>OZ024891.1:27570128-27572628 GCA_964017195.1 Siderastrea radians | reverse complement strand
CACACTTCGAACACATACTGAGTGGTCCCACCGTGCAATCTAGGTTTGAGTGAAAAATTGACTGACATTTTCTGTAAACAGTTGACTCCCGGTACGCGGTAGCTACAATCTCGGACTTTTTAAATGGAACACTCAGACAACAGGTAGGTACAAAACTCGGACCGGATCAACTCGGATCGCTTGATCCGCGGATCCCGGATCAAGCGATCCGAGTTGGTCCGGTCCGAGTTTTGTACCTGCCTTCAGACAACCCCTCCCCCCCCAAGTCAAGGATGCAAAATGGCGCGTTTTTCTCTTCGCGCGACTTCAACATTGATTTTGGGGGGGTAGGGGGGTTTCTGTTCCATGTTATTCCGTCCGAGATTGTAGTTTTGTCATGGTGCGTAGGTGTAGAACGGACGCGCGTAGACATTGTGCGCTCTACTTAGCGAACAATTAAGTTTGAATTTGAATAAACCAATTGTATTGAAAGGCACGTTGGCAAAATAAAATTTGAATATTTCAGAACCGCCGAGCAGCATACAATGGCGGGAAATAGACATCTATTTCTTGGTCCCTCAATCGTGTTTCGGTCAAGAAAAAACTTATTGGTGTAACATTTTTGGAAAAGGAATAATGGCCCCCAGTATATTGAGAAAGTTCTCAGATTTTTTTCTTTCCTTGCATAAACGACAGTTTCTAATCTTATAACCTTTGTTTGCTGGTCATGACTTTATCAGCCTTTGGTGGCTCCTAAAGGAGCCGTTTTAGTAAATAAAAGCTTCAATTTAAGCTTTTCCGGCTTTCTTTTCGGTCTTCTTGGGTAGAAGCACAGCCTGGATGTTGGGAAGAACACCTCCCTGTGCGATGGTGACACCGGCGAGCAGTTTGTTCAACTCCTCGTCGTTGCGCACGGCCAGCTGAAGGTGACGAGGGATGATTCTTGTCTTCTTGTTATCACGAGCAGCGTTTCCTGCCAACTCCAGGATCTCAGCGCTCAAATATTCGAGTACAGCAGCCAAGTACACGGGAGCACCGGCGCCAACACGCTCAGCATAGTTGCCTTTGCGAAGAAGACGGTGGATACGACCAACGGGGAACTGAAGCCCTGCTCGGGATGAGCGGCTCTTGGACTTGGTGCCCTTTGCCTTTCCTTTGCCGCGACCAGACATGTTGAACAATTTCGCACACTCGTTTTAGTAAAAGTAGAGGAATGAGGTAACTTTTTGGCGGACTTCAATATTTATAATTCGTTCTTATGCAAGTAGGATCAAAACGCACCAATCAAAACATCAAAGGGCGTTTGTTATAATGACAGCCTTTGTGTTGTAAGGAAATGACATGCAAATAAAATTGATCCTTAATGTCGGAGTATTGACAGACATGTTGACCACATTTTAGAGTGGCCAATCAACAAACGAGATTTTTGATCCGTATGATAAACTGATCTTGACCTCATTCTGGTATAAATAGATGATGGAACAAGATGTTGGGCATTTCAAATCCATTCTGATCTACAGACATGGCACCTAAAGTTGCAGGGAAGAAAGGCGAGAAGAAAGCCGGAAAGGCAAAGGCCGGGGCTGAAGGAAAGAAGAAGAGGAGAGGAAAGAGAAGGGAAAGCTATGCTATCTACATCTACAAGGTGTTGAAGCAAGTTCACCCTGACACTGGTATCTCCAGCAAAGCCATGGGCATCATGAACTCGTTCGTGAACGACATCTTCGAGCGCATCGCCACCGAAGCTTCCCGCCTTGCCCACTACAACAAGAAATCAACCATCAGCTCCCGCGAGATCCAGACCGCCATCAGGCTGCTTCTGCCCGGTGAACTGGCCAAACACGCCGTCAGTGAAGGAACGAAAGCTGTGACTAAGTACACTAGCAGCAAGTAAACTCACTGAGTTTCCCGTCAAAACAAACGGCTCTTTTAGGAGCCACCAAATGTTATTAAAGTCATGACCATACAACAACCGGCTACCTAACAGGAAATTTAGGGACCAAAGTTCTTGGTTTCACTTGAAATTCTTTAAATCACTGACGTTTGTCTTTATATTATTGCTGTTGTCCACGCGCTATTGTGAGCATATTAAATTTAAGCATAAATCGCGCTCTTCTCTGCTGTTAGACTGCGAGCGGTCGTCCTATTTTCCTCAGATCCTACGCGCGAGTAGAAATATATTCGTCAGATGTTACGCACGATAAAAACGAGAAGAAAGAGACTGCTCGCCCTCTACTCTTCTGTACATTCGAGTGAAAAGCAGAACACGCGCGCGCGTGCGAGAGTCTTATGTGTCCCCTCGTACACGCGCTGGACGTCGTGCAAACTTGTTATCTATAGCAGGACTCAACGACTGTAACGCAGCTAAACAACACCATCTACCTGAACAGTTATAGTGACATATTTAGAGAAGTCCTGATCTTTACTCGCTGAAACATTGAGCGACTAAACAGGAGAAAATGTCCAACACGCGTGTTTTGTGTGTCGCGCGCTTTTTACGGGTTTTTTATTGTAGTTCATA
>OZ024891.1:27062628-27565128 GCA_964017195.1 Siderastrea radians | reverse complement strand
TTGTGTTGTGAAGAAATGACATGCAAATATAATTGACCTCGAATGTATTGACAGACATGTTAACCACATTTTAGTGCGGCCAATCACCAAACGAGATTTTCGATCCGTATGATAATTGATCTTGACCCCATCTGGTATAAATAGATGATGGAACAAGATGTTAGGCATTTCAAATCCATTCTGATCTACAGACATGGCACCTAAAGTTGCAGGAAAGAAAGGCGAGAAAAGAGCCGGAAAGGCAAAGGCCGGGGCTGAAGGAAAGAAGAAGAGGAGAGGAAAGAGAAGGGAAAGCTATGCTATCTACATCTACAAGGTGTTGAAGCAAGTTCACCCCGACACTGGTATCTCCAGCAAAGCCATGGGCATCATGAACTCGTTCGTGAATGACATCTTCGAGCGCATCGCCACCGAAGCTTCCCGCCTTGCCCACTACAACAAGAAATCAACCATCAGCTCCCGCGAGATCCAGACCGCCATCAGGCTGCTTCTGCCCGGTGAACTGGCCAAACACGCCGTCAGTGAAGGAACGAAAGCTGTGACCAAGTACACTAGCAGCAAGTAAACTCACCGAGTTTACCGCCAAAACAAACGGCTCTTTTAGGAGCCACCAAATGTTATAAAAGTCATTGACCAATGCTTCATTTCCTCTGATTTCAATACTTCGAGTTCGTATTGCGCTCTAGATCAACCGTTTTCATCTCTAAAGAGCTTTATGTGAAATATTCGTTTCCCGCCTGGCTCAAGGTTTTTTTTCAAATGCGTCTTTATAGCTGAACTTTTCGGTAGAAAGAGCTCGAAATCCTTTGTTTAAATTCACTTCTAATTTTGAGAAGATCAAACGTTTTCTTTTTCGCTCGTTATAACTATAAAACCAGCAGTACATCGTTATAGTTCTTCCCAGATCCTGTGCACGTGCCTGAGAAACGTGTTTGGCACGTTGAATATGTTGCCCCCTGTTCTGACCATATTCAAAACTGCGACCAGTCTCTATCCCTAAATGAAAAAACATCAGACACCTGATTGCTGGGTTTGATTTTGCAGTCTCTCCCGCTCAAGAAGTAGAGCAAAATCGCCTGCCGCGTTGCGTGACGCACGTGTCGAGCCGCATGTGTTTCGGTCTGACCTGCTCTGCACTGGCGGGTAACTCGATGCAAGGACCACTTGGACAAACCGTAGCGAGGTGAAGCCGGATCTTGGTGTAGATCAGGATCAGCAATGTTGAATAAAACAAAAACCAATTGCAAGGCGATCGGACAGCCTGAGTTGACGTTTAGTTTCTCTAATGTATTGTACCTTGCATCTGGAGCACTGTATCATATATGATTTCTATGTTTGTCAACCAATCATATTTAATCTTTTCATTTTAATCATTTTAAATCTTGTAACCGTTTCATTCGATTTTTACTTAGCTTTTACAGCCCCTGATGAAGGTGAGTTTTGTCTCACCGAAATATTGAGCAATAAAATTACCCTTCTTAGCTGTCCGATCAGCCTTGCAATTGGTTTCTGCACTGGCGGCTCGACACGCGCGTCACGCAACGCGTCAGGCGATCGCTTGTTCGTTTTCCTCCAGGGGGGGTACTTCTCGAATATTGGGTGGGAGTGTGCGGCGCGCTTCTGGAAACCCTTACCCTATTTCAGACCAAAATATGTGATTTTCCCTACCCTATTTCAGACCTGACCCAAAATTTTGATATGCTATTTCAGACCAGACCATATAGACCCCATTTGGTTTGTGTAAACATTTGAGAAGGGCTTCAAATTCCCAACGTTAATCAAACCTCGGTTCTTTGGAGTGCTCCACCTTTTGAGCTTGTGGGCAGAACTTTGGCTGGTGACAGGACCTTTAGCTTTAGAGCAACATTTTCCTGGGTTACTATTGGCTTGTATGAAGAGAGTACAGGCTTTACCCTGTGTACCAGAGGTTTCTCTCGCGTGCTTTTGAGGAGCAACACGAGACACTAAAGTGCCCGCGTGTTAGAGCGCGCGAGAAAAGGTTGTGGCACCAAGAATGTAGATTCTCTTGATTGTAAAAAATTTGAACTTAGTCATAAGTGGACCCTTATGGAAAAGATAGGGCGGAAGTAAGTTTGGATTGATGAGTCTAGTGCCTATAAAAGAAAGTATTTAATGAGGTTTTACAAGGCAGCTTTTTTATTTAGCAAATGTGTTTGTTGTTTACAGAAATTGATGGTCGACAAATCGAAAACCTGGATTATCATGAAATGTACAACCCGTCGAACCCGAGCCAATCAAGTGCCGAGGAAATGGAAGATCAGAAACAACACAGCGCTCATCAGGACGAGTTTATTCTAAAGCATCTCTTCAAGAAAACAGGTTTGAACTGTTTTTGGGACACGAATCCTGTTTCAGGATGTTGCCTACAGTCGCAGGGGATAATGAGTAGCGCCCGACAATTATTGAGCCCACGGTTTTTTGTCAGACAATTGATTGGTGGACGGTTTGGTGGAAAATTGAAACTATACTATTCCAATTTATCGGTAATCCAGGATTAGCGCAGTGTAACACGGTCGAGAAATACTGACAAGCAAAGGGGTTAGTTTCTAAAGAAACTGTGGTGCTGCGTCGGTGGGGACGTGAAACACAAAATTTTGGATTTATCAACTGGGTTGATAAGGTAAATTGGCCACCGTAAAGAGATTGAAAGCTGACGTTTCGAGCGTTAGCCCTTCGTCAGAGCGAATAAGAGAAATACGGAGCCAGATTTATGAGCAGCTGAATGATTTGGTTAATGAACCTTTTCATCCAGCACCGAACACAGCTGAAAGTTGTTAATTCTTGCCAAAAGAGTACTAGTGGAAAAGTGTTGGACCGCAATCAAACGCACCGCATCTTTGCTACTCCTCGACATTTATATTGTTAATCTTACACTTACGAAGTTGCCAATATCTGGAACTCACTGAAAACTGACTCAAGGCAGGATAATCCCTCCGAATTTATAAAGAAAATTAGAAGAGATGTTGAATTTTGAGATGTAAATATGAATTATTGATTTTTGTTTTTTTTAATTAGGTTTATTGTATTTTAGTGAAATTTTGGTGCATTATGTAACTGGATATTTATGGTTGTTAATTTTTAAACTTTTTAGATGTGCGTACGTATTTTGATAAACGATTGATTGATTGATTGATTGATTGATTGATTGATTGATTGATTGATTGATTGATTGATTGATTGATTGATTGATTGATTGATTGATTGCAAAACTAAGCACATCTGCGTGTGTTGGGTGGGGGTGGATGCATCAAAATAATCCCTGACAACATGGTAAATTTACAATTGTGGTTTTTGGGGTTATGCTCATGGATTCAAAGATTGCATCACAGGGATATGACGATTTAATGTCGGACAATTCAACCGAATGATTAAGGTCGTTTGCCACAGAAGAAACGCCTCAACACTGCTTGTTATCTCACTGTTCATAGGTGTACATAGCGCTTTAAAACATGACGTCATCATGGAGTCCAGTAATCCAGATTTAGCCTTGGTTGAAAGCGAGGCTAACCGAGTGGCAGAGAGTGCTGTAAAGGCACTTAAACGGTCACGCCAGCGATGCCTAGGTGCAGCCAGCGGTGTTCCCACATGGACAGGCGTATCGGGTTCATCTGGATTATTGGAGCCACCGCCCAAGAAGTATGTTTATGAAAGTGTTTTCTTTCTACGCAAACTGTTAGTCACAGTCAGAGAAAGCTGACAGAAAAAAATGTTAATCGTTCCTCGATTAAGCAACGACCTCTTCAGTGCCGTGAAGTAAGAAATAAACCGGACAACACTTCTTCCTAAAAGCAGTCAGAAAGAATGCATGAAACTGTGGGGCAAAGTTCCTTCTAATCCAGGTTCAAGTATTGTCAAAATACAGAGGTTGGAAAAGGAAACCATGCATGAAATTTAAGAGAGGCACTGGTTTGAAAAACGAGGGTAATCAGTCGGTCGACTTCATTGTATTTAGGTTCTTTCAAACCAATTGTGTAGACCACTGGTTTGTCACACATCCAATTCATCCCTTTGAGACTGATCTCTCACTGTAAGTATTTGCCTCATAAGTGCAAACATTGTTTTCGTTTGTGGGACTTTGGTGCGACGCTACTGAGAAATGTTCAAAAACGCCTCTCTTCAATCCACTCGATCGGTTATTTCCGTACCATTTTCACACCATGTAAACAATGTGTTTCTTCCCACGTGTAGAATGCCTAGAAACACAAATACAACGGTCATCCACAATGTGAACTCCACTTCCAGTTGTCTTTGTACTGTGGTATTTTCTATATGATTTTCTATTTTGTGTTTTGTTTAGGCCTCGTTTTGGTCAGAAGAAGAAGCTTGCTGCAACAGAGGAACTTCAGAAAGTGAGGAGGATTAGCTAGCTTTCTCACTTCATTTACTTACAGCAGGATTTTAAGAAGCTAATACTCCTTAAAAGTAACCCACCAATAATAATTTGAAAAAATGTGTGATTTTATTAACAGTACTCGACAAATAACAGGAACATGTTGCTAGGAATTGCCAGGATCCTGATGACCACAGAAGGCCGGGATAAAAGTTATTATAATAAGGATAAATTTGATAATAACAATGAAAATCGTGTTGTAACAGGGAATTACATTACTGGGCTTTTCGATGACGTCCGAACCTCAAAGTTGAAAGCCCAAATATAGTATATAAAATCCTTCGTGATTCAGGCTTCTAAGATATTGCTCGTAAAGTTGTAGTTTAATTAAAAGAACCTTTTGTGCACCTTAACCGATTTTTTTGTTGAATCGGCATTTTAGTCACTTCAGTACCCACATGTTGTTTTTAACAGACGTCCTCAAGCGCGGATAACAAGCCTCACTTCAGTGGTGACCAAATGGGCATGACCACAGCAATGGCGGAAGGCTCGGAACCAGTCCACTCCAGTCAACTACTCGCCAAGATGAGGGCACGAAATAACCTGGTACCGAGCGGCGACACAAGCGCGGATGGTCCTGGGAACAAGAGTGATGATTTACTCGTTCAAATGAGAAATTTTATTGCGTTACAGTGTACAACTATTGGCCAAGCAACCACACAGGAGATTTTGGATGAATTTGGCTCTAAACTTCCGCAGAGTGACTCGGCCGTGTTTCGTTCGATGCTGAGGCAAATATGTACATTTACAAGAGATTCGCCTACAGGGAAAGGGATTTGGCTGCTAAAGGAAGAGTTTCGATAACCTTGTTGTGCTAAAAAGGCTTTTAGAAGTAATTGTCGTGTCGTGTAGTCCATATAACAGATTGTTTGTGATTTAACTACACGAATTACTAAAAAAGAGGCCAATTAAATGGAAGATTAAATGTGGAGAATTTTTCTCAGTTATGTTTTTTTGTATATTCTAATATATATTACTGACAGTAAATTCTAGCATATAAGAACCTGCACCTTTTCCAAGTTAGCGTAAAGCGGTTCGGCTTATGCATTTGATGTCTCATGAGAAGTTAGGCTGTTTGGTTCCTTAATCGGTTCTTTATTTTTAAGGAGGTGGGGGTGCTTGTTGCTGGTCAGAAAACCATTTCATTATGGGTGTGGTCCTTTGCCTCATAAACTTGTGATCTTATCTGCGGGGATTTACTGTGCTTCATTGTACTATAGATTGCACTACAAATAAGTACAAATAAAGTTGACAAAAAAGGAAAGAAAATATTTTTTCAGTATGATAAAGTGAAAGAAAAATCTCTGTCAAATAAATCTTTTAAGATGCCATTTTACTAGAAGGTTGTTACAGTTTTCCGATTTCACCAGGAGCTCCTGGATTTACTGAGTAAAAAAGATATTTAACTATTCCTACAGTCAAACCTCTATTAAGCCGCTACCCTCGGGACGGATGAACAAGTGGCTGCTTAGTAGAGGTTGGCAGCGTAATAAGGTCTAGCCAGAAGTTAGGATTGAGCGTGATGGAAACTTCATTTATTAAAGTATAATCTAGACACCTACTTGTATTTTCTTTCGCAAATACAAACTATAGCCTGAGAAAACAACCGACGATTCGCGAGGTCGCCACTTGAACCCTCACAAAACGACGTCTGAGTAACGAGCGCAGAAATTCCGTACTGATGACGTTCACTACCCAGGTCTTGGTAGTGCTTCTCATTGGTTAAAAGTCCAATCAGAAGCACTACCACTACCAAGATCGCGAGGCCTTTCACGATCATTCATCAAAATGCAATTTTTCGCGTGCCCATGCTAATTCCCGAGACACTTTCAAACAAGTTTCACTAGCCATTGTTTTTTGCAAATATCACGCCTTTCGACATCACTAAGCGCCACCACAGCGCTTTCTACCTCTTGCACCGTGAACCAAATTATCACTTTTAAGTTCTTTTTTCAGCTAAGTCTTTGTTTTCTATACATCTTCGTTTTGCTTTGTTGCAGTTGTCCTCTAATTTTTCAAGTCTGTTTTTTTTGCGTATGCTTTTAATTAGTAGGTTAGTGTTTTTTTGCTTGTTTTACTGGGAAGCGAGCGTCATGTCCATGGATATTATCATAAATAACGTGAATCAAGATGGATCTTAAAGTACCCTCGCTTAATGTGAGAGGGCTGGGGAACAAGGAAAAACGAAGAGAAACGATTAATTGGCTCCGGTCGAAAAGATTCTCAATTTATTTGTTGCAGGAAACACACTGTACAAATAACTTTATGCAACAGTAGACGTCTGAATGGGGTTATCAGGCCCTCTCGGTATACTATTTAATAACAATTTCACTTTTCAAATCCTTAAAAAATATATAGACCCGTTGGGAAGATTTCTAATTTGTGATATAAGAACGAATGGTATTTACGTAACAATTGCTAACTTATATGCTCCAAATGATGACAACAAGTCGTTTTTCACAAATTTTTTGGATCACCTGAGGGATTTTAAAGGCGATAATGTAATAATCGGTGGGGATTTCAACCTTGTCCTCGATGTGGAAAAGGATAAAAAAGGCGGCCTTGTAAAGACCCATAAACAATCAGCAAGTGTTGTGCATAACGCGCTTACGGAATTTGATTTAGTTGATATATGGAGGACCTTCAATCCGGACGGCAGAAGGTACACCTGGCGACGAAAAACTCCTGAAATTCATTGTCGACTCGATTTCTTTCTGGTCAGTCAGAGTGTCGCTACGACAACACAAACCGTAGATATAGTGCCGGGCTATAAACAGATCATTCTATGATCACGTTGATAATCTCTTTGCATTCCGGCAATCAAAGGGGGAATGGTTTTTGGAAGTTGAACACATCTCTCTTGTCAGATGAAGATTATGTTAAGTTGATAAAGAATACTATACACCAAACCAAAACTTGCTATGAAAACGACCCGACAGTGAGCCCAGTCCTTCTTTGGGAAATGATAAATTAAGGTTAGAGATGTCTTCCTTGAGCTATTCTGCGATGAAAAAGAAGAAAGTAAATAGGATCCAAGAGGAAATTGAGAAAGAAATCGCTAAATTAGAAACTGAACTTTCTAGCGCCGGAAAACAGTATCTGAAATACTTTCCATTACGGAAGCTCTTGAGGGGAAAAGAGAAGCACTTGAAAAATTAGTGGAGCATCGAACCAAGGGTGCGATCCTGAGGTCGAAGATTGTATGGTACAATGAGCGGCGAAAGAATACGATGTACTTCCTTAATTTGGAAAAAAGGCACTTTAAGCAAGGGACAGTGAGCCAGCTCAAAAACAGTGACCGGGAGTTTGTTTTCTCTGATAAGGAGATTCTAGCCGAATGTGAATCCTTCTTCAGCAAACTTTACTCGTCTCAAGGTGACCTGACAGAATCTGAGTTTTCTAAGGTTTTCTTCGACCAAAAAGAAAACGTGCTCAGTGACGATCAGCAGAATGTATGTGAGGGAGTCCTCAATGAGAACGAATGTTTAACGGCCTTAACAAGCATGGAAGCAGGTAAATCACCGGGAACGGATGGTCTTCCTGCTGAATTTTACAAATTCTTTTGGAATGACATCTCAGATACGCTTGTAAAGGCTCTAAATTATGGCTATGAAATAGGGCAACTTTCCGTGACGCAAAGAAGAGGGATAATTAAACTTTTACCAAAAAAAGATACGGTACCTTATTATATTAAGAACTGGCGGCCCATTTCTCTACTCAATTGTGATTATAAGATCGCGACCAAGGCTATTGCGAACCGAATTAAGAGGGCGATCCCGAAAATAATCAACTATGATCAAACTGGCTTCATAAAGGACAGGTTTATTGGAGAAAACATTCGCTTGATTGATAGTTTGATCAATTTCTGTGCAGAGAAAAATACTCCAGGCCTTCTCCTTTTTCTAGATTTCGAAAAAGCATTTGACACTTTAGAATGGCCCTTTATTAGAAAAGCCTTACAGCATCTTGGTTTTGGGCAGTCATTGATTCGCTGGATAAATGTCTTTTACAGCGGTGCCGAAAGCTGCGTTCTGAACAATGGATGGGCGGGAAATTTCTTCAAGTTGTCCCAGGGTGTAAGGCAAGGCTGCCCCCTTTCCCCCTACTTATTCATTATTTCAGCTGAAATCCTGGCAAATGCTATCCGAACTAATCCAAATATTAAAGGGATTATTGTTAAAAACACCGAAATTAAGTGATGCCAATATGCCGATGACACCACTTTAACACTAGATGGCTCCAAGAAGTCCTTCCAGGAGGCTTTGTCGATGTTAGAAACATTTGGAAACGTGTCCGGTCTCAGGCTCAATTACAAAAAGACAGAAGCTTTCTGGATAGGCTCAATGTCTAACAGTGAAGTCATTCTCTTCCCAGAAAAGAACCTCAAATGGCCGGAGCAAAAAGCAAAAGCTTTAGGGGTCTGGTTTTCAAACGACCTACCAATGACTTCTAAGCTAGAAAAGGCAAAAAAAGCAAGTCAACTCGTATACAAGGTCCTTGTAGAAAAAAAGGGATCTTTACCTGCCAAGAGTCAAGAAGAATGGATGTCGGATTGTAATTGTACCGAGATAAATTGGAAAGCAGCTTATCTGTTAACCCGCCAGTGTACTAATAGTCACAAGGTTGATTGAGTTTCAATTTAAGCTTTTACATCGGAGAATTCCCACAAATTCCTTCTTGCAAAAAATTGGCTTAAAGGAAAGCGACAAATGCTCTTTTTGCGGTGTTGAACTTGAAACACTTACTCATCTCTTTTGGGATTGCGATGAAACCCAATGTTTTTGGTCTAAGGTGTGGCTTGGCTGAAAGAATGTAAAGTTGTTAAGGAGTCTTACATTCTAGAGATAACGACGGCTCTGGGCCTGAGGCCAGATACATCGAACTTGAAGCTACAAATTAACTATTGTCTCCTGCAAGCAAGGTTCTTTGTATGGTGTTGCAAGGTGAAGGGGAAAACTATAAGTTGGATCAATTTTTAGCAAATTCTCAAAAGAAACTTTGAAATAGAATCAGCAGGCCACCCAAATAAATTGGAATTAAAAAAATGGACCCTTTTGTTCCCCTTCCTCTAGGCATTTTTTTTTTTTTACTTGTTTTTCTGGACGAACGTGACCCCAAGCTCTCTCACTTTAAACAAGAAAATAAGGCAATATATACAGTGTCTAATGAAAAGCATGACGCACGTGTTGCCCCCTTTTTTCTCTTTCTAATTTCTTTTTTCCTTATAATTTATTTCCTTCTAGTTTCTGCTTTTTGTATTTTTGTCTATTTGTGTATTTAAGTTTAAAAAGGTATTTTTGTAAATATTTGTGAAGCCTTGTTGTGTAATGGAATAAAACATCCTATTATTAAAAAAAAAAAGAAAAAAAAAAAGATCTGGGTAGTGAACGTCATCAGTATGGAGTTTCTGTGCTCGTTACTCAGACGTCGTTTTGCGAAGGCTTCAAGTGGCGACCTCACGGAACGTTGGCTGTTTTCTCAGGCTACAAAAACTATACAGAAACCTTAACTAATCTTCGTCAAAAAACACTGCTCTTTTCGACTGTTGTAATGATATAATCGTTCAAACTGATTTTGTCAGTGTGACATCAGTCCCCATCAGTGTCTAGTTGCGATCGAAATAAATGACATAAACGTACATATCACATCAATACGTTTATTTACACTCGTCTTTTTCATTTGTTTCACCTGGGTAATGAATAGTGTAGCGAAACTTAATTTTTGCTGGCCGTTTAATAGAGGTATAAAACAATGCAAAGTCAGTGGTTGGGACGCCGTGTGCAGTATCTTACTGATAACATTTCTGGAACTTTGACTACTGGCCAGTTAAAAGAAGGGTGACCGCTTAGTAAAGGTTTGACTTAGTAAAGGTAAAGACTTCTTGAACACGTCCAGTCCCTTGAAATACTTCATAAATCTCAAATTGGGTTTTTAGCAAATAACCGAACAGCGGATCACGTTTTTACACTAAGAACAATAATAGATAAGTATGTCAATTGTCATCAAACGAAAGTATATGCATGTTTTGTCGACTTTAGAAAAGCATTTGATTCGGTATGGCACGATGGACTTTTATACAAACTGTTACAAATAAATGTCCGAGGAAATTTCTATAATTTAATTAAAAGTTTATACTCGAACTCTACCTCCTCTATAAAAATTGGAAATAACAGAACGCGTCCTTTTCGGTATGCAAGAGGTGTACGCCAAGGCTGTATTTTAAGTCCTTTGCTCTTTAACCTATACGTTAAAGATTTAGCTTTTTCTTTTAACAATGTTCTATCTGATCCGTTTATACTGCCAAATGGCGCCAAACTCAACTCCCTTTTTTATGCAGACGACTTAATTATTTTATCACGATCAAAACTAGGATTACAAAATTGTCTTAACAAGTTATCTTCATATTGCAACTCCTGGATGCTAAGCATAAACCCTAAGAAAACAAAAATAATGATTTTTCAACGACGTGAAAAACGATCTGATTATGCTTTTCATGTGGGCAGTGAAAAAATAGACATTGTTCAAGACTATACCTATTTAGGGACTCGCATCTCTTCTTCAGGAAATTTTACACTCTCACTTGAACATCTACGACAAAAAGCTCTTCATGCTTTCTTTAGTCTAAGACGGCACACAGATTTCAATAAACTTAAACCTTCAATAGCATGCAAAATTTTCGACTCAAAAATCTTACCAATCTTAACCTACAACAGTGAAGTTTGGGGTGCCTTTGTGAAATCAGACTTTAAGTCGTGGGACCTTTCACCAATTGAGAAAACTCACTTGCAGTTTTGTAAACGATACTTAGAAGTACATAACAAGGCATCCAATATTGCATGCAGAGCCGAACTTGGTAAATTCCCTCTGATCATTGATATAAATAAGAAGATACTAAGTTATCTAAATTACTTACACCAAAAGGATGAAAACTCTATAGTCAGACAAGCCTTAAAAATATCGATTGATCTTTATGATAACGGAAAAAATAGTTTCTACTCTAGTGTCATGAAAATAAATGAATACTATAATTTTAATCACTTTAACTATAGTTCATTAAATGATTGTAAAATTAAACAGTATATTAATATCATGAAACAGAAGTATATTTCACATTGGAATCAGACCCTACAAAACTCGCAAAAACTTAATTTTTATAACACTATTAAAAATAATTATAGCCCTTCTACCTACTTAGATTTAACAAGGAAGAACCCTTTAAGGAAAACATTAGTAAAACTGAGAATAAGCTGTCACAAACTTAGGATCGAAACAGGTAGATACGACAATATACCTCGTAATGAAAGAATATGCAACTTCTGCAATTGCAACAAAATTGAAGATGAAACTCATTTTTTGTTAGATTGCCCAGCTTATTCTCATGTACGCGGCATATTCTTTTCTAAAATAGAATCCAAACTTCCATTACTACGACTACTACCACGCGAAACTCTATTATCACATCTTATGAATTCCACTGACTACTTTGTAAACATTAAGCTAATCTCATTTATCTCGGCATGCTTTGAATTGAGAGACAATCTCGTTACAATGATCACCACTTCGAACAGTTAAATGAACAATTATTGTTAGTAATTGTTTCATATATTATATATAATATTTTTTTCTTTTTTTTCTTTGTTATGTTATGTTATTTTCTACTTTACTAATTATCTTAGTTAATGAAATAATATGTAATTAAATTTAAGTAGCTTTTGCAATACTACCAAATTTCTATGTAGTCATGCAAATAAAGCTTGTTGTTGTTGTTGACTGTATTTACTAAGTTACGATAATCGATGGTGTCACTGTGGTCTAATGGAAGACCTGAAAACCAAGTTCTAAAGTGAAGAGTGCTTTACACAATACCTACGAAGGTCATCAGTCGCTGTTACACGTTGCAATCTTCGTGCCTTGGAATACTTTGCGAGGCAAGTTCCACTAAGCTAAATAACCTATTTCCTTCCCTTCTGCGCTGCACGGGGTTACTCTTCTTGATAAATTCTTATTGCTTCTTCTAAAAAATTATGAAAACGGAGAGCTTCTCCCGGGAAAGGAATCTGGAAGGGAACTTCACATGGGGTGCAGGTTGAGCTTCTTGTTCCTGTCCTTCCCTACTAAGAAAGGTGGCTACATCCACGATTTACTGAAATGGTGCTTGGACACCTCTTTTAGGGAGGCGGCACCATCGCCGGTGCATCCACCAGAAGTTACGGATAAATTCCCTACTCATTCCATACCCTGCTCTAAGTCAGCTTAATCTGTTTGGTGCTTAATTCTGTTTGGTGCCCAGTACCAGAGCCCAGGTCGCCCAGAGTAAAATAAATAAGGAGGTATGGTGCAGAGCAAGAATTGTTTCACTGACTTAAAGTTTTCTCCGGGCACAAAAAGTGTGGTGGGCCTCAGGGGCTCCTCCCCTAGAATTGCCTCTGCTGTTATCAAACTTCCCATAGTCCCGTGGCTTTTTCCTTAGGACAGTTGAATGTGAAACGCGTAACCCTGTGGATACAAGGTCGTTTTGACTCAAGTCGTAACAAGGGCGAAAAGGGCTGCAAATAAAAAAGGGTGAATCATGGGAAAAGTTTTTCCCGCCAGTTTTGTTTTGTCCGCTGGGGACTGGTTTGATTACCCAGAAAACTCCGCGGTTTCAGGAAACCAAGATGGCGGCTACAGGGAATGCACCAGCGATGTCAGGAAATGCAGCAACAACGGTAAGATAACTTCGAAAACTTAGCTTTATTTTTATATTTGTAAATATTATCAAACACTTGATATTCTGTTGCAAACAGGTCCGATATTTCATGGCCGCACTGCGCGATTTCAGGGTATGAATGTGTTGTCAAGTACACGAATTGGTCATGCATGTGTTTACAAACTTATGTTAAGGTTGCTTCAAGATTTCATTTCTGTTTTCAGCTTATTTCGGAAGGTAAATTAAGGTTATAGTTACAAACAGAATAGCCGCCTTGATTGTCAGTACCTTGTATTTGCTAGCTTTTGAAATTTGCTTAACATTCTTCGAAATGGAATTTTGATCTTAAGATGCCCCCTTACTTGCACGTGTTTCTGTGTATTGGAGGTGTGTGTTCACTTGAGATGAAAATAAACCACTCGTGGTGGAAACAGGGAAGCTTTAAACAGCAAATGCACTGCAGCTTACAACGTAAACATATAGTACTGGCTATATCTGCCCAAAACAGTGTCGATGTACTTGTAACTCAGAGTTTGAAAATGACTAAATGGAAGGTTATTTTTAGTCTATGACAACCGACTTGTTGTTGACTTTACCTAAGGAGCTTTAAATAGTGGTCCCATCAGTGATAAGCCACATGGAGAATGCCAGGCAGATGCAGGGCATTTAACATTTGAGAAGGATTTCTTTTCAGTTGCTCTACTCCGGGGCTGAAAAGGTTGGTCAAATCAAGCTAAGTTCATAACCTATTTCCCTTTCAAACAATTTCATGAATTGAACAGTCAAATGCTCAAGGGGTATGAAAGGAAAGATTAATCAATACCCAGGGTCTGCTCCACCTCCCCCACCCCCTCGTTTGTGGTTTAACATTGATAGATGCATAACAGTTCTGATCATTCAAAATTTTTTACAGTGGAACTACCAATGGACCGTGACTGCATTCACCTTTTTCAGGGCTGAGAATAAGTGGTGAAATTATTGAAGTGGTCGTAAGAGGACACTTCACTGAACTAAATTGGTCACTGTACTAAATGACAAGTTTACAGTTGAACCTCTCTAATACAGACACGAAGCGACAGAGCAAAGTTTCTGTATTAGAGAGGTATCCATTTTATAGAGGTCACCACGATGACGTCACTTCTAATGCTCCACCGACAATTTTATGTGTTCAGTAACTAAAACAGGCCACACTCGTCTTGTACCTGCACCTAAATTGATTAATATACAGTACTGAGACAGTGTCTATCAGTAGTGTACTACATTTTACATCTCAGCTGCATACTCAAATCACTGTTTTGGAACGAAGCAAACTTCGTACAACGTAATGCTGCATGTAAAAAAAGTACTGTAATATAAAGTTCAATTCTGAAGATGTCTTTAGATATTTTACAAGTGCAGCAAACAGTAACTAGAGTACAATAAGAAAATCTTTATACTGTAGTCATTTAAGCCTTTTAAAAAGTCTTTAATGTTCTTCTGGACAGCTTTCGTGAGTTGTTGTTTGATATACAGCGCAAACACTTTCCCTTTTCTTCTCTTTGGTTACATGTTATGGTATTTCATTTTAATGTTGAAGTCTCCAGTTGAAGATAAAGTGGATAAAGTATTTTTGTTTTTATAACCACAAAACAAACAAGAAATTGTATTACATACTCCACTTTCATTACACAAACTATCATCATCAAATCACCAGAGTGTCCCTAATAAAGAGGTTTGTATGAATTTGCTCTCTTGGGCTGAGATTTGGTGTCCGTTGTCCGTATTAGAGAGGGTCCATATTAAAGAGGTTTTTTTAAAAGAAGATATGTGAGAGTTTTGTCAGGACATAGGAAATTGTCCGCAATAGAGAGGTGTTTGTATTAGAGAGGTGTCCATAAGGAGAGGTTCAACTGCATTTGTTTTTTTAATGTACTGATTATAGTGTTTCTTCAGGTGATACCAGGATGTCAAAATCTCGCAGGCTACTGGGCCCCAGGGCATGGAATACTAGTTCATACATCAGAAGGCAAACCAAGTAAGATGCTAAACTATATTAAAATTGGTTTGTCTTGCTATCTTGATATTTTTTCTTTACTTACAGTGTAAGATAATGATGTCCAGACAAATAAAAAATAACAAGCTATGACATTGAATTTACAATCAAGGTCTTTAATTCATTGTTGGAAGTCAACATCAGGTCTGATAATGGTTTCTGAATGTTTTTTTTTTTCAAGGTATTTCTGGAGGCTAATTTGGTGATTTTTAGTCCCATTTGGCTGAGATCAAAATAGGATAAACATCAACTCAAACGCTACAAAATTACCACAGCTTATATAATATTTTATGAGGATTCTGAAAAACTGAACAGTTTTTTCATTTAATGCAAGGAATTTGTGGAATTTGAGGAATTTAAGGGTGCCATTGTGACTACCATTTTAACATAAATTGGTTATAACTGAAAGGGGGCTCGGACATTTGTAGCAAGAATTTGATCAAACACAATACACAATAACAAGTTAAACTTTTTGTGGGTGTACGTCACAGGAAGTTTAAAATAAGCGATTTTAGGAACAAAAATTAAAATTTTGATTTGTAGTGAATACATTACCTTGTCACGCAAACAGCATTGAACACTTCATGACGTACTCCTAAACAAACTTTTGTAATTATATGTATTTGAAGCCTGCAAGCCTGCCAAGTTTGGTAGCACAATGTTAAGTCATACAGGAGATATTCTATCTACAATGAGTGCACGTTTGTGTCACAAGCCTCCAAATTGTTCAAAACACACCATAATTTTTGCAACTCATTCCCCGATTGATCCTTGCATGAGTTCTGCTTTGCCGCCATGTTTTCCTAGCCAGCAATGGATAATTCCAGCGGTAAATAACAAAAATTTGCTCTATATAAGGTCTTTCTACCCTTACAAAGAGAGTCTATTGTCCCACGAAACCAATCAGAAGCGCCAGCATAAACATGACAGCAGGGTCCGAAATTAACTTTTTTATGTGGGCGTCAAGTGGCGACTGAAATTTTTTTTTCTGTCGCCAGATTGAAAATTCTGGTCGCCAACAAGTGTCCGTGAAATTTTTGCTTCACAGCAAAACACAAAAACACGAAGTTTTTAAAGACGTTTCTTCGCTTAAAACATCTTACTCGTGAACGATCACCAAGAGTCAGACTGTCATGTAAAAAAGGCATTAAATGATCGTGTAGCTTACATTTTAGTTGAAAAGGAGTTTTTGTTAAATAGATAGCTCTCTTAGTTTGAAGACTGAACATAATGCCACCTCTTCTGACTGTAGAGCGTTCTCAAAAACTTGTAGAGCGCCAGGAAACACGACGTTTCGTCGCATATTCAATGGTGAAAGGAAAGCACGTGATTATGCAATGCACCCACGTTATGGCCGTCAGATGAAACCGCTGAAAACATGGCGGCCGCTAAATGTCGATTACAGTGCTTGGATTACAACTGTTGTGGAGGTCATTTAACAGGAATCTTACCTTCGTTTTTGATCTAAATTATTTTCTATGGAGATGGTTGATTAGAGGTTATTCGACAAGAATCAAAACGAAATGCTGGAAATCAAAAGCGAAATTAATTCCTTGAGCGGTGGCTCAAAACATTAACAAGATGCTGAAAGTTAGTCGCCAGCTGGCAACTAGCCTTGAAATTCTGGTCGCCAACACTTAATTTTCAGTCGCATTGGCGACGAGCTGGTCGCAATTTCGGACCCTGGACAGGTGCCTTTCCTTGGTAACCGAATGTTGTGGAGCGCAATGTTGACAGATTTATTTGATTTGTGTTGCAAATATCAGTTATCCTACGAAATAAAATGGAAACCTTGGCTTTTTATGATGAAATGAAGCTTTCACAGATATTTGTGAACACTAATAAATTGAAGGGGTGCATGGAAAAAAGTCCTAAATGACTTCTGATAAACTGCTAAATTCTCCTTCCAAAATTCCCTTTTATTTGCTTGTGAAACTAAAGGAGAATATGACATTACATCAAGAGTCACTTAGGACCTTATTCCATGCACCCCAAATACAATATTATTATTGTATTTTGCAAAGCACAAAATTGCGATTTCAGCGACCTATAAGAAGAATCTGTATTCCATATCTCCAGACAATGGCTAGTATTTCAATGTCACGTAACAAAGCTTGCATTGCTCCGTCTTCGTACAAAAAATAGATTCAGTACTCTTTTACCGCCGAAAAAGTATGGCATTTAATAAGAGAAAGGTAACTTGTAATCTTCCATTTAAGCTAGCGTGAGTAAGACGCACCAAGCGAAGTCTGTGATATGTGATAATTTTGCAATTGAAACCGGAGATCGCGAAAACTGTCAAGTTCGTTTACCGTAGGGAATGTTTTCATAAACCACAAAGTACAATTTCAGTCGTTTGTCATGGTAATTTTCCTGCAAAATTTGCCTTGGAGATGAAACTTCAGTTGCTTATATCTCGCTAAATGCAGATTCCCTCAAACTGGAAATTTGCAAACAAACATATTTTGTGATAAGCTTCAAACTGCTTAAATGTGAACCGATTTGAAAAGGGTCAAATTGGCCTCCAGGAATACCTTAACTGGTTGTAGTCAACTAGTCATAGTTAATGTAATTCCAGACATAGTTCTGTCAAGTCCTAAGAAAGTGTCACAAACTTTGTCTAAAGCATAATTTCTAGCTTTTGAGATGTGTCTAAATAAATGAGCGTATGCTTTTAATTCAGTATTGAAGTCCAAGAACTCCTTCCTCACCAAGTTAATAAAACACCATTTCTGGAGTTTCAGACATCCCCCCCCCCCCTCCATGCACTAAATTGGCAGGGTATTGCAGTCCAGAAGAGGGCTTAGTTACAACACTTTGCAAATTAGGTCTCTTCATTAGGTTTTGTTATTTCTGTAGTCTAAGTTAAGGAAGCATGGCCTAATGGTTAGGGCACTGGACTTGTAATCTGGAGGTCCCTATTCCAATTCTTCTCTCTGCAGCTGCCTGATTTTGTCTTCAGTAGCATTGAATTTAACTCCTCCTGCTTATTAAATCTGATCTTAATTGAAGTACGCATTAAACAAACCTATTTTCACCCTGTCCTAATTTTGTCTTGTCTTCAACAGAAAGTGCTCAGAGTTCAACACACTACAGGTATCCTGTTCTACATGAAGTACGCTGGGGAGCTGATTTTCAAAGCGTCATAACTCGCAAGCTGATCAATGAGACACATGGTAAATGAAATTTTGAGCATGCTCTTATTCTGAGTTTGTTTTAACCCCCCAGACTTACGGGTGGGGTAGGCTTCAGGGATTTTTCATTATAAATGCCATGGGGCCACCTTTCCAAGCGGAGGAAGTGAGGGCTATATTCCATAATTATTTAGTTTGATCAGTCTTAATTGGGTTTGATTGGTTTGATTGAATTTGTTGTTGGAACATTTGATTGTGTTCAGTTACTCTGCAAACTCACAGGAGAAGGAGATAAAAACCCTAACAAACTGTTAGCATGATACTGCTATCATTTTGCTCGTAATTTGCAAAAAAAAAGAAAGATTTCCACGGAACAAACTCTTGCAAAATAACTCTTCACAAAAACTTACTTCAGCCCTTCAGTCAAATAACTGACTCATCTCATTCTTATGCAAACTTGTGTTGCTGAAACAATACTGCAGAAAAATACTTTTAACATTGCTTAATAGTTATTAAAAAACCAAAAATGCAACTCAATGAGCAATAAAAGTCGACAAGATTATGTTTACTCCATTTTTAATGTTTGGCTGCTTGAATGCGAAGTCTCTCAAGTTACCGGTAGATCCCAGCAGACATTGCCAGTCATCTCGAATTGCAAAATGTCATCTTAAAAGCATGAAAAATTGGCAAAGTAAAACCTCCTGCAAAAATTTCATGCTTCACAGTAGTTTATTGACCAGGGAAAGTAGCAAATTTTTTTATTGTAGTTAAAGGCTAAAATACTCACTTTATTTTGTTATCATAATTCTGCCATATTGTAGCCATTTTTATGGATCTGCAGCACCTTCCTGATACTGGTGGAACAGGTAGAAAGTCTAGGTAAGACATAATAATGACGGTGTTGCAATTTGCTACTATCTGTACATGCAGGGACATTGTTTTGTTTTTGTTGAGATAAGCTGACATTGAGCAGTACCATCAAAGCACCCAACTTTTGGCTTTTCTCAGCTGGACATAGCACTACAAGACAAACTAGAAAAAAAAATTCAACATTTCAGTTTACCAGGTTGGCTCACGTGCTATGCATATGTAGCCAGACTTAATTAATTCTTTATTTCCCCAACACAACTCTTTAATGATGTATTTCCATTAATGATAGGTGTCACCCATGTTTGGATGCAAAGAGCACTGAAGATAGTTAAGACCTGCAAAATCCTTACTTAAAGGGGCATAGTCACGCTATTTTAGTTCACTTTAAAAATCAAAAATATGTCCTCACATCAATGAACGTCCACAAATAATGGTCTAGTTTTGTTACCAAAGACTATATTACTTCACTGAAACTATTTTCTGTTGTCTGGTGCTACGGATGGCACGGATGGAAATGGATTGCAATTTGAAAAAATTAGGCTAAACTTTTCAAATTCTTTCAGCGTGTTGACGTTAAATCGATATTAAATGGTCATGGTTTGTTTTCTCTCAATGAAATTAAGTTAATATGTTCCTCTAAATGTTCAAACACAATGTTGGGCATGGATAAAGTTAGCTACCGATAATTTTAGCACAGTTTTGACCAGAAATCTGCAAAATCTTCGTGACTGTGCTCCTTTAAGGCTACAAAAATTTGAAGTTACCAGGGATCCATATTAGCAGTCGTCAGGTTGCCTGAGACAACTATAAAGTCCTGCGGACGAGTATCAAAGATTACAAACTCGTCCGGCAGACGAGTAAGTTTTAAGGAGCAAAATTTTTTCTTCAATTTCTCACCAGCCAATGTACCCGTGTTTTGAATGTCTGCCAGCCATTCAGTGATTCCGTACTGTAGTGAAATGTAAACTTTGTTTCGTTGCTCGTACGACACGTTATGCAGTACTCTCAGAAGTGAAATGTTTGCGGGCTCAATTTTTTGTTCTTGAACGCTGATGTACTACAGCAATATGCAAACACAAAGACTCCCGCTCTTTAGCCACACGCGGGTTTTACAAAATATGGCGCTACTTTGACAGTGTCGCCACCACTGCGGAAGAAAAAAACTGAATCTTCCCAGCAAAGTTCCAAATATGAAAAAGAGCAACAAAAGTGTGCATTTTTACCATGATCGTGGCTTGGCTTAAGCACCTGGATGAAAGTTTCATCAAAATTGAATGTTTGATCGAAAGATAAATGCACAAATCAAATGTTAAACAGTGAACATTTGACGTGCAAAGTAGGTCTATCTTTTAAGTCCATTGTTGAGTTTTTGTATTTGTTGTCTGTTGTTGAATTAGTCCGTAGTTGGGTTAGTAAAATGAAATTGTTTGACTGTAGGAGCCTTGCTGTGGTGCTGCTGCAGTAACATAGTGAAAAAAAATGCAAGCTTTCCACTTACTTGTTGTTAACTTTACGTTTTTGACTGTATTTTTAATTATTATGTAATTTTGAATGGGCAAGTAAAATTTTGTCAGGGCAAGTATCTTTTCTGATGTACTTGCCTGGTTGACAAGTTCGAAAAAAAGCTAAATATGGATCCCTGAGTTACAAAATCTGAATGGCAGTATGCCAAGTGAGAGGAGATAGAGAGGTGCGCTCCATGAATTTTTTTTGCTGGGAGTGTCAGGGATATTGACTGACTATCGCACTATGCTCAAGACTTTGATGAATTCCCTTGGGGCTGCTCCACTGAAATCTATGCCCCTCCCCCAACTACCACTACCACTATTCCTTCTTAGAGGCTCCCAAAGCCATTTTTTCTATCTCGTGTCTCTGTTATTTGTATGCACTTACCAGTTTACTCGAAATATTACATTAAATTCAATAGATTTTATTGTTTTTGAGTGATAACATTGTGTTTTTTTTTGTGGGCTGCTACATACTTTCAGGGGGTTCATTACTTTTGGAAGCGTTACTTTTGGGTTTAGTGAAAGGGTAAAAAAATAAATGCTACATTTGGGCAGTGTTACTTTTCAGGTCTGCTACCTTCAGAATGCTATGATACATTTAATAACTAAACGATTCTGCTGTTCTAAGTGCAAAATTTACTTTTTCCTTTATATAATATATTGCAGTATTATGATAAAGAAGAATGAGGGACTCCAGAGCTTATTTTAGAGTGTGTATGTTTGTTGGGGGTGGGGGGGGCGTGAACCTATTATGTCAGTGTCAGTTGCCTGGAGAAAAAAATATTAGTTGCCTGGGGGTTCCCCTACCCTACCCAAAAAAATTTACCATCTACAATAGCTGGCAATTCATCATGGAAGCTTTCAATTTATACTAACAACAAAGACCGATCACTCATCAGTCAAGAATCTTAACTACTAGGAACATTGTAATGAGGCAATGAACTCATGGTGTACTACCAAGTGGCATTGCATTGTAACCTTGTCTTTTGCCATAAAGAAAATAATTTCCGCTATTTGATAAAATAGTTACTACTTCGCTATTTGATAAAAATAATGTTCATTCAAAAATATACCCAGCAAGGTAAGAGTGACATATTCAAGGCTTGGCTTATTGTGAAAGGAAGATTTCCTTGGAAGATCTGATGATCTTTCGACTACACCCCAAACATTTTTCAACCTCAGACCACGAGTTCTGGCTACATCTGGTAACGGTGGGAATTTAGTGGAGGTGCAAGGGATTTTTTCGTTTGATGTTCATGGTTGTAGTAGGATTTTTTGGAGGTGAGGGGTTAATAGCAAAGATTTGTTTACAATAATTGTGTTAATCCCAAATAAGTTTAATACCCTGACCTCTGCGATACCGGTGCAGCGCTCTAACCAATTGAGCTATCAAGCCAACTGGGAGCTGGTCATTAAATTGGTTCGTAATATACCCGGGAAAGATGAAGATGAAATTATGACTATATGAAATTCATATATTTGAACTGCGGAATAAAGAAATAAATGTAAAGAAGATCCTCGCAGTTATTAACGCAACTTATGCAGCTTATGCAGTTGCGAAAAGAAGGCCTGAAAAAAAAAAATCAGGCTTGCCGGGATTCGAACCCTGACCTCTGCGATATCGGTGCAGCGCTCTAACCAATTGAGCTATCAAGCCAACTGGGAGCTGGTCATTAAATTGGTTCGTAATATACCCGGGAAAGATAGCCTGCGAGCAGGCTCTCTATTCGGGGGGGCAACGCAACGTGAATTATTTTCTTACGTGAATTATTTTCTTCGAGAGCGCCGAAGGCGCGAGTTTCGGCGAGCGAAGCGAGCCCGCGGTGAAAATTGAGAGCCTGCACGTATCCCATTGAATTTTGAATCCGGCGCGTTCGTCCACGAACGCAGCACTCTGATTGGTCAAAAATGACAGGCTCAATTAATATGAGTAATTAATATGCATATGGCTCAATTAATATGCATAAGTTCCTAATTTTTCGGGCGCAAGAATTACACACACGGCTCGACAAAGAAGACAATTTTACGAAATAAATACCAATGTTTTCGCACATCGTCGCCAATACTTGTCCGCGACTTCCATCGCGATTTGAAACTTCAAATAGATTTTCCGTGGACATTCGACCCGATTTTCCAGTTCCATACTTCACCAAAAAACTACAACTGCAGATACGGCAATGTCCACTTGCTTTGTTGACAACTTTTTTCGGAGTTAAAACGCGTTCTTCCGATCCTTCCATGAAGAGCCACAAAGATCTAGACGAAATCCCGGGAAAACTTCCACGTGCATCTTTCTGTCATGTTTGTTTATATTTTTCTCGTTCCCTATTGGTTAGTTATTTGACACCGGAAGCGTGGCGAGTTGTCAACAAGTTGTCACATTTCGAGGGGCCGGAATTGAAATTCAATGACTCACGTGCAGGCTCTCGTTTTTCACCGCGGGCTCGCTTCGTTCGCCGAAACTCGCGCCTTCGGCGCTCTCAAAGAAAATAATTCACGTTGCCCCCCCGAATAGAGAGCCTGCTCGCAGGCTACCGGGAAAGATGAAGATGAAATTATGAATATATGAAATTCATATGTTTGAACTGCGGAATAAAGAAATAAATGTAAAGAAGATCCTCGCAGTTATTAACGCAACTTATGCAGTTGCGAAAAGAAGGCCTGAAAAAAATCGGGCTTGCCGGGATTCGAACCCTGACCTCTGCGATACCGGTGCAGCGCTCTAACCAATTGAGCTATCAAGCCAACTGGGAGCTGGTCATTAAGCGTTGATGTATTCATATCAAAGGCTGAGAGAAAAATTTCAAGTCACTTCATGTAGCTTCTCAGCAATAGTTTTCTTTTTGCTGAATGAATAATGTGAGCTCTCATTGTCAGTAATAAAATGGGTGGATTGAATGATTGAATTACAAACAAGTCATTCTGCAAGGCCTCAGTGTGGTTCGCATGTGATGAAGTCGAACGGTAAACTTGTTTTGCCTAGTTTGAACATGGACTTGTCATGGATTAGCAGCCTTTTTTTTAGATCATATTAGTACAAAGTTCAATTTTTTGTTATTATTATTAGTCATTAGAATATACCGGTAGTATGTAGTTAATTAGGTTCTGGTTTTAATCGCGTCATATATCTTTTTTTTTTCTTTTTTATGTAAAATTAGGGAGGGCCATATTGTAAACTACTGGGCAACCAGTAAATTATGTTACCCTCATTAAATAAAGTATTATTATTATTATTATGGATCAACCTTGTCGCCGTTATCTATAAAGTAAGTGAAGCGAATGACAGTAAGTTTTTCAAAGGAAAAGGAAAAAAGATAATGTTCAAACGTAAGGTGAAACAGATTACATTCTTGAAGACTATAAAATGAAATCGAGGTATGATCTTTTCGAACCTCTCTTTGTATTTGCTATTTACTTTACTTTTGTGTTATTTTGGAATTATCCTTTGAGGGTGCTGTGGCAAGGGGAACAGGAAGACGGGAATGTGGCGAGGGGAATATTAATCTTTTTCTATTGTTATGAGCTATTGTTTCAGCCCCGCTCTTCCCTGTCACAAACGAGCCAAGTAGGGCTGTATTCGTCGTTCTTCAAGGAAGAGAAGATAGACTGCGAGCAGTCTCTCTTTTGCTCTAAAATCCGTGCCGGACGAGCAGCAAAGCCGCGAGCCCGATATTCGAGCCGCTCGTCCGGTGTCCTAGTGGATTTGGACCCCCTCAGAATGGGACCCCCGGTCCAAATCCACTAGCGAATATGGACCCCCATGGGTCCACTTTTGTAGCGGATTTGTATCCCCTTCGCGGATTTGGACACCCCTGTAAAAACTTACGCTACCAAATAACTTCAACAGAAAATCTGGCTATTTGTGTATATACCACCGAAACGACGCTTTCACTCTTCAGCCTTGCCAGTAAACTACTTCTCTTGGGTTTTAGAACACGGTTATTGAAAGCAAAAGATTACTGTGCTATACGTAGAAGCGTAAAAGCTAATTTATTGAAAAGCTGTCACGCTTGAAACCAAAAATAAGATGTATATTCCTCGTTCTAAAAACGTTCCGGGAGACTGAAGACCTTCTCAAAAGTTGCCGTTTCAAGAGGAAATTATTGCCTTATTGAAGGGGTCCAAATTCGCGAGAGGGGGTCCATATCCCTAGCGGATTTGGACCGGGGGATCCAAATCCGCTAGGGGATATGGACCGGGGGGTCCGAATCCGCTGTGACACCAGCACGGATTTTAGAGCAAAAGAGAGACTGCTCGCAGTATATTGTTGGACATCTTCTCTTCCTTGAAGCTCAGAAGCCTCGGATATTTTTTCCGGCTCTTACTTCAGGTAGAAGACACAGAATTTGCAAAATAATAAACACAAAAACTCAAAACAATGAAATCAATGCACTGATTGTTTTGCAAATTCTGTGTCTTCTACCCGAAGTAACACCCTTTTTTTCCCGGTATAGTCACGTTATGTACAACTTTTCGCGCCATAGAATGTAGCGTGACTATCTCAGCTGACCTGTCGAATTGCAGTCTCACGACAATGAACCGAGAACGGACAGAGCTGAATAACAACTGCGCATGTCAAAAGCGCGCGCTAAGGAAAACTGGGGACGACAAGACAAACCATAGCAACAACATAGCAACAAGATTGTCACCTTCGGTAAGAGTTTTGTTGCAAACTTAAGTTTCAGACTTCTGCAAAGCCTTCATCTGTTGTCGAGACAAATTTTATCTTTTGCACACCGAGCTTATTTTTCAGAACACCAAATGAAAACGTCTCTCAAAAACTCCAGTCTGCGAAAATGCAGTGATTGCACACTGTGTTGCTTTTATACAACGTGGAGGGAAAGTTCCGGTCACCACACCTGCTCCTGTGTAAGAGTACCCAGTCAGGGGAAGAATGTAAAGGCAAGATGACGAGGTGTACTCCAGGAATGGTAAGAATCTCGCTGCATTTTCGCAGACTGGTGCTTTTGAGACACGTTTTCACCTGGTGTTCAGAAAAATAACCTCGGTGTACAAAAGACATAATTTGTCCTGACAACAGACGAAGGCTTTGCAGAAGTCTGAAACTTAAGTTTGCAACAAAACTCTTATTGAAGGTGAAAAACTTCGCGGTGTCAAAATTTTTAAAAAGTCCGCCATTGTTGCTATGGTTTTGTATTGTGGTCCCCATTCTCGTCCCCAGAGCCCACGATCCTTTTGGTCTGCGCCAAGGATCGAGACCTCATCGATCGACCTCATCTCGATCCTTGGCGCAGACCAAAAGGATCGTGGGCTCTGGGGACGAGAATGTGTGGTCCCCAGTTTTCCTTAGCGCGCGCTTTTGACATGCGCAGTTGTTATTCAGCTCTGTCCCGAGAACGTCGACAGCTAGCAGATCGACAGTAAGTTTTCACGGCTGTAAGAATAATGTCTACCGTCTTCCAAGCTTCAGAAGAGAAAACAGAGGGAACAAAACTTGCAAGATTAGTGATCGACGGGGGAACACATGCTTTAAGGACGTTTTTCCACACTATTCATCCACCCGCGACGTTGCAAACAGTGTTAGCGTGCAACTATCCAGCGCTTCAAATGCTCAAGACAAGGCGTGCGATATTCGATAGCCAGTGGGAAGCGTTGTTCCCTTCTTCAGGTAACCCACCAGATTCCAAAACATTTGACATTACTCTTTTGCATCTGCTTCTTCGGGAAATTTGTTATTTGGCGGGGCCTCTGACTGGTTGGCACAACATGCCCGTTGACAGTGACCTTAGCTGTGAAGCAAACATTGTCAGAATAAAATGCTTCAGAAACGAACTGTGCCACAGAATTTCCACCGGCATTACTAATGCCGAGTTTAAAGACAAATGGAACAAGATTTCTAAGTCTCTGGTATCCTTAGGACTCGACCAAAAAGAAATCGACCGACTAAAGATCGAACCCATCGACCACGATACGGAACGTCGTGTAAAGGCGGAAGTAGAACAATGGACCCTTGATTTTGAGACACAAATGCAGAGCTTAGAGCACGAAGTAAAGCAAATGAAAGACGAAATCACAAAAATCCAAGAGTCTATTGCAGAAAAACCTGCCGATAAACTTGCAAACTGTCTCCCTGATGAAGTTCTAGAAGTCTTTGGTCGTTCTGAAGAGATACAAACAGTCACTGAAGCCATCCAACTAGAACGAGTAGCAGCTGTTGTGATAACTGGGGGACCAGGATTTGGAAAGACAACTGTCGCCAACAAAGTTGCTTATGAACTAGTAGCTAATAGCCATTACAAAAACACAGTTTTGTTTTGCCCTCTCAGGTCAAAAACAACAGTAAACGATGTAGCTACTTCAATGATTCTGGCTTGCAATAAAAATCACTCTAAACCCCCGAAGAATCCCCAGCTTTGGCTTCTAAATTGGAGCAAGCAACAAATGGAGCCCGTTACTTTCGTTTTGGACAATGCAGATGACGTTCTTGGGTCAGTTGACCGATCTCAGTTCATTGGCATTTTACGTGATATGAGAATCTTTTCAGCACAGAATTTGTCTTTTGTTGTTACATCTAGAAGGGTATTTAAAGAGTCCAGCTTGAAGATGACAGAAGTGAGACTGAAACCTTTAAGCCCTGAGGAGTCTAAGAAAGTTCTTTTATCACGAGTCTCGGATCACGCTATTGTGAAAATGCTCTCCAAAGCAGAAAAGTTAGTTGAACTATGTGGTTGCGTGCCTCTTGCCCTCTGCATTGTTGGTGCCTTGCTTTCAGATTACACAGAAGATGAACTGATTAATAGTCTTGAGGAGGAGCCCATAGAAGTACTTCGTGAAGATGAAAGTGATGACAATTCTGTTGAAAAAGCAATTAAGACCTCCTTTGATGTTTTGAGCAAAAATGAGCAAGAAGCCCTGATTATAATGTCTGCTTTTCCTGGTTCGTTCAGTTCTGAAGCTGCCAAGGCAGTAATTACTCAATGCACAAAATTAACCTCTCAACCAATCTTAATTCTTCGTTCCTTGAAAAACCGATCGCTTATTGAGCAGCCAGCCTCACACAGATATCAAATTCATCCACTTATCCAAGCATTTCTAAAGAAAATTGATCAAGACACTTATCTCGTTAACTGGGGGAAGAAAGTGGCTTGTGCATATTTCATTTCTCGCCTTGCGGACAATGCTAATTTGTACTGGAGCAAAGACAAATGTAAAGAGTCCATTCAACGTTTTAATGAAGATAGGCATAACTTTGAGTATTTCCTTAATGTTTGTATTTTTGGATTACACAAGAACGATCCAGATGTTGTGACAATTGTGGAAACCTTAGTGGAAAAAGTGTCCCAAATATCTTCGATATACTTGTATTTAGAAATGTGTCTTCTTCCAGCTGTTTACGTAGAGTTTCTAAAACTATCTTCCGATCTTTTGACATCTGGTAAGCAGCCTGCTGGCAAAAGAGTGGAGCTTCTGTGTCTTCTTGGCCATGAGAGTAGAAGAGCAGGAAATCTGATTAAATACAAAGAGTTTCAGAAAGAAGCTATAGAAGTGCATTCTCAGAATCCAGCAGAATTTGAAAGAGAGAAGGTGTCAGAGGCCTTCTTTTACAACAACCTTGCACGTTTTCTTGCCGAAGAAGGAAAGCTCAAAGAAGCAAAAGAACAGTTTGACGTTTGTCTGAAAATATGCGAAGAAAATTTGTCTTTGAAATACATGCATGTGCAGAAAGCAATAACTTTGCTTTTTGCTGGCAATGAAGACAACCGCCGCAGTGAACGTCACAAAGCAGAGCAAAAATTGAATGAGGCATTAAATCTTTATCAAAATGTCCTTGGCAACCATGTTATGACTGCTTGGCTTTATAGAGAACTTGCAGATTTTTACCTTTTTCATGGTGAGAAAAGTTTAGGATCAGCAGAAGACCAGCAGAAATCCATTAAACTGTATGGAGAAGCATTGCAAATGATGGCAAATCTGGAAATGAAGGATCACAAAGAGTGCATTCAGAGCCTTATAAACTTAGGAATTTGTCACCAGTCACAAGGCAACTTGGAGGAAGCAATGAACTTGTATCTAGCAGCTTTGAACATTGCAGAAAGAGAGTTAGGAGAAAATCACAAGTGGAAAATTTATGTGAAGACTCAAATGGCCTATTGGCACAAAATGAACGGAAATGAGGAGGAGGCAAAAGCACTGAAAGATGATGCAATGAAGATGAGTGATAGGCTTTCACTGCCAGATAATCAACCACGAAACAAGTTTTTGTTGCACAAAATTTAGACCTCAGTGGCAACATTTGCTTTGTAAAAAGACATTAGAGAGTGGCCTATAGAATAAAAAGGATGCACATCAGCTTTTTGTCTATTCCAGTAATTCAAGCTTAATGTGTGTGTTGTGCAAGCTTATTTACTTAGCTATTTATTTCAATAATTTAATTTTGTTTAAACAAAAACACGTTCACTAACAAGAGATGATAAGAACATGGTTAACTTAGCAATGCCTAACATTTTAAATGGAAATTTCGTGGAACAAATTCTTCAGTTGACATTCCAAAACTGTAGCTCTTTCTTTTATAATCCCATTGTTAGAAGAGTGCAATAAAACTTGAAACTTGATACTCATTTTTCTTGAATACTGTTGTACAGTAATAATTGGAGGGCAAACTAGCTGAAGTGGTTTTGAAAAATCTGTTTAACTGAATAATTTGAGTTAAGGGTGTGCGTGCAAAAATCTTCCACGTGTCAGATTTTTTCTCATACTTTGCCACAAGAAGATAAGGAGGTACTCATGCCAGAAATTCAAAAAAATTAGGGTTGACTTAGTTTCAGAGATAAAGGGGGAGCGCAAGGAAAAAAGAACCCCAATTTTGAAAAAAATTGGCCCTTGTAACTTGGCATGGCTTCAATGGATGTTCACTGAAGAATATAAAGCCAATTTACTGGAGGCCACTTTCCTAATCAAATTTCATTTAATTGGCCCTGTTGAGTGGATAATTTTAACTGGTGCTTTAAACGTGGGCATTTGCAAATGCTATACAGCTAAAATAATAGCGGAATTCATTGCTGCTTGGGCAGAAAAAAATTGAAAACATTTCAACTTCCAAAGCGCAGATTTTTTTCTTTTTTTTGTAAAACATAGCTGTAGATAATCAATAAAGAAAGTGATCTATAGAAAAAAATGGGTCACCAAGCATCTAAGACAGTTAAATCTGTGCATAGACTACAATGCCCAACAACGTAACACTATGTTTGTCTACATGCATACAAGCATGGTGTGGCGTGAATTGTGTGTTTTTCTCAGCAAATTCCCTTGGTTACCACTACACCTTCGTTACAAAATTATACTAAGACTTAATGTGTCTGAAATTGCATCCTTGTTGACTTACTTTTAAAATTTAATAGAATAGTTCTGCAATATCCAGTAAGCAAAAGTGTTCTTAGAATGGGCATAATCTTTGACATTGTTACAAAAATTTGTTTCTGTTTTTGGTCTGAAATGTGGTAGGAAATTAAAACAGCTTTTCGGTGCCGTGAGATGGAGTAGTGGTTCTTAGGTCCTGCTGGGGGGTGGGGAAGGGGACTCCTTCAATAGTTTATCAGGGACCTTTTAGGGGTCAAAGTGTATGTTAATTAAATCACTTACATGTAGGATGTTTTAAAAGATCGAAAATGGCTGTCATTAGAATTGTCTTCATAAAAGTTGGAAATTATTGAAGAGGCAAAGCAACTTCTTGTCAGAATTGGTACCTCTTGAAGCCCCAACATTGATACAAATTCTCCTTACTGCGTACTGGTAGCCATACATTTTGTTTATTGAACAGGCAAAGTAGCTTCTTGTCAGAATTGGTACCTCTTAACCCTCTAAGCCATCATAATACAAATTCTCCTTACTGGTAGCCTCATATTTTGTTCAGAAGTATTTGTGAGAACTTGTTTAAAAATCAAGACAATAATCTTTGGTGGTCTATCCCTTAATTGTTGTGAGCTGTAGGAGTTGTAATGAACTGACGTGCAAAGGAGAATTTTTTACGCTGATCACTCCTGGGGCTTACTAAAGGCTGAAAGAAGGATATAAACAATATTCTGATACCTTCAACGGATTCCTTTCAAGATTTCCAACAAGCCCTCTTTTCAATTTTATACGGAAGCTTTCCGTGGAGTATCTCCACTTCAACAAAAACTCCTGGCATCCCCCATTATTTCCTGAACATACTATTCAGAACCATCTTATGAGATAGTTAAACAAGCACCAGATAGACTACATAGTGCAACACCAAGTAAGAGTGTGATAACCATTGTCTGCCCCTTGTGTTTGCTCTTACTAAAACCACAACTGTTTCAATGTTGCTCAGGTGCTTAACAACCTAGTCTCTGAGAAAACTGAAGGATTGGGTGGTTCCAGAAAATATCCATACCCATACCACGGGCGGCATCTCGGAATTTCGAAGGGGAGGGGGGGTTACGTCGATTGGAATTCCGAGGACATGGGGGGGTTACGTCGACTGGAATTCCGAGGACATGGGGAGGGTTCATTGGACTGGAATTCCGAAGGCATACGGGGTTTTCAGGAGAGTAACTTCCAGTTTGGTGTAGTTAAGTCTCTTCAAGAAAAACTCGTCAAAACGACATATCTAAGGACGATGATTCCCCCGTAAACACGAGACACGTTCAACTCAATCAACACGCTGGAGACACATTTCAATGGTGATGGTCAATAAAATGTTTATGCTAACATGATGGCTGAAAGCTGTTCACTTGCCAGTAGATCGGTCACAAAAGCGATTGTAGGCTTTTCTTCGATTGTTTTGCTCGAATTCAATACTGTAGATCCCAGCAAAGGGTTTTCAGCCCCTATATTAAAGCAGAGAAACACGTGAAATTGTTGCATTACATACCATGCGACGTTCATTGAAAAGGTCAGATTTCACGCGTTATGCAAATTTGATGCGCTTTTGATCAGACTACATTCACTATTTTGTACAAATTCGTTTAAAGTTGTCATTGACTTTGAATTTCAATGTGAGTTTCATTTACTATTTTAGTTTTAATCGAAGGATAAAGTGCGGGGAAAAAGTTTGATTTGTTCTCGCGCAATTTATTTGAGGCCCCAGTACAGTATGCAAATTGCGTTCACTGTGAACTAAAAATAATTGCAGGAAAAAAAGCTTGCTATTTTACTCTAATTCGTTTCCTAACATCATAACCTTCGATTTTTAGAATAGGTTGCATTCAACAGTTTCGCTTTTGACAGCAGGTTTGAGTCTGGCAAACGCAATTATGAATTTCCAATTTCAATTCTGAAAATTTTAGCTTTGTTGTTAAATTTTACGTCCGCATTCGGCACGCAAATTATTCACAGCAACCCTCGACACCAAAAATTATAGACGCGTTTAAACATTGGACCAAGCGTTGGAATGACTTCAAAGCCGTTTGAGTTTTCTAATGTTTAACGGATTATTGGAAGTGTACGTTTTGCCGTGGAAGGTTACAATGTAAAATATCACTCAGTCGGCCGCTGTTTGTCATCACGCAACGTTGATTGTTTGCTGTGCTGAATGTACGTTTTTTCCTTTCGGAGGGAGCGAAAGGATTAATTTCCGTTTAATAAAGGTGTTTGGAATATAGAGAGGGCTTTTCAAATCAGTTGGAAGAAAAAAGCGGCAATTCCTAAGGGGGGGTTTGAATGATTATGGAATTCCGAAGGCATGGGGGGGTAGAACGGTTTGGAATTCCGAGGGCAAGGGGGGGTTGAGCATTTTGGAATTTCCTAAGGCAAGGGGGGTCTAGATGAAGATGCCGCCCGTGGTAGGGTATGGATATTTTCTGGAATCACCCATTGTTATCAAGGCTGTTGAAGCTTACTTATTGTCTTAGTAGTACATTGTAGTTTGGTTTTATTCATACCAACATTCAAGTAATATAAACAGGAGAAAGAGTGTCTCATCAGGATATCCAAACACCGAGAAGTGGGTTGAAAACACGAGGCGCAGCCGAGTTTTTTTAACCAACTTCGAGGAGTTTGGATACTTGATGAAACACTCTTTCGAGTTTTTTTATATGGCTTCTCAAACCATTCATAATTCTTGGAGAAATTCAAAGCAAAAGTTTGCAAAATTTTATGCTAATTAAGATCCGGTATCCAAACCACCGTCACGGTAATGATTTCCTTTGTTTTCTCTTAATGAATTATTAATGAGTTTGAGAAGTTTTGGTGAATTCAATTTATTGAATCACCAGTTTTTAAGCAACAAGTCCATGCCAACTTAAAAACTACCAAACCCATGTGCACAATGTGGGTGTGATACTTGTCAGCACTCGGCAAACCATTACTATTTTTTTACAGTTTGATTAAGATCAGCAGAAGGTACAGAAGTGTGTTGAGGGCTTGTATTCTTGATCTGGAGGAAAAAGCTGGTATGTTGCTGCCACAAATCTCTGCCATCATTTTTAAAACTTGTCTTGCTCTTAGATTTTATCATTTTACAGCCTCTCTTTTTTTGCAATTTTGACAGTTTTTGCATTCTGATTGGCCAGTTGAAGCAGATGCCATCAAAAAATCTCAAAAATAACACTGCAAATTGCCAAATAAATGTTGTGGTGTACAGCACTGTTGAAAATAACTCTCTTCTACAGTTGATTGTCAATCCGCTCCTTAGTCCAAAAAACAATTTAAATCGGTTTTAGCAGCTTTTTTTGCAAGATGATTAATTTTATAGTTAATGGGTTGCTTCATAACTGTATATTTGGGTAGCTTAAAACAAGTACTTTTTTTGGGGTGTAAGTTCTGAATAAATTGTCCAGTCATAAATTTGAAGTATTCTTTGCCTGGGACATCTACTACTTTTCAGTCATTTCTAAATTTCTTGCATTTTTATGCCACTGCCAAAAATAGGCCAGGTTCTACTGTCTCATGGTGCATTGAGAGTCAGTGATGTTAACTCATTGTGACTTGCTAGCGTGCACTTTTCTGTCCTTGATGCCCATTTTTTTCTATTTGCTAATGAGATCTGATTACTGTTTTGTGTTGGCATCACCTGTTATGATTCTCCAGAGTGATTACTTTGCTACCGGGTTTATGACACCCAATTGAAAACTTCTTTTAAGTAACGCAGGGTTCATTTTATGCACTATAACAGATTCCAGGCATTCTTCAAGTGGTATTCTACAATCAACTGTTTCACAGGTTGGTACAAGGAACCACACTTGTGTAGGAAGTGTGCTGGTTTTCACAGCAATTTTGTACCTTTATTTGTTATTGTTCCCTTGTAAACCAAGTTTTTTTTAATTATTACTATTATATTTGCAAGGTACAGCTGAACCTTGACTATTTAGACTTAGTGGGACCACTGAAAATAGTCTGCATAATCTTAAGTCCAGATAATTGAGACAAACAGGATCTGGGTGAGCAATCATAGCATGGTCATTTTCAGAGGAAACTGTTTTCACAGATGGCTAAAATAGCCACATGCTTTCAAGACCTCATCTTTTCTGATTGTGTTCTCAATCAGTTTCCACTTGGGAACATGGAGTAAACAAAGCCTATTTCAATGAATTACTGGCATGTTTATTCCACTCAGAGTTATTACAGTCATCACTTGTAAATGTCGATTAATATTAATATTGGGAGCACAGCGAGAAGTCCCAATAATAATTATTAAAAAGCCCATACAATCAAGATTGGGCTGTAAAAAGCTCAGTCTTGCAGAATCCACTTAAGAGTGTAACAGTTTGCAGTTGTATTAAGATATAATATTGCTAATCTCATCCACAGTGAAAAGAAGCATTATGGTTGGATCCCTGAATTAATATAATGTTGTGCAGGGGACTTTTGCCGTCACCCCCAGGGTAGTCCCTAACAGCCGGCAGCTGGCAGAATTAACCAGCTACTTGGGTAGTTTGTACCGGCTACTTTTGTGATATATATTTTTAAAGACAAATTATTTGTTCCTTTACTGGTGCAGATATGTGAAAATGAAACTTATTTCTCATTACAATTTAATTATTGACTTAAAAATAATCTGGCTGGCACAGAGATACATGATTATTAGTTCATTACGTTGAGTTCTGGGAATTACATGTAGAAAATTCAGGGCTCGAGACTAACGGTAGCCAACTAGTCAGAGACCAGTAGAAATTCCGTTTTGGCTAGTAAGTCGTGCGCTTTCACTAGCCATTTTCAATTGGCTAATGAAAATTTCAAAGCACTAAAACACCGGGTGAAAACCAAACTAAATATTGCTTCTGATGATTGGATCCTAAAGGCAAATTGAGTGAGCAGAATTTTAAACCTTATTCTGTAGAAGCATATCATAACGTTCGTATGATACTTGTTTTGTCCTCTCAGTGTTTTTCCCTACTAATTCTCGCCTCAGATGGCGACATTTTCTCCGTCATTGCTACATTCGAATGAAATTAGCCGTCTTCAGAACGTTTCACCATACTTTTCCTTGAAAGGTCCAGTAGTGCATTCATATGATATTTGTCAGACTACATGTTAGTAGGTTCACACAATTCTTTAGTCTTCTATTATCGACTTTTTTTTACATTAATTGCTACGTTTGTAAATTAGTTTCTCTTCCCAGCATTTCTCTCTAATGTCTTCACAACGTTTCTTCCTACGTAAGTAGGTTCATCGATTTATTAGTCTAGCCTTCTCAATGTTTCTTTGTACGTTAGCAAGTTCGCATGACATTGTTCTGCTCTCCCTAATGTTTTCACTGTGTTAGTACATTCGTACAAATATAAGTCGACACTGCTTAGCGTTTCTCTGTAGGTTAGTATGTTCATACGGCATTAGTCTTGTCTTCTCAACGTTTATCCATACGTTAGTGCGATTTTAGTTGACTCATTGACATTTTTTTGTAATTTGTTGTCCCACTGTATTATAATTAGTTCAGTCTCTCCGTTCGGCGTTCCTCCATATGTCACACACGTTCTTAGTGTGTGGAATTACAGTAGTTTTGCCCGATAACGTTTCTCTGTAAGTTAGTGGTTGCATATTTTATTAGTCTCCATATCTTGGTACATTGGCAGCATTTCTCCCTACTGTAGTGCATTTCCAACCAATGTGTTTGATATGACTTCTCAACGTTTCTCCATACCTTTGTCTTCCCAACGTTTCTCCATATGATGACATGCTCATTTAAGGTTAACTGTTCGAGTTATTCGTCATGATCTGACCAAAACAGGAAAGAGAGGCGTGAACTACATCATGCCTGGGAATTTGCCCTGAAGGCACATAGTACTTTGTATTCCGCGTGTGAGTGTCTTTAACCTTTGGAAAGAATAGTCAACATTCAAGTTCTTCACTCTTGAGATTACATAGAGGCATGTTTACAGTACTTAACTCGGCTAATTATTAGACATTGAACACAGTATGAGATTATGCAAAAAAAGTCTGGCTAGTGTAAATTTATTTTGGCTAGTGAAATCAAACCTCTCACTAGCCACTTGGCTACTAAGCTGAAAAGTTAGTCTCGAGCACTGAGAAAACCACTGAAGGCAGAGTTTATACAAATAAAATTGAGAAGATACAATTACTTTTGGAACTGGCGATATTGGAAATTTGTGCTCAGAATCAACGAAATTCTGTTTCTGGGGCCTTAAAATGTAAAAATTTCCTGGGGGGGGGCGTGCCCCCAGACCCCCCTAGAAGGAATCATCATCGATGCTCGATAATCACTGTCCGGCTACTTAGAAATTTTAGCCAGCTACTTGAAAAGTTGTGGACAACCCTGCACCCCTGGCTAACAATTTTGGAGAAACTATCTTAAAGAAACTTTCTCAAAGTATTATTGTGTGTTCTTCCTGGCATACACAATTTTACCTCATGATGTACCATGATCAGCAAATCTGTAAACGATCCAGACAGAACAATAAAGACCTTGAACAAATAATTTTTTTTCATCTGTATTGGACAAATATTGATCATGGATCAGGCCATAAATGTGCAAAGAACAAAATTGATTGGTAGTTTCTTGGTTCAGACCAAACAAATCCTGGCCATTACAAAAATAAGGAAATTTTGCCATGAAATAATCCAAGCAGCTATTATTTTGGCCTATTAAACATTTGAAGACGTACACTATTTTGGTATATCCCTGACAATGGCCAAACACTGGAAGTCAACAGTTTTGCCTCTTGTCACTGAATTTTTTTTGTTTTAATAGAAGCACCTGATGACTCTTATTGAGACTGTGTGGCACCTGTGTGAGATTCTGTTTATTGAGACTTTGCCAGGTATATGAAGATATCTTTCAAGGAACAATGCTCTTGTAAATTGGTATTTATGTGTCATTTTGATTTAATGGTGAGATTTTGGAACATGTTTAGTTTAAAAAAAGCTCAGTCCTCAGTTGTGGTGTCCACGCATACAAAAAAATGCAGGCAGTTTAGGTTCAACATGAGACTATGCCATTTTAATTATAGTTCTTGTTCCATAGTGGCATGCAAGGCAAACTTGATTGCTTTAGGCATGTCACGTGAATTAAAGTGCTACTATGATCAAAAAATCACTTTTATTTTTTCTTCGGATTTCGAAACTATGTTTATTAAACACTTCGCAAGCGAAATTATAAGCCTTAATTTTGAGAAGAAGACTGTTAATTTAAACTGCAATTTTCAGCTTTAATGGTCCGCCATTATTACACCAGAAAGGATACAATGACATCATTCACACACGAGTTTTAGAATGCAGTGTGTGTGAAAGTGCCTTATTTAGTATGCAGCACGGAAGTTTTGAGCTTTCACACTCTCAAACTCGTGTTTTGCATAATTTGTAAGCCGCGTTCACACACTACATTTTACAGCTCTTGCGCGTATGACGTCATTGTATCCTTTCTGGTGTAATAATGGCGGACCATTAAACCGGAAAATTGCAGTTTAAATTAACGGTCTTCTTCTCAAAATTAAGGCTTATAATTTCGCTTGGGGAGTGTTTAATAAACATAGTTTCGAAATCCGAAGAAAAAATAAAAGTGATTTTTTGATCATAGTAGCACTTTAACAGTTGCACCAAAGTCTTGCTTACATGCATTAGGTGTAGTACTCCATCAGAACTGGCCTTAGCTGAAGGTGAATCATTCATAAATTCTCTCTTTCAGTGAATTAATTTTACTTTTACTGCAATTTTTTGTAAACTTGTGTAAACTCTTCGGACTTCAGGTGGAGCTGTTTTGCATCATCTGTTGGAATGGGTTCAAAACGGACATGCTGACAAATACGTCAGAGATGTACTGCAGCATTCTCAGCCTCATGATAGTCCCTCTTACTGGCCTGCAGTAAGTATCGGACCTATTTTTCATTAATAAAATATTGTTTAAGAAATATAACTTTACGTTGACTCCAGCTGAAGGATTTGGTGTGAAAAGGGTATGTATTGTGATCGGGAACTTGGGAAAAATATTAATTTAAAAAAAACTACAACAACCTAAACTTGCCCAGTTTTTGCAGGTGTTATGGGTTAAAATTTGTGTTCTAAGCACTTTTTTTTTCCTTTTTTTTTTTTACTGAAGGCAGAAACAAATATAATCTTGCTGTAGAAATGGCTATAGCTTTTGTACTAGCCTTATACCATGGTGTTTTCTTAACAAGGTTGGCCTTCTGGCACAAAATATATTATTGTCCAGACATATATTATATGTATGGACAATGTTTTAGCACATCAAGTCCGTAGTGCATGTGAAAGCTGGACCAGTTTAGAGTGTTGTTTTCAACTTTTTTGCAAAAAATGCGATACACAGCCCTTAAAGTTACTCTTACAGTGCAGTCACCTTTGTTTTAAAATAAAGTCATCAGAAAAAAGAAAACTGTTATTTAATTTTTTAACATTTCTCCTCTGAGGTGCACCATTTCAGTTGATGATGGGGGTGGGTCTTGGGCTTAAGGGAATTATTTTAGCAGGGCATATATTTAGAGTAGCCAATTAAATGAGCTGCCACTAGTATTCCTGGAAAAATGGCATGACTACATGTGTGTATGTGGAACCATAACACTGGAGTGCTAGCGGGTCAATTTGATGTTCATTGCCCCTCTCTGTTCAGATCTACTCCTTGGTACTTCAAGGGCGAGTAAATGATGTACGAGAACTTCTTGCTCAACATCCAGACAAACAGGCAGGAGAATATGATGTGAGTACTGCTTTTGAAAACCTTAAGTCATTAAAATCGACCTCCAAGCTCTTATTATTAAGAGTTTCTTTGGACTGGCATTGATCTCTTTGTTGGCAAACAATCTTTATTTTTCTCTTTTCATGGTAAACACAGCACTGCTCTTTGAATCAACCAGCCTTAATAGCATTAACCTGGTATTTCTTTTGCTAAGTGTATTCCTAAAGTGCTGTTTTGACAAATCAGTAAAATTAATTTCTAAGAATTTGTTTCAGCCAAGTGTATTTTTCAGTCTCCACATCTATTATTACAGGGCTTAGCAGAACATCAATCCAATTGGCAGAGCCAAAGAAAAACACCAGCCTGCCTCTTCCTGAGAGACTCTTTTGTTTGTTGCAAATTGGTTATTAGCTATCTTCCATCTGAATGTGTTGGTTTTCTATTAATAAAAGTTCAATTCAATGTTGCAGGAGTTTGAAAGCATGGATGAACTTCTTCGTAAAATGCCTATGTACCAGGTATGCATATAAGCCTCACTTTATAACTGGCATTGTCAATATCAGACTATATTTACTCAGTCTATGTTTTGATACCCACAAGTTATGTTTCAACCCCGGTTGTCTCCATGGTATAATGAAGATATCTAATGCTGCATTTTATCACAAAATTTATAAGTGCTAAAGGGAAGGTGGCAGTATGGAACAAGAAATAAGCACAAAATGTACACATAAGCTTTTATTTTTGGCCTGATAATAGGAGATTAATTATTTGAAGGACACTTTCAGCAACTTTTTGGGTGGTTCCTTTTTATCTTGACTGGTTTTAACTTATTCGTTCACTTAGAGCGGTTTTCAAATGAGTGTCGTAAAACCAAAACCAAAGTAATTACCCCAGCCAATCACAACAAACACAAATTGCCCAATGAACCAATCAGAACTTGAAGCAAATACATGTAACTGGCGCCAAGCGCGGGAAAACGCGTGCGAGCAAGTCACGATTGGTTTGAGTTTTACTTCTGATTGGTCGAGAAAGTGGCGCGAAATTTTTCAACCAATCACAGAGCGAAGTAAAGCAAAACCAAAGCAAAACGCGAATTACTTTCGACACTCAATTGAAAACCGCTCTATTCTATCATATTGATTCATGCAGTTGTACATGGGACAAACCTTGCAAGAGTTCAGTATGAAATGGAGCCATTGGCAACAGGAATGTAGACATCGTGTGGATAATGAAACTTATGCAGGGAATCCCAGCTTACACACACTGTGTCAGGTACATCAATTTTTTTTCGGAACTATTCACGTATTGTTAAGCATGGTTGTATGTTATAAAATATATTGCAGTTTTTTCTGTCAATATTGATATTTTTCTGTGTGAAATTAAACAGAAACCAACAGCAATAAATTTTGAGATATTAAAATGTCTTCATTTACACAGAAACTTTGGGCATATCTACAATATAAGAATTAATTTTGACAAAATCAGTGAGACTTTTTTTTACTAAGCGGGAAGTGCTCCTCAATATATTTTGAAAAGGGGCTCTTATGTAATATCATCCTGTTTCTACACAGATAGAGGAAACATTTAGCATTGTAGCACTAATTAGGGACACTCTAAAACTCTGAAAGGAAACTTTAAATAAACAGAACATAAACATTTTAAAAACCTAACTGGTCAGTACATTTTATTAAAGTCTGTCACAACTGTAACAATTCGAGAAATTATTCTGAACCAACGAGAACGGTCATCTCTTTCTTCTGGATAGTTCACAGTAACTGTATATTTCACATGTGACATAAGCATTTACTTGCAATAACTGATTTTTATCCTCTTTTATCATGTCCAGATACTTTGTGGCGAGGAAGAGGTTTTTGATGAAATGATGTAAGTTGTTAGGGACTATGTCCTGAACCTACCATCTACATGCTAAGGACACACTGGAAAATGTAAAAATTGTGAGGCAATTAAATTAATTTGCTTGGGTATTATTTTCACTGTGAACAGTTTTAATCATATACAATAGAAACGAGATGAAAATGCTTTGCAGTGAGAACATTAATTTCAACCCTTTTTGAAAGAAGCCAGTGAGATTCATCTGTGAAAACTACCTTTAAACAGAGACAATGGAATTGATTTGCCAAGCATTAATTTAGCAAGCGTGGTCCTTAATAAATATACCCCATTGCATGACAGTTTTATCTAGTGGACTGGTGAAGTTCAGTCAAACCTAACAAAATGTCCTTATCTTAGTTACGAGTTTTTGTTATGTTTAACATTTTTGTAATTTATGCTCTGAGTTCAGGAAAATGTTTAAAATTGTTTTTGTGATTCCAGACAAGGAGGGCAACACTTTTTAATTATTAGTTTGTTACACAAATGTGGCTAAACAAAATAATGCAAAACTTAATAACAGCCTTAAAACATAGCATGCACAGCAACATCAGTGGTTATAAATCATGGACTTTTTGTCTTTCAGTAAGTATTGTAAGACATGGTATCATCTACTTGTTGCCAAACTTCTGTACTGTAATCCAGCAATTAAGTCTTTTGACTTACAGTATCACACACAAGTAAGTTACTGCTACTACAATTTCTTTTGCTGCTAACAGCATGCAATCAGAACTACCAATCTTCTTTTTCCTTTTTGTAGGCTATCAATTTAACGCTACCCTGTTGACATGATCACTCTGTTAATATGAGCAAAGCTCCTTTACTGTTGGTGGCTGTATTAATGAGATCGCATTGCTTTAAAAATAGCAACTAGGACACATGCTTAATGAGCAGTTGATGTGTGCAGGGCCAGATGGCTTTTTAGGAGCAGCTTGTATCAACCCATTTGACCTTGCACTTGTTAGCTTGTAGGTTTCTTTTCCAGAGAATTGCTCTAGCTGAGGGCTGTGTGGTGACATAAATGTTTACTTTACTGTCATTACAAAGTAGGAATTGTTTTTATTTTATCTCTTCTAGTCTTGCATTGACAAGTTTGGAGGGAATGCAAATTTGCACAATTTCGACCGAATTCTGTTGTCTGCATTTGAATTTGATGTTCATGCTGTTATCAAGGAAAGCAGGTATTTTTCTCTTGTTGCAAACTCTTGAGTCACTTGTAGCATGTTCAACCAAAACCCATAGTACAACATGTACAGTTAATATGACCACGTATAATAACCTAGCACAAAGATGTTATCCATGTTCACAATTTCAGTGTGGTAATGTAAAACATCAAAAATGATTGAGAAGAGAGTGTTCGGGTATCCAGCATCCAAAAGAGCGTTGGAAAAGAATGCATAACGGTGGTTTGTTTGGTTTGAGGTGTTGAACGTTACCCCAACTAAACACTTTCTCCAGTGTTTGACAAAACAACAAGTTATGCTAATTAACACCAAGTATCCAAATTGTGGTCACACTATTGTTTTTCCTTGCAAAAACAGTCTTTTTTTCACTACCATAAAAAACAACACTTAATATAGCACATTAATTTGTTTTGTTGTAGCGATGCTCTTGGTAACTGGTGGTTTGTGGCTCATCTAACTGACTTGCTTCATCACTGTGGGCAGCTGGATTCACATCACATCAGGTATGGTAAAAATCCCTCTAAATTTGGTTGGTGGAGGGCAGCAGTCCAGTAGTCAGTGCATTAGCCACACAATTGAAGGTTGACAGTTCAAAGCCCTGTTTCTGTCATGTTGTTGTGTCCTTTTAAGATACTCCACATTGTCTCTGTCCACTCAGGTGTATAAATGGATACCGGTGAATCAAAAGGGACATCTAACAGAATGCTGGAGGGTACCCTGTGGACTAGCTTCTTACCCAGTGGGGTGGGGGGAGTAGATGTTTACTCCATGTTGTCTCTGTCCACCCAGGGGTATGAATGGGTACCGGTGAATCAAAAGGGACATCTAACAGAGTGCTGGAGGGTACCCTGTGGACTAGCTTCTTACCCAGTGAGGTGGGGGGAGTAGATGTTTACTCCATGTTGTCTTTGTCCACCCAGGTGTATAAATGGGTACCGGTGAATCAAAAGGAACACCTAACAGAGTGCTGGAGGGTACCCATGTGGACTAGCTTCTTACCCAGTGGGGTGGGGGGAGTAGATGTTTACTCCATGTTGTCTCTGTCCACCCAGGTGTATAAATGGGTACTGGTGAATCAAAAGGGACATCTAACAGAATGCTGGAGGGTACCCTGTGGACTAGCTTCTTACCTAGTGGGGTGGGGGGAGTAGATGTTTACTCCATGTTGTCTCTGTCCACCCAGGTGTATAAATGGGTACCAGTGAATCAAAAGGGACACCTAATAAAATGCTGGAGGGTACCATGTGGACTAGCTTCCTACCCAGTGGGGTGGGTGAACCAAAAAGGAGACTTAACAAAATGCTGGAGAGTAATCTCACAATGAATTTGAATAAATGATGGTGATGATGATGATGATGATGATGATGATGATGATGATGATGATGATGATGATGTTGACAGCAAGATTCATCATTTATTTTCTTTCTCAGTCACAGCATAAGCTTAAGAGAATTCCTTCTATTAGAATATGCTGCAAGTCTCATGTCTAATCACAGGTAAGACTATCATGTTTTTCTCTTGAATTAAACTGCCATTTGACGTGAAATGAAAAGTGAATAGTTGAAGGGTTTTACGCAGGACTTGCAAAATTGCTGATTATGTTGAAAATATTTTCTTTGGTGGCAGCATTTTGCCATACGGGTAATTCATGCTCTTCTGTGTACATGTTGAGTGAAGGGGTCTTTTTTAAAAGCTATGTGACTTACTGGCCCTAGGAATCCAAGTTTCAGTCAAGTAAATATGCCCAGTCTGAGTCTCAGAAAGTCCAACCATGGACCATCTGAGTCTCAGGCTAAGATATGTCAAGCTTCTTTTTAGGTGCCTATTACATGGCGAATTTCAGTCTGGCTTTCTAAACAAATTCTTCTAATGAGATGTTTGTGATTACATGAGGAAAATTTCAGCCTGGTTTGAGCTAACCAGGCTGACAAAACCATTGTAATCGCAATCAAATTTTTATCCTGGGCTGAAATACGAACTTGGGCATGTGCACCGCTAAGTTTTTAATATGAAGCGCTTTCCTGTGCCCAGGCTGAAATTCGCAATTTAATTGCAACAAAATTCCAGCCCGGTGGGCGGACTGAAATTTCAGCTCAGGCTGAAACTCGCCATGTGATTGGGCCCTGAGGGCGTCAACCACTATTCATGTTGTTTTTTTCACAGTCTTTGGCGTGTGGCAGTGGACTATCTCCTGCAGTGTCCCGTGTATGGAAGGTAAGCTTTCAACAAGCAAGCTATATTAATATATTATAATGGCTGCACATTTAATTTCTTATAAAAATAAAATTGTTGATAACAAAAAATTGGCCTTTTATTGTTTATCCTTTAAGGAAACTTATCAACAAGTAAAATCTGTTAATATAAAATGATGAATCTGCGTTTTTTACAGAGATATTGTTGTTAATAAGAAAAAGAAAATTGGGCTTTTGGTCTCATGCTTTAAATTATAGTTTCTGGCATGACCTTGCCCAAGATGAACGAAAGGAAACTGTCTGCTTGTCGTTTCAAACTTGTCTAGTCAATTATTGGACTTCCAATTCTCTTGGCAGTGAAAAGTCCAACGATCTATCAGTCATTGATTGAAAGGGGTCTGTTTCAGGGCACATCTTGAAGAGTACATTGAACATCTTCCACTTGAAACTGACAAGAAAGCGATGAAGGTGCTCAGACTATGCGAGGACTTGGAAATGTTGGTGCAAGGTAAGAAACCAAGCAGAATGGTAATGATATTTTTTACACTGATATTGTCTGAAATGGGTCTAGTCCTTTACCTCCAATGGCGCTGTTACGAGCTTTTTCTTAGCAGCAAGTAGTTTGTACATAGAGTGCAGTATTGTCGGTAATGGCAACAGAGTGGAGTACCGGTAACTCTTCTCAGCTTATAGTAGCTTAATGTTTGACAGACTCCGCTTTGTATTCAGCTCACGGCTTGGCATCCTGATACAGCCTCTACATTAGGTTTCTCACACATTCATTTCAACAAACTAGAGAAAGGGAAAACCGAAAACGGCATTGAAATAAACGGTTGGCTTCACTTTGTAGTTTTGTTATAGTAATTATTTTATGTAATTACAGAAATTGGGAGTCGAAAAACACAACCACAAATAAACAGTCGGCTTACCTTTGCAGTTATGTCCTACTAATTAAGTTATGTGGTTAGAAAAAAATGAGAATTACAGAACAACATTGAAATAAACAGTTGGTTTGTTTTTTGTAGTAATGATGAAAATGGGAATTGAAAAGTGACAAAGAAATGAACACACGATTGAATTTAAACTATTGCTGTACTAAAGGACTTGAAAAAAAGCGTAAATGGACACTAAACTAGAGATTTCAGCAATGATTTGCTAATCAGGGGGTAATTGACGAATGGGCTTGATTATTCACGTTGAAATAAACAATTGGTTTGATTAAACATTATCTATGTTCTAATTAGGTAATGGAATCAGAGGTAGAAAAAACAATTTGAAATTAACATTCTCCTTGAGAAATGTAATTACAGAAAGGAGGAATTGAAAAAAGAACGTTGAGTTTACATCGTTGAGTTTGCAGTTACAATTAGGTAATTACCACAAACACCAACAGTAGAATAAACAGTCGGTTAAGGTGAAAAATTATTAAACACTATCAAAAACAACACTAGAATAAACAATCGGCTTGAGAATTGAAAAATAACTTTGAAATAAACACGATTTGAGTTTACAGTAAGCTAACGTAGTGATTAATTTAGCAAAAGAAAGCGGGGATTTAAAACAGCATTGAAATAAAGTTTGCTTTAGTTTTCATAACTTGGAAATTTAATATACAGTAATTAGGCATTGTCATTAGAGAAGGGGAGAATTAACAAGCAACATCGAAATAAACTTCGGCTTGATGATGTTCTAATTACAACAGGTAAAATGTAATTAGCGAAAGCGAGGACTGAAAAAAACGGTTAGCTTGAAATACTGTAATGATTTGCTAAAAGGGGGATAAACAACAAGGAACACCTGAAAAACAACGCTAGAATAAACAATCGGCTTGAGTTTTCAGCAGAGATTAACAAGGAAGTCTTGAAAAACAAAGCTTAAAATAAACAATCGGCTTATGACGTACTAATTAGAAAATGTAATTAGATAAAGTAAGAATTTAAAATAACATTGAAATAAACTGTTGGCTTGAGTTTGCAGTATTTGTGTACTAATTAGGTTGTATAATTACAGAAAGCGATAACTGGACAACAACACTGAAATATTTGGCGTACGTTTTCAGTAATTATGTACTAATTAGGTAATGTCATTACAGAAAGTGAGAACTGAAAAACAACATTGAATTAACAGTCGGCTTGAGTTTCCAGTAGTAATGTACTAATTTGGTAGTATGTTTAGAGAAAGTGAGAATTGGAAAACAACGCTTAAAATAAACGGGCGGCGTGACTTTGATGTTGTGTTGTGCAAATTAGGTAATAATTTTGATTAGAGAAGGGGATAATTGAAAAACGACTGCCATGTGGCTGTGGGGACAATTTCTGTAACTCTGTGAATTATATGTGTACTGCTGGCTGCGGAGGTTACTGAAATCTGTTACAGCGACAATGCATGTATCGAGACGTGGAGAACAGAACAGAACTTTGTTCCAACAGTGGACTCAAATCAGTCGCATTTCACCAAAAAGTATTTTTATAAAGCACTACTATATTTTGCGCCGATCAATGCGAAACTTCAACAATCCCCCCGCCATCCGGCAAACCCCGAGCATTTGACTCTGCATCGTGCCCGGGGAGGGGGGAATTTGAACGTTACCTTGGAGGGGTGGGGAATTTGAACCGAATTTATCTCTTGTTCTGACGTAATACGCCCGTGAGTTTTATTCGGTTTTGGCAGGGTTTGACGGATTTACAAGATAGAATTTCGCCTTTGTTAGTGAATAACTCTTTGAAAAGGGTCTTTAAGAAGTTTGAAGGTGTCATTCAGCATATCTCTCTCTGAAAGGCGTTAAAATGTTTGATTGAAGACGAAATTTGTCTTTGAGGAGAGGTAGCTCAGTACTAACTGGTGGGGCATTTGAACGGCTTTTTTGCCTCGAGGGGAGGGAATTTGAACAAGCCAATCTTCAAAAGTTCAAATGCCCGGGGGGGGGGGGGGGAAGGTGAACTTTCGAATTGATCGGCGCATATCTCAAAACAACGGAAACAAAGCGATTAGTTAATATCATTAAAAAGTCTAACCAAAAGTAAAAACGAAAAACAACACTTAAAACAAACGGGCGGCGTGACTTTGCTGTTATGTTGTCCAAATTAGGTAATATAATTAGAGAAAGGGATAATTGAAAAACGACTGCATGCGAGTTTACAGAGATAATGTACTATTAAGGTAATGTAATTAGAGCAATGATACACTAATGATACTTGATGCTTCCTAAAATGTAAGAATTGAAAAACAACGTGGAAATAAAAATAGGCTTAGATGAACGTTTATTCGTTTGTCTCACGATGGAATCGCTTAGAGTTGTTGATCGCGACGTTTCGACTGCAATACTGCTAGTCTTCATCAGGCGATGAGGTCGATTGTTTACGTGTCGCTATTTGTAGCATGATGGTTCACTGCTATTGGTGCATTTCGATCCTCATTATTATTCCGACTATTAGATGTTGTTCCCTCACAGGTCCGCCTTGTGGTTGGTCGGCTGTTGTGCTTGCTGATCGTAGGTATCCAAGCTTCAGGAATTTCGATTCCACTATCTCTATTGATGTTATTAGGATGAAGTCTTATATGGATAGCCTCTTTAACCCTACGTGTGTACCAGTGAGGGTGACGATCAATAAATTTAACTTCTTTCCAGATAGGAAGATGCCCCGTTTTGTTAGCCTGCTCAGAAACTGCGGAGGTTTGCGTACGAGCAAGCCGTATGTCCCTGTCGTGTTCTTTTATCCTGTCTTGCATCGCTCTCCCTGTTTCCCCGATGTATACTTTGCCGCACTCACATGGAATTTTATAGACGACACCGTCTTGTTTAGCTGGTTCATAAGTGTCTTTCGATAGAAAGAAAGATAACACTATCCCCTTTCTCGACACGTCAGTTTCAAGGGATTCAAACGGTCTTCTCACCACCACTGTTAACAGAAAGCCCGCTCACACTGACCAATACCTAGCCTATGATTCACACCATCCTCAGTCAGTGAAACGTGGTATTATTAAGTGGCTATACTACCGAGCCAAGCACCTCACATCAAAACCATCAGCTATCTGAAGAAAAGAAACATTTATCATCGGTACTTGTTTCGAACGGATATCCTTCTTCATTTGTACGAAAGCTCACTAAGACAACAAGACCAACAGCCAACAGAGGGCCTACGCAGGAATTTAAATCTACTGCGGTTCTACCTTACATAAAAGGTGTATCAGAGGTTCTTCGCCGCTGCCTACAACAACAAGGCATACGCACCGTCTTCAAATCAGACACAACTCTTAGGTCTCACTTAGCGCGACCGAAAGACACTCTTGAACCAACTAAACAGCTATTTTAGTATCTTTTAAAAAAGCTAAAGGTGTCTTCGCATCAATTGAATTCCGAAAATAATGGTCTAGCTTTGTTATTAAAGGCTATCTTACGGCACTGAAAATGTTTCCTGTCGTCTGTTGCTACCGATGGCAAGGATGGAAATGGATTGAAACTTGAAAAAATTGGGCCAATTTTTTCAAGTTTTGATGCTATGTTCTTAAAAATCACTACAAAAATTATTATGGTTAGCTGTCGCTGATAAAATTGATTTGATATCTTCTTCATAGTATTACAGGAGCACTTTGTGTATGAGAAAAGGCACTAGGTAATGATTTTAACACAGAAATGACCTAGACTAACAAAATCCTCGTGACGTAGCGCCTTTAAGTGTAGAGGATATCCAACAGGTGTGATAAAAAAACACTCGGAAGTAAACTTCTCCGAGAGAAAAACTAAACTAAAACAGAAGAACAAGGCTGCACGTAAGAAAATACTACCCTTTGTCACACAATACCTCCCAGCGTTACCTGACCTAAAGAAAATTCTGGTGGGAAAATGGCACCTCATACAGAACCAACCACAGCTTAAAAAAATCTTTAACGAGCCTCCCATCGACTCACATCGAAAAGGGAAATCCCTTCAAGACCTACTAGTAGCTTTAGAATTTCTTCTACGAACGCGGGAGTTGTGCAGGCCCGTCAACATTTTTTAACTTGCAAAATATCTCTAACAATTTCGTCCAGGGAGCCATCGTCTATGTCAGTAAAGGACGGTGCTGCGCTAGCAAACCCCAGTTCGTGCCTATGCCTCCGCAAAGTTCTTTCAGAGACGTGAAGATGTCTTGCTATGGCAGCCCAGTGAAATCCAGCTGATACATAAAGTGCCTCCAAAAGGTCTTCCGAAATGTCGAGTCTTGGGCGACCAACACCTGATCTTACAATCCTGACACTCTCTCTAGTGGTTGACTGTTGTTCTTTCTCCTCGTGCAAAGCAAAATACGACAAGTTCACACAATACTGCCTTTGTTGACTGACAATGTGCAAGAGAATGTCGAGGTCAGAAAGCAGTCGTCTTTCGGAAGGATGGGACACGTGTACTCTAGACGACAAAACACTCAAAGTTCTCTCAAAACTATCGAGACGTCGGGAAAGGAATTCCGCAAAATCGAAGGATAAGTTGGCGTCGACAGAAAGGGCTAACAAGTCTCGCAGTAATCGAAAGAATTCTCCTAATTCATAGTCGCTGAACTGGTTTCTAACCGACAAATTCGCAACAACAACAATAATGCTGGCGGTGAGAAATGCCATACCGGGTATGCTAGTCAAGTACTTCCGGTGCAACTATACTTCCGATTCCGCTGACCTTCTTTCGATTTATTGTTGCGCGGTTCGATTGACTTTTACGGTTTTGTCTTTATGTAAACGACTTTCGTTTTATTTTTGACCGTTTAATAATGTTTGTACGCGTTTCATTTTGTTTATTTTGTGACTTGAAGATTTTGGCCTAACGGAACGCCATGGACAAATGAAAACGACTGTGAGTTTACAGAGATAATGTACTATTTAGGTAATGCAATCAGAGCAAGTAAGAATTGGAAAAATTTTGGCTTCAGTTTTAATACAGTAATAGTGTAGCTATGGGGAAATGTATTCAGAAAAATTGAGAATTGAAAACCAACGTTGAAATGAACAGTTGGCTTGAAACTGGACTAATTACGGACTTATTAGGTGATGTAATTAGGCAAAGTGAGAATAAAAAATTTTAGAACAACGATGTACTTTATTAAGTAAGGTAATTAGGGAAAGTCAGAATTGAAAAACATCATTGAAGTGAACAGTTGGCTTGAGTTTGCTTGCATGTGCAAGCTACCAAAAGGTTATTTGTTGGCCGTATGATATAGTCCTCATTGTTACGTAATTAGAGAGCGTGAGAATTGAAAAACAAGATTGAGATAAACAGTTTGCTTGATTTGAACTAATGATGAACTGATTAGGTAATGTAATTAGAGAAAGTGAGAATTGAATAGCAATATCGAAATAAACAATCGGCTTTGCTTGACTTGGCACCAATGATGGACTGATAAGGCAATGTAATTAGAGAGCATAAGAATTGAAAACGTTGAAATAAACAATCGGCTTGACTTTGAACTAATGATGGACTTATTAGGTAACGTAATTAGAGGAAGTGAGAATTGAAAAGTAACATTGAAATAAACAATCGGCTTAGCTTGACTTTGAACTACATTGTAATGATGAACTGATTAGGCAATGTAATTAGACAGCATGAAAATTGAAAAACAACATTGAGATAAACAATCGGCTCAGCTTGACTTTGCACTAATGATGGACTCATTAGGTAACGTAATTAGAGGAAGTGAGAATTGAAAAGTAACATTGAAATAAACAATCGGCTTAGCTTGACTTTGAACTACATTGTAATGATGAACTGATTAGTCAATGTAATTAGAGAGCATGAGAATTGAAAAACAACGTTGAAATAAACAATCGGCTTGACTTTGAACTAATGATGGACTTATTAGGCAATGTAATTAGACAAAGTGATAATCAAAAAACAACATAAAAGTTAAACTGCTGGCTTCATTTTAGAACAGTGATGTACTTTATTAAGTAAGATAATTAGGGAAAGTCAGAATTGAAAAATAACATTGAAGTAAACAGTTGGCTCGAGTTGGCTTGCGAGTGCACGCTTCCAAAAGGTTATTTGTTGACCATATTATACAGTACTCATTGTTACGTGATGTAATTAGAGAGGGTGAGAATGAAAAACAACATTGAAAGAAACAGTTTGCTTAACTAATTGAACTAATGATAGACTTATTAGTAGCGGAGCCTGCGGGCAAAGCCCGCCAGCGGAGCTCCATTTGTAAGGAAATTTGGTAACCTATTGATCCGAGAAATTTTGGTTGTGACGTAATAGTCACGTGACCGTCCGTCCGCACAGACTCTGCGGGAGGGGGAGGGGAGTTCCAAGACAAACCGACGGGGGGTAGAGAATGCCATCTTTTCTTGGCGGGAAATCGCGCGATGCTTCTGGCAGGCTTGGATAAATTCTGCCGGCAGAATTTCGAGCATAAGAAGCGATTTTTGAGGCGAGCATTCTGCCGACATAATAAGGCATTTTCGAGCAGAATTTGAGCAGAATAAGAGAAAATCAGCGGCACTAATGATATACATAACAGATGTAAAACAAAATTGAAAACTAAATAAAAAACAAATGGAAAAAATCACTGTTTCGTCTAATAGTAGTGACATAAAGTAAGATGAATTACAATTTTGCTACGCATAATGAATATCTAATTAGTTTTTAGGGGTTAGGCCGAGGCTCCGTTCTGTATTTGCGAAAATAAATACGGCCCAAGGGCCGAAAATGTTTTTGGGTACCGAGCAGAATTCGAGCAGAATAAGGGTGTCCGAGCAGAATTTCGAGCAGAATAAGCGATTTTTACGAGCACTGCCGGCAGGCAGAATAAGCCATTTTACGAGCAGAATTTATCCAAGCCTAGCTTCTGGGCAACCGGCGTTTTTCTTGGTGGGAAATCGCATGACCATCGTCGCTTTTGAAAAAGAGGTTTCTTTAAAAGCTTAAGCTTCTTTGTCAAAACGATTGTTCGAGAGTACTGAAGTTTTATACTTGACAAAAAAACATCTAAAATCTATAAATGGAAAGAAAAAGTTCAAAAGAATACTGGTAGAAGGCGAAAAGTACAAGTTACGAAAGTTGCCTTCAAAGGACTTCATCGCTTTGTTTTCTTCACGGCGGAGAGTTTGCCCTGTTCTGAAACACAAACGAGTAATTAAGTGAAGTTTTTAAAGGGTCTAAGGAATATGATTTTGAGTATTACGGTGAAGGAAATTATGTTTTGAAATGGAAATTTCATTTATGTCATTAGAAATGTGTCATTTACTTTTGACTTTAAAAAATTTTTAGAAAACGCGCTCGGATTTGTGACAGATTCTTGAATATTTTGCCATGCTCAGCCGATTTCACTCGCGTGGACCGACCCACGATTTTGGAAGTGTAACGCAAATTTCACTAATGAAAAAAAAAATTATATTTTATTTTATTAAGTATAAACTTACGGGTTTTCGAATAAACTTTTTTCAAAAACGATTTCTCTGTCCATTGTTTTGTTTGTTTATTCATAACAGTAGGTCTAAGCACAGTCGCAGGAAAACTGTACAAGCTTTGCTTTCAATTTTGACCGCCCGATCCATCTCTTTGTGCAACTTGTCCTAGAAGTTTTCAATAGTAATAATCTGATAAGCGAAGCAGTTGTCGGTTTAAAGATTTTTTATCCCAAAAGCTTCCGAAAACAGTTTTGTGCGTTCCTCAAAGCGCCTAACTTTATATAGGCTTACTTCGCATCCGCAAAACTTATGCCGGCATAATTTAAAGCGTGTTTGGTGTTTGTTTGTTTTGAATCTTGATGGTCTCTAGTTAGAGAACGAAATATAACAGCTATTTGAAAAACTATAAGCGAGGCAGTTGTCGGTTTAAACCTATTGTACCCGAAAAGTCTCCAAAAACAGTTCTGTGCATTTCTAAAAGCGCTCGAATTTCAGACAATTTGCAGCCGCAAAACTTATGCCATAGAGTTAAGCATGTTTGGTGTTTGTTTGTTTTCAATCTCGATGGTCTCAAGTTAGAGAACGAAATATAAGGGTTACTTAAGTAACTGTAAGCGAAGCAGTTTTGAGTTTAAAGCTATTTTATCCGGTAAGTAACGTGTGTTCCTCAAAGTGCTCGAGTTTTTTCGCGGCTGCTAAAACCTAGGCGACATTTCTTCGATAAGTTTATTACAAGTGCTTCGAAGCTCCCCAACCCTTTCTTTCAGGTAATCCCAATAAAATGCTGGTGAAATGCCAGTATAAATTTTTGACCAGACTAATAGTGGCAGTTCATGTTATTTGTTAACACCCGAACGCGATGAAGATAACCCATTTAAACAGTCGAATAATTTTTATTTCGTTTTTGTAAATGAGCGCCGTTTCAAGTTCATTCAAGCGAACAGCCAATAATCCAAGGAGATTTGACGAGCTTTGACAGTTAATGACAGGATATGGAAACATTGCAAACACCAAGCAAGACGGCTTGTGAGTAAAATGTGTTCAGTTTGATGCCCGGAAAAAAGAATAATAATCAAGCTGTGCTCAGCCTCTAGAATGACCTTTTGAGCTTGGTTTTTACAGAACAGATCCCCAAAATATTGAAGGACAGTTCGGAACACTTTCGGGCTTTTTGAGAAACACTTTTCGCGAACGAGCCAAAAAATGCCCCGAAATATATTTCAGACCGAAAAGTTTCAGGACTATTTTTGAGAAACGAACACCAGTTTATTCCTTGGCGGCTCCGCTTTTAGGCTTGGCTAAATCTATATATTAATGTAATTAGATAAAGCGAAAAACAACACTGAAATAAACGGTTGGCTTACGTTTGCAGTAATCATGTACTAATTATGTTATGTAAATGGAGAAAGTGATAATTGAAAAGCAACATTGAAATAAATATTTGGCTTGAGTTTCCAGAAATAAATAAATGTACAAATTAGGTATTATATTTAGAGAAAGTGAGAATTAGAAAACAACGCTTAAAATAAATGAGCGGCGTGACTTTGCTGTGAAATAAACCGTCAGCTTGAGTTTGGACTAATTGTGGACAGCTTAGGTAATGTAATTAAATAAAGTGAGAATTTCACACACAATTTTGAAATAAGCAGTTGGCCTAAAACTGAACTAATGATGGACTGATAAGGTAATGTAATTAAACAAAGTGAGAATCAAAAAACAACATAAAAGCTAAACTGTTGGCTTGATTTTAGAACAATGATGTACTTTATTAAGTAAGACAATTAGAGAAAGTCAAAATTGATACAATGGACGAAACTTGAAAAAAAAAACAGTAAACACAAACAATGTAATTAGAAAAAGTGAGAACTGAAAAACAACATTGATGATATTGAAATACACTGCGGCTTGATGGCGTTAAAGTGAGTTTGAGTTTGCCGTAATGATGAGCAAAGTGAGGAGCAAACTAGAGAAGGTGATAACTGAAAAACAGCATTGAAAAGACAGTGTTTTTTTAGCTTACAGTGATAGTGTACTAATTAGGTAATGATGTACTTATTAGGCAGTGTAATTAGAGAAAGTGAGAATTGAAAAAACAACATTGTAATAAACAGTTGGCTTGAGTTTGCCTTGATTACGTAATGTAATTCAGTAGAGAAAGTGAGAATTAAAAAACAACATTGTAATAAACAGTTGGCTTGAGTTTGCCATGATGATGTACTTGTTACATAATGCTGGTAATTAGAGAAAATGAGAATTGAAAAACAACCTTGTAATAAACAGTTGGCTTTAGTTTGCCTTCATGGTGTACTTGTTACATAATGCTGGTAGTTAGAGAAAGTGAGAATTAAAAAACAACCTTGTAATAAACAGTTGGCTTGAGTTTGCCTTCATGGTGTACTTGTTACATAATGCTGGTAATTAGAGAAAATGAGAATTGAAAAACAACCTTGTAATAAACAGTTGGTTTGAGTTTGCGTTGATAATGTACTTATTACGTAATGTAATTCAGTAGAGAAAGTGAGAATTGAAAAACGTTGTAATAAACAGTTGGCTTGCGTTTGGACTAATGATGTACTTATTACGTAATGTAATTAGTGACAGTTGGCTTGAGATTGCCTTGACGATGCACTTGTTAGGCAATGTAATTAGAGAAAGTAAAAACAACGTTGAAATAAGCAGTTAGCTTGACTTTGGACTAATGATGTACTTATAAGGTAATGTAATTAGGGAAACTCAGAATTTGAAAACAACGTTAAAAATAAACAGGGGGCATGACTTTGCCTTTGATTTGTGCAAATTAGGTAATGTAATTAGAGAAACTGGACATCAAAAACAACGTTGAAACAAACAGTTGGCTTGATATACATATTAGGTAATGTAATTAGAGAAAGCGATAATTGAATTAAGACCTTGAAAAAAACAGTTTGCTTGAGATTATATTAAGGATGTTCGTAGAAGGTAATTTAATTAAAACAAGTAAGAAATGAAAAACAAAGTTAAAATAAGGGACTGTCCTTTAATACAGTGATAGGGGTTTGTCAGTAATTTTCAACTTTCACGAATTTGTTTTCTCTTCTATTTTTTCTGTTAATGATACAGGATACCCAGCTCAGGGACAGTTGGTTATCCCTTTCCACCGCTGTAATTTTGAGGGCAGTCATTCCGTGTCCTTACAATAAAAGTAACCAGTGGAAAAGGACCAAAAGTGAAAATAACAATCAGTTAAGACGACATTTCGTTGATACATAGCTGACGTCGCCCAAAGACAGTTAATATATTCGCTGTTATTTTGCGGTCAAAACCGCCAGCCTCGATTGGACCAGGGCATTTGTCGTCATTTGTTTTCACTTAACTTGTACCTTTCAGCTTGGAGACGCATTTCTTTAAGCCCGATTTTATTTTTCTTTCTCTTTCGCTTAAAAAAGATATTTCTTCCCGTCACGATCGGTGGCACCCCCCCCCCCCCGCATCACTTTTCTATGCCTAAACAGTTGGTAATGATTTATCTATTAGGTGATGTAATTATAGACTGGAAATAAAAAACGATGAGTTGAGTTCACAGTAACGATGTACAAATCAGTTATTGGATTCAGAGAAAGTGAGAATTGAAAAAACAACATGAAAATAAATAGTTGGTTTGAGTGTTCATATGATAATGATGTACTAAGTAGGTAATGTAATTAGAGAAAGTGAAAAAACAACTGTGGAATAGACGCTTAGCTTGGCTTAACAGTAGCGATGTACTAATAGGTAATGTAATGAGAGAAAGTAAGAATTAAAAAACAACATTGAAGTATGCATTGTGCTCGAGTTTACAGCAATAATGTACTTATTATTAGGTAATGTAATTAGAGAAATTTGAGAAAATTGAAAAACAGCGCTATAAATAGATATGCAGCCTGAATTTACAGTAATGACGCGAGATTTAAAAAAATGTTACTGAATGAAGTCGTAGTACGCAAATATTAATGACGTCTTTCGGTCGAGGCCACTCCTTCTTTAACGGGTATATAAACGACCCAACGCAGCTGAGATTCCTCAGAGTTAAGTGTGCTTGTTTGGAAAGCTGATTGATTGCGGAACTCAAGAGAGAGGCGCGTTTTGAGTCCAAGAAAAGGATGGAGAATGCAGAAAAGAGTGTCTATTCAAATGTTGTTCCTCGCTTCCCAAAACACTTGAAAGAAACGATGGAGACACTGCCCCTCGAACAGCAACAGCAGCTGTACCTGGACATCTTCAAACCTTTGGATTTCTACGAATTGTTGTTTGAAAAGCACTTCAAGAAAACTCCTACCGCGAACAAGAGGCAAACTGACTTGTGAACTCACAGCCATCCACTTTCATTGACTTGTTAACAGTGTGATGCAATCTATGAGACAAAGAATGTGAACGTGGTTTTGCAAAATGTCGAATGTCAAAAGCGATTTTGCGTGGTTCATGATTTAGTTCGTTTAGATTCTAAACGTTTGACATGTGTAAGACAGGAGCAATGTAACCCAGTTGTTTTTTTCCCTCACGTACCTGTAGCTGTACTTACTTCAAATACGATTCCACTCGTTGGGCATGTGAAGATAGTTTATTGTAATGAATTCTTAATGAGCAGAATCTTTATCTTGCCGTTTTGTTTCCAGCTTTTGCTTCCCTTGTGTGATTAACGAAAAAAAAATAAAGAAAAGGACAACTACTGTTGAATTGAAACTGGTACTAGTGGCAGAAGTTGCTTGTTCTCTGGGTAAATAAAGTCCTTGTTAAATGTTTAACAACCATGGCCGTGGAAAGCACATTTAACTTTTCTAAGTCGTAGTAATTTCTTATCTCTTCAAAGCGAATGCAAGTAGTCCATGCGCCGAGTATCGTTGAATCTGTCTTGAGAGTTTCTAAAATTCCTCCTTTTTTTAGTTTTTAGTTGCGGGCATCGCTGCCAGATAACCGTGCAGATAATACGTTCTCGTAATAAACGAGAAATTTTAGACCGTGCAGTAGTAATGTAATAATAATGTAATAATAATGTAATTTATGACAAATTAATGACCTCGCAAGGAGGTTGGTGTCCTTAAATCGAGGCCGGTGTCACTTGTGGGAAGTGGCATTTAAACACGGTTTCGAATGTGGAGACGTTTGAAAACGTGTCGTTTTCATTGTGGACAGGTGAATACGCAGAAGGATGAAAACGTAGACATGTCATTTTCTATCGTTTTAGTGTGGACGGTAAAACGCATGAAATGATACCCGTTTCCAAACGAAATCGTGCTAGCATCGACAGGGTAAAACGACAGGAAAACACTGACTTGTTTGGACAAAAATATTTCCCTACGTTTTCAGGCAAATAAAAACGGAGACTTAATAAAACGCCTTAGTGTGGATGGAGTTTATAGCCTCCGATATTTTTCATGTATCAGCAACACCTAAAAATTGATACCGTGTTTCCGAAAAATTGATCTTTTATTGGCTTTCAGTCGACTTTTACACAACGAAAACCTTAAAATCTCAACGATGGACCTCTAAATGAAAACTAACAGTAGTCTAAGAAAACTTTCGTTGGGTTTCGTTGTTGCAGTTATCCGGTTTGGCAAGCGGGCAAACAAGGAGACTTCTCCGTCCGTTTTTAATCTTTTTGCGGCCAAACAACGCGTGAACCATGCAGACTGGCCGGTGTCTATTAACAAAAGTTAATTTTGCGTGGCAATAAGCTGAAATGCCTGGAGCATTAGTTCTCACATTGGAACCCGTTTATACAAGGACGGGGTCTTCAGGGCAAAAAATGGTCATGGTGACTAGCTGGTAGGTTTGCTGGCCGTAAGATGGAGTTTGCTTCTTGTTATGGTTTGTAATCGGCCTCCTGTGTTTACTTTTCAGCGCAATCTATTTGTAAGACTATGAGCATGAAGGCACTAAAGAGTGGCAGACTGGGCGCGGCTTTGGCTTGGTGCCTCAGATCAAAGGTATGGCAGTCCAGACTGCTCATGTTCAAAGTTAAGTACCTCGTTGCACATTCCTAGACGCCTTCGACATTACTGGTCCAAGTAGTGTCAAGGATATATGTGACATGTTGAATTAGTGACTTTGCTCGTCACGCGTCTACCTTTTTGGTCAGTGGCTAGAGCACCCGAGCGCCGTGCAGAAGGTCATTCAGTGGTCGTGACAAACTGAAAACAGTTTAGTCACTAGTGTCAAGGTGTGTAGCTTTTAAAAAACTCGAAAGTTATAATCACCGAACCACCTTGTACGGCGCAATAAACTGCACCCCAGGAAAGTGCTGCTCAATATAGCTTTCATTTGAATGGTCACACTTTAAGATTTCATCCACAGAATCAAAAGTCTAGAACCACTATGTACATTAGCACACATCACCACAATGGACGATATTTGAGAAAGCGTAGCCTTTCTTTTCCATGACCGTGAAAATTCTAACTCCCCCTGCTTTCATTTTTTTATAGGATTCTTCTTTTGCTGCGTTTATTTCAGAAAGGTTTGTATTGCAAACTATATATACTGACACATACGTACATATTCTGGCCTATTTTATCCTGCGATCAGGCGCTACTTTCGTTTCAATTTATAGACCATTCCCGCGCAGTCACGGAACGAAAAGTCTTGGCGAGCGTCCGAGTGACTCACGTGAGAGTCAGAGTCAGTCAATTCCAACCCCGATCATGCCCTCAGGTTTACATATAGATGGGTGGCTGGGCATAGTGCTGGAGAATTTGTCGTGGAGTTGGCCCGCACCGTAGAACATTTGACTATCGACCAAGACACCAATTGTTATTCCGGTGGTCGCAATCTTACGGATTTGCTAATCGTGTAAGGAGTCATGCCGTGTGCCTTCTCTCTTTCAGTCATTCCAGGTGTCTTCTCCAGCAAGAGGGCGATGTAATTGTCCTTGTGTTGATGCATGTTTTCTTTTTCCACTACAAAGGTTTTTAGCGGAGTATTGTAGCAGCGGCGGATTTTCCAACCTTGATTTGATCGACAATCTTGGATCCGCCATGCTTCTGAGTGATCGACTTACTTTTCTGGGTAAGAAATCAGATCTACTAACTAAGAATAAATCTGAGTCCGTGTCCACGTCCACGTCCAGTTACGTCTCAATCCAGCCCTGACATCTTATTGATAGCTTAACTAGGAAAATTACCTCTGTCACAAATACTGTGTTATTGTACCTGAATAGAGAGACGCACTTTGCAGTAAGTTCGCAAAGTTTTTTTAAATTGAACATTGAGAATAGCAGTCACGACTGAGGGAGACAGCTTCTGGCCGCCTGGATATGTCTTCCGTTTATTCTTCTTTTGGACACTCATTGGAGCCGTGATTGTTAAGTAGTAAATGTATCGAAAGTTCGACCTGGAAGCCGATGCTTTGAAACTTGGTCTTTTTAGCGTAAGGTTTCCTCAGACAAGTAGTGGCTTTGCTCCACAGTGTCTCGCCAGAGAAACTTTGCAAAATGTTAGAGGTAACCTTACGGTGGAATAGCACCCACCCAGCTTTAGCCTTAATAATAATAATAATAATAATAATAATAATAATAATAATAATAATAATAATAATAATAATAATAATAACAACAACAACAATAATAATAATATAATAATAATAATAATAATAATAATTTATTTACTTCTAACACGCATTTTACATAAAATGATCAAAAGTGCAGTACAATACGTAAAGAAATAACTATGCTAAACACTAGAACCTATAAATAACTTAAGAGATACAGTAAATATAATAAATCATAAGAAAAGCCTTTCACACTTCCCAAAATTTTCCGCTCTATTCCTTCAACTTAACACTCATTTCCAATACTGCCGCACTGATACGGACCGTTATTTGCAGTTGACGGTCCGTAAGTTTCGCACGGACCGTCACTCTTGCTTACGGACCGTGATTGGACAACCCTCCAACTTAGTGGTCAGAGGCTTGCTTAATGTTATGGAAAAAGCTCGCACTTTTATTTGTCTGGTCGAAACCATCGAAAGTCCTTCGTGCGCTTGGAGCCGATTTTGCGGAACTGGTTTCTTCACTTTCAGCTTTATCAACTGTCACCGTAGTTTATCATGATCGGTATTATTATTTGTTTTGTGACAGGTAAATACCGTGAGTTTCATAAGATGTATGAAGAGGGCAAGTTCCACGAAGCTGCAAACCTGCTTATCTCACTTCTGACGTCGAAGCTTGCTCCACAAAGGTAAATAAGAATCTGTCGCTGTAGTCGCTCTAGATATTAACACGGTTTATGTTAATCGTGGAATCTGAGTCAACGAACAAACGAATGAATGAACGATCAGGTGTGGTTATATGAGTCACCTGTGGAGAACAATTCCATTTGACGCATGCAGTTTCAACGATCGGAGGGGAGTCGCCATTAGCCCATTGTTAACCTCACATCACACAACCCACTCAAGAAGGAATGTGTTATTCATAGTACGGTGGAATCACTCCCATTTTGATTTCCTTGGCGGAAGGCAACGTGACCGGTGGTGAGGCACTTGGATTTGTCTTACGGTAGACCCGTGTTCAAATCCGTAATAAGGCACCTCTCTAATACTAACAAGAGCCTATTGCAGTGACGTCGAATCTGTGGCCTCTTTAATAGAGACACCTCTCAGTCTAATGTGAACGGTTATTTTCCCTTCTTAGGACCAGTGTGAGTTGTTGTGGCGGTTTTGCAATTGTATGGGATACTATCCCTACCGATACCGTGTAATCGTTTACACTGCAACGTCACTCTCGTCGTTTGCCCTGTCCCCTCCCCTCCACCCCAAGGAGACCCCCATATAAAATTAATAGAGGAGCTTCTGGCAAATTTTGAAGGAAAGACATAAAATGTACCAGAATATCTTTTACGGTCGTTGCCCCTAAGTTACGTTTACCCCTAAGAGGTACCAAGGCAGGTCATCAACAGTATTTTCAGGACTTTATTGACGATACACTGGTTGCATTGACTAAGTTCTGCTTACGCCGAGTTTTACGAAACTGTGACCTAAAGTTTGACCTTGTTATACCCCTCAGGAAGCACCCTTATCGCTTAAAGTCGTCATGAGGGCGTTTTGAAACTTAACACCCTAAATAGGCGCCCATGTTAACATAGAAGTAATCTTCCTACTGGCTAGTGGAGAAACGCTGTTTACATAAACCTCAAGTTTCGTAAAGCTGAAAATGAGTTACAGATTGGAAGCTTTGTTCTTGCCTCCTGTAATCCGCTTCGCAAAAATATTTTTTATACAAATTCAAAACAAGTCTTTATAAATTTAGTTTGTGAGCCAGAGTTTACTCGCACACTGGGCTTACTCGTTAAGCACCGAAAAGAACAATCTGAATCGAAAAGAAATTTTGTTTCTCTTCGTGTTCGTGTTTTATTACTCACTGTCGACTTCACCGCTCGGTCGACCGAGAGGGCATAAAATACGATAAATCCAATTTTGAAGTAATTCGGGATAAGAAGGGCCCTGAATAATGCGGCATACTAATCCTACGGTAATAAGCTGTTTTAAGAGTTGACCGACACACGTCCCGTCTCTTCTTTTCTATCATCTTGTCCAGAAACACCCACCCCAACCCCTTAAACAATTAGTTCGCAAAACTGTGATTCTAAGGCATTCTAAGACGCTAATTCTACTTTTTAAAGACAACACGCCAGCGCTTATCGACTAGGGGTGTAGATTCTACAGTGGAAGAGCCATATCAAATTCGCGGATTCTTAATATCCACTAATCTGTCTAAGATTATACGCTAATGCAGTAAATTATTCCTAACTGTTTTTATGCAGCGATTGCATATCTTTTTCTTTCTTTAGATGTATTTTCGCATTGTCGCGTGGATGTGTCATTCTAGAAATGTAATCTTATTCAGCTGCGTGTGTAGTGTTTATAAATGACCCCCCTTGATTTTGAACGAAAGAAATACCTTTTAAAAATAGGATAAAAGATATTCCCAGTGGTGTTGAGATCCTCAATTCTGATTGGCTTTTTCAGCATAGACGTTTCGTTGCTAATCAACGATTGCCCATTGATTTTTACTATGGTGTAGATGCCGCTATTAATAGTTTAAATCAGGTTTTTCTTTTTCCTAAAAGACAAAAAAGAAGAAGAGAATAAAACAACACCTAAAGGAGATCGATATCAGACAAGTATCAATGTTTTCTGTCTTAGTCTGGAATGTCGGGTTAATACGTGTTATTTTGGATTGCATCAATATTTTTGTACTTTAGATTCGCCGGCTTGGACAAAAAAAGACAGATACCTTGAAATAAAAAGAATTCTAATTTTAAGAGCGTCTTCTTCAAGGAGAGGAAATTATTTGACTTAGATTTGGATAGAACATTGATTTCATATGTACGTCCCGCCATTAATAATCTAGATAAGGTTTCTTTTTTCTAAAACAAAAAAAAAGGAAGAAAAGAAAACACTTAAGATCATTGATGTATCATATTTGCATCGATGTTTTCTTCTGTCTTAGTCTGGAATGTGGGTGAAATACGATTTATTTTGGATTACATTAATATTTTTGTACTTTAAGGAGGCTCGCAACAGTTGTTTTGGCCTTGGAGTGTATCTTTTGAAGTCAAAATTTTGCATAGAAGATAAACTTCGATTTCCTTGATACTACACCACCTTTTCAACAAATGATCAAAGTTTATTTTCTTACTGGTTTCCTAGCAACAGCTGGCACCATAGCAACGGTAATGGACAACCCCTCATTTTAAATAATGTCGAATATCTCGAAAACTAGTCAGACACTTTATGGTGGTACTTGAACTATTTGAACTACTCAACCTACACAACTTGTATGCGAAATTAGGGAAAAGTCTGTAAGAGCGTTTTTACGTAAATCATGATTCATTTTTTACGGGCTGATTTTGGTCATTCCTGCAATTTTCTCCAATATTTCAAGAAAGATAAAACTTAACACTTTCTCTTTTCAGTTGAAGGACCTTTTATGATATCAAAACATTCTTAATGTACATTGAGCTTCCTAGGTGGCTGCGATTTTAAGATATTTATATTTAAAAATTGCTAAAATGCAGCGCAAATCAGCCAAAAAGTCCGTAATTTGCATAAATAGAAATATTTCTAAACTGCTTTTACAGATTTTTCTCTTAAATTGATTGACGTTAGAATAATAATTCTTTTTGATGTTCCAGCAAGCTTTAGGCTGAATGAACATTTCTGTTATTAGATAAGAAGGCTGGATCTTGGTCAAGTTTCAGTCGTTATTACCTTTCAACGAGCAACAGTATTATTTCGTTTTTTCTGGTGTATTTCTCGGTTATTCACGTGCAATGAATATTAATAGACGCTGCGCTTGTGTCCTCTCGTGCGTTTATAATTCCTTCTCATAATAAAAAAAAATATGAGAAGGAATTATAAATGCACGAGAGGACACAAGCGCAGCGTGTATAAATATTCATTGCACGTGAATAACCGAGAAATAGACCAGGAAAACCAAAATAATACTGTTGCTCGTTGAAAGTTAATAACGATTGAAACCTGACCGAGATTCAGGCTTCTTATCTAACAAACGAAGTGTTTATTCAGACTAAAACTTGCTGGAACATCAAAAAGAATTATTATTCTAACGTCAATCAATTTAAGAGAAAAATCTGTAAGGGCAGTTTAGAAATATTTCTATTTATGCAAATTACGGACTTTTTGGCTGATCTGTGCTGCATTTTAGCAGTTTTTAAATATAAATATCTTAAAATCGCAGCCACCTAGGAAGCTCAATGTACATTAAGAATGTTTTGATATCATAAAAGATCCTTCAGCTGAAAAGAGAAAGTGTTAAGTTTTATCTTTCTTGAAATATTGGAGAAAATTGCAGGAATGACCAAAATCAGCCTGTAAAAAATGAATCATGATTTACGTGAAAACGCTCTTACAGATTTTTCCCTAATTTCGCATACAAGTTGTGTAGGTTGAGTAGTTCAAATAGTTCAAGTTTCGTCGTAAAGTGTCTGACTATTTTTCGAGATATTCGACATTATTAAAAATGAGGGGTTGTCCATTACCGTTGCTATGGTGACAGCTGTTGTTAGGAAACCAGTGAGAAAATAAACTTTGATCATTTGTTGAAAAGGTGGTGTAGTATCAAGGAAATCGAAGTTTATCTTCTATGCGAAATTTTAACTTCAAAAGCTGCACTCCAAGGCCAAAAAAACTGTTGCGAGCCTCCTTAAAGGGGCAGTTGCACGGGGATTTTCCTCGCGTTTCGTCAAAACTTCGCTGAAATTGAGATTAAATGCCTTCACTCACACACAAAATGCTCCTGGAACACCAAGAGGAAGATATCAAGTGAATTTTTGCAAGGAGAGCAAACCATAATACCTTTATAAGTTTTCAATGATTTTTGCAAGATACAAGCACAGAATTTGAAAACGTTCGCCGGACGTTTTCAAGTTGTAATCCACTTACATCTTGGCCATCCGTGGCCAAAGACACTTGGTAATAGCTTCGCTGAATTAGTATGGTGTCTGAACAAGAAAATGACCAATATTTTTAGGTTTTCATATATGTTAATATGACTATTGGCTTTTCAGTGCGGTCAAACGCGAGCAAAATCCTCGTGATACTGCCCCTTTAAATTCGCCGACTTGGACAAAAAAGACGGACATCTTAAAATAACAAGAATTCTAAATTTAAGAGCGTATTCTTCAAAAGGGTGAAAATATCCCACTTACGTTTGGATAGCACGTTAATTTCATATGTACTTGCCACTATTAATAATCTAGATAAGGGGTTCTTTAAAAAAAAAAAAAAAAAAAGAACTGACGAACATAGATATATCGCAATGGTATCAATGTGTCTTTCTGTTTAAGTCTGGAGAATGGCGGAAATCAGATTTAGTTTAGATTGAGTAAATATTTACTTTTGTTTAATTCGCCGGCTTGGCCAAGAAAACCGCGACAACTTAAAATGAATTAAGTTTCTAAATTTAAGAGCGTGGTCTCTTCAAAGAGGCGAAATATTTCACTTAAGTTAAGAGTTGAAGCAATGTGCGTGTGGTGGTAGACATTGTTTGCATACCGGTATAGGCGTAATAATGGCTTATTGACCTAGAAACTGGGAATCCACTGTAAATAAAGTTTGTATGATCACGTATTAGCGGCTTCTTGAAGACAAATATAACCTGAATGATACCAGTTTTCTGCTCTTTCTAGCATTGTCGCTGTTATTCCTGTTCAATTTGACGTCCTAAAATCAGAACCAAAAGTAATTACTCTGCCCAAATCTGTATGTAAGCAGCACTGCATGGATCCAGGGATACTGGCTTCTCGATGGAAAAACCTTCCTCTTTAGAGGAAACAATGAACCAATCAGAACTCGAAACTTTGTCACTCGGGAAAACTCGCCTGTGTGTTTCTTCTCGTTTGTTGAGAAAGTGGGTGCGTCTTTTGTAACTAACTATTAGTAAAGATAATTAGTAAAAACCTGCTCCCAGCTTGGCTTCGTAGCTCAGCTGATAGAGCGACGGTGATCTAATTCGGAGGTCGTGGGTTCAAATCCCGCCGGAGTCAAAGATTTTTCTTTGGTCCTGGTTCTCATTTCTAATTTCTTCTTTCAGGCCTGTGGCCGAGGGGAAATTATGTAGGGCAGTATTGCTCACTTCCAGCACTCATACAAGCACTTTACATCTTTCCTAATTTCATTACAGTTATTTTGTAACTAACTACCGAGCGTGTTTAGGTAAAAACGAATTCAAACACAAACTGCTTTCGACACCCAACTGAAAACCGTTGATAAAACTGTAAGTTGTAATTCAATCATAAACATTCTGCTTTTCTCTACGTCTTTGCTGCGCGCTTTTACTGCGTCAAGATATTTTGAAACATATTTTTTAGGTTCTTATGTTGGAATATTGGTGTTGTCGGTTTGAAATCATCTGAAAGAATATAAAAACTTATAGAACCCTTATACTCCAGTACCAAGACGTAGAGTCGGGTGAGTCGCCTGTTTCTAGCTTTTAAGTCTGTAGATGAAATCTCACTGAGCGGTGCTTTCCTGTGGTACTGTTTATTATGCTGTACAAGATTGTTCTCGCTTTTGAGGCTGTAGATGAAATCCTTAAGTGTGACCACTCAAGAGGGGGCAATACTTTAGTCTACTGTGGTTCTGTTTATTGTGTTGTAAAAGCACTAACATTAGCTTTTGAAAATTGCAAATTGAAAAGAAAGGTGTACCCTTAAAGTAAAACGCACGTTTGGTAACCTCTAAGTTAATGTTTTCATCTTTTTGCATTGTATTTTTTGATGAAATCCTTAAGTGCGATCATCTAAATGGGGCTTTTAAGCATTATAGACACGTGGCACTGTTTGCTTTTGAAGATGGCTTGTTTTTCAGGATTTTTAAGCTTCGAATTGTCTTTTCTCGAAAGTTTGAGTTCCGTGTCGCTTTTCAAGGAAGTCTTTCTCATACGTGACAATGAGAACGCGCGCTTTCAATGCTTTCAGCCGCAGTTATGGATATTTTGTCGCTGTAACTCCAGCCTCTCCGCCCAGATACCGCCAGCTTTTCTTTGTGAGCTGCCGCCTCTCACGAAAACACATTTACTAAGTAGCATTTCGCGTTCATATGCGTTAAGTTAATTGCTTTGTTGGTGTAAAAACCTTCTTCGTGCTTTTATCTTACTTTTCTTCTCTTCTGACAAGCCGGGAAAACAAAAGCTTGTAAACGGACTGAAACAAAGAAACTCCTACCCGTGACATAAGCAAACCCGCCTCATTTGCAGCCATTAGAATTTTTATCCGCAGCTCGATTAAATCTTAAGTGCGTTGTTTCTTCAGGCTCTTTACGGCAGGTTCTGCTTCCAACAGTTTGCACGCAAACGCAATTCTGCAACATTATGATGGAAATACCAGTTTTAATCAGCACAGGCGAAAAAGTGGTTTAAATTAGCGTCGTTTTAAGCTCTCGTGCAGTTTGAAGTACCGTTGACGATCGCATGACAGATCGCTAACTGAGAGTGTGTATGACGGCGGAATGAGCTCATATTCTGCTCCAATATTGTTGCATTCGGCGAAGAAAACAAAAGCCTGGAGCAGCCTCGTGGTCCCATTAAAAGCCATTAACGATATTGGACTCGAGATATCTGTGGTTTTTGTTTTGTGTAGGAAGTAATTATTGATTAATTGCAAGCCGGATAAATCTACTGTGGTCTTGGCGATAAACGCTCCCTATGTTTGGTGGAACCAAGTTCGGCGAAGTCACGCGATTTCGGCTGTTCTGTCGAATATATAATGGCCTTAAATGGAATGAAAACAATTTGGAAGTATATTAGAACGTAAAAGAAACACTTGTGACCCGTATAGGAGAGGTTAAGGACCACCAAAGTTTGATAAACAAAGTTTCAAACGAATTGTTAAAATTATAACTTGAGTTCTTTGTAGCAAGTCCCTGCTAAACGTTCAAACTTTTTTCTTGCGCCAGCATGTCATGCAAAGTGTTCGATGGAAATCTTTGATGACAAACAATTTGGATCGCCTAGCTAGGTTATCCTACATGATGTTGGATGAAAAATATTTTTGAAGCATAGTCGTGTGACTTGCTTGTCATGCAGCTCAAGTTTCTTGCGATTACTGCGTGGTACCTGTAAAGTAAATCGGTAAAATGAGTTGTTCATTTTGTTGCTATAGATCCCGAGAAGTTCGACGTTTCTCTGTAGGACATCTTGGAATTACATCTCAGTGATGCCCAAGGTTGATATTTAATGCGATAAATCCATAGTCAATCCAACGAGCAGTTCTTTCTTTTCTGCTTGGAGCGCACGCGGATCGCCGCACGTACCCGCTAGAGAATGGCAGCGCAGGTGCAAGGCGGAAGAGAAAACTCTCTCTCCAATCGGCTATTACCTTGGTTTCCCAGTCAAAACGAGTTTTATTGGAAACGTTTCTTACTAGTGAACAATGTGCGGATTTGCTGGATTGGGCGACGGATAAACCCAAGGGAGAGCCATAAGGGCAGGCGTCCCGGGAACCCGAACTTCCTTTTTTTAAAAAAAAACGCATGTGGTAGATCTAGGGAAAACGCTCAACAACCTTTCGGTTTGACGTCACAAAAACATACAGCACAGTAAGGCATAATGAGGTCTAGTAGGGGCTACCTATATTTTTCCCGGAAAGTGTGCGATTGCCTCAAAGTCTAAATTTTATCCCTAGGGTTTCGGGGCTCCTTACTAGTCTGTCCTTAGTGACAGGTTTCGACATCTTAGGGCTCGACAAAACACTTTAAATCGACCTTGCCGAGCCAATTTCTCACCAGTAGCCCAGGTTTAGAAAAAAATCCCAACCCATTAACAATTCGTAAGGAAAACACAGGGAATCACACACCGTGACTTGTTTTGTTCTGAACTCTGTTCTTTGTGTTTGACGTGACGTCTCTCTCTCTTGAATGTTTGAAATTGACAGACGGTTTGCCCAGGCCTTTGCCTGTGTCCTATCCTTGCTCGACTTCTAACTTTACGTGTTCCAGACGAGCAGATCAGACTTTTGACGAGCCCTGCAATTACATCATTTGTTGATCACCAGGGGCGAGTTGCATAAAACCTAACGTCCGGCGTAACTTCTAACGTCAAACGTTCACTCCAATCAAAGTGACTATTTTAACGTCTGACGTTAGTAGTTACGCCCGGCGTTAGGTTTTATGCAACTCAGCCCAGTTGTTGAACCTTAAATAATTGGGTTAATATTTGTTTATTACCGTTCCTTGATCTATTCTCTTGGACTCGTCGTGCCTTATTTGTAGCATCAGTCACACTAACACTATTTGAAATCCTTTTTTTGAAGGTTGTGGCTGACGTTGTTAACGGACTCTATTCCTCTTTTGGAACATAAGGAGGTAGGAAACTTAGACACTTCTCCAAAGCCTACATGGATAGTATGACCCCACTTCACTTCTTTTCTTTCCAAAGCCGAAAAATACCCTAGCGCGTCCACATTAAGAGGAGCTAACTGTACATTTACTGCCTCGTCCCCAGTCGCTCGCGATCGCTCATCTGGGGGATATTTTAGTTAATTATTTCCCCTTCCCATCACCCCCCGCTCGCGCTCCGCGCTCGCTTCCAGTCCCCCCGCTCGCGCTCCGCGCTCGCACGTGATCCCTCCTCTCGCGTCAAAATCCGCGCTTGCTTGGCCTTGGAAAAGCCTGTGGAGGAGGCAGGTACATTTACTCACTCACTTTTAATCTAATGGGACAGTGCCTCGGCATTGCTGCCCGTTTGCAACAACACTGCAATATTGCGCCCATGAAATTGCAGGCACTAGCCCGCCCTTACTTCAGTCATTCCACTTTGGAATTGTTGCGTGCGCATAATTTTGATGTTGCTCTGTGTATCCTGGTGGAAGGCTGATTTGATTTTCTGGTTCAAATATGCCACTGTTACTAAATTAAATATGCTAATGTTACTAGATTTATCCACTGGTTAGATCTGTCTGCTTTTTTAATTAAACAGATTGGCCTTGTGAGGGCATGTTATTTGGTTTGAAATTTTTCAAACCCGCTTGATTTTTGTTTTTTATTTGTTGTGGATTACAGGGATGAAGCTGAGACAAAGGGAAACAAACATCAAACTAGTTTTAAAATTTTCAAACCAGAAACACTTTTAAACCACGGCATACACGTACCCAAGTACGCTTTTCACTGTGTCTTAAGCAAGCTAAATGTTTCAAATTGTAGCGCGCACTGGCCACAGTTGAATTTAGTTTTTCCCTTGTGACCAAGAAAAGCCAGTAAGAGTACCCGTTAGTGTTAGCAAAACTCCAAAGATCATTCTAATAACGAAAGCTCTTATTTGCCTTTCTTGCCCAGGTAGTTTTCTCCAGCTCACAAACATATGAACTGATGCACTGCTTGGATGAAATCAGGCTCTCGTTTAGAACCAAAGAATACCTGGAGCATCCTGACAAGGAGCCCTCTGAGGATCGTTCAATGAGACCAGTAGTTCAGGGCCCTGGAATGAGGTCCGCCAAGAGCACCAAGGTAGTTAGTTACTCAGCTTTCAGTATTTAGTGGTTAGATCACCGCATGGACTTGTTATCTGGAGTCCCAGGTTCAAGTCCTCCTCTCTGACCATTAGATAGATTAACCAAAAGTTCACCTCCTTGGCCACGTTACATAAAATGCCAACTGCTCAGCTTCGTTCAGTTTTTGTAATTTTTTTTTTTCATTTACAGTGTCTTCAATTAAACATAGTGCGACAAACGCGTTAATGGCGAGTACACGTCCTGCAACGTTTTCGTTCTAGATAAGACAAAGACATGATTCCAAGCTTTGATTAATGACTAATGCTGCAATATTTGACGGGGAGCTGATTAACTGTTCAACGTGGTTTATAGTGTTTGGTCTGTACTGCTCGTTTCTTGACGAGCATTTGCTAAATTAGCTCCTCAGTAACGAGTCAAATCCTCCCGTCCCCTCCCCCTTTTCCGCCTCTATCCTCGCCCCAATCCCTTAGCCTGCCTCTCTACACGCCCCAATTCTTATCATGCCTCTGTAATTGAAACCAACACTCAAGACAATGTATCGGTCGCCCGCCCACAAACTTCTCAAAATTGGCTGCAAGAGTTTAAAAAAGCTTACGATCAGATCATGAACTCATGCTGGAACTGATTGTTTTTTCCAGCTGTTCTCCGCTTATTAAAATCTTTTCTTTCAGTGATTCAATCCTCCAACATTTCAACACTTGTTAGCACTGTCAATAATTGTCTTTCATCATTTTAAGCTGTGTTTTTAATAACTTGTTCTCGGTTATTGACCCTTTTACATACTTGCATCTGTCACCTGGACAGCTCAGCGTGTATCCAGACTGTTACAAAAAAACAATATTTGCACCATATGTTGAAATCTTTAGGTATGATAAAAATGTACGAATAGTCTTTTTGAAAAGAGTTCTGACGTGAAAGTAAGAATGATCAATAAAGTCCATGACAAAGCCCTCTGCTGCTCTACTGCAGTTTTCATTGGGGAACCTACGGCCGACTTAACAAGTTCCGTAATGTTCTGAGGTGCAACGTATCACTTACAAACTATTTTGTGGCTGTTGTTGCTGTGTGGACGTGAAATCAAACAGATTTTGTCTCGTATGCGGAGCTCGCCTCCATCTTGAACCCTTACCTCCCAAGTGCGCTAAGGCTCAAACTTGACATTTGTTTTCTAGGTAAACGAACTTTGTCATAGGAAAGTACTGTTCAGTATCTTTAATTTTAATGTGATGTTTTAGGGTTTCATCCAAAGACTCAAAAGCTTGAACCAACTTGTACAGCGTAATAAACGAAAGTACTGATCACTAGCTTTCATCTGAGTGTCACACTTAGGATTTCATCCACAGACTCAAAAGCATGAACCACCTTGTACAGCAAAATAAACAGCCTCACAGGAAAGTAGTGCTCGTGGCTTTCGCTTCAGTGTAACAGTTAAGGATTTCATCCACAGACTTAAAACTTAGACCAGATTGTACATTATAACAAAAAACACCGCAATAAAAAGACCGTTGGATAACTTTCATTTTAATGGTAAAACTTTAACATTTTATTTGCAAAAAACATATCGCTGTACAGCCGGTTTTCATTTTAAGGGTCACACTTAAGGCTCTTCTCCATCTTAACTGCCGGCGGAAAGTTATAAGCAAGCCGCACGGGAAGCAAGCAAAATTCACGTACATCTGCACGTAAACAGTACGCTTCATTGCCGGGAATTTAACCTCAAGGCCGAGCCGCTTAGGCATTGTTCCGCCGGCTTCAATGCGGCGAAACAGCTGAAGGCACATCACCCTAGGCAACAGGAATTTCACGAACAATCCAATATTAGCGGCGCTCGAATAGAACCCTCCGGACATGCAGTTTTGCACGTACACGTACGCTAAACACACGGAAACGGACGCTAAACGCACGACATTCAGCCAGCTATGGGGTATTGGCGAGGAGAGGTATTCAAACCACACACGAGCAAAGAACAGCGATGCCCATCAAATTGTTTTCTCGGGAGGGAAGTGAAATTCACCCACTGTGTCTCCACCGTTGCGGAGAAATTATAAGATTAGCATTTTGTCATTTCGGATAAAAAAAAAAGCTCACCAACGGAGACGTTGTGGAAAGAATTGGAAACAGCTGTTTCGAACGTACATTTGTATCAGCATCCAGTTTGTCCTCGAAATACCCCGGTATGAGTCGCACTTTTATAAGCTGCCGGTGCGACTTTTACACGGTACGAGCATTTGGGTTGATAGGAATAGGTGTATTTCTATCAAAACAACCTAATTTTGAATACCTTTCAGGGGTACGTGATAAGTATTCTCCCTAACTAACAGAGATCTCCCCCGGTCTTCGAGCGGCTGAAGTGTTTTGTGCCCTGTTAAAACATGTTTACACTGCACAATGTTGCACAATTAACACTGCACAATGTTGCTCTAACTTCTATTTCTTTGGTAAAAATGCGTATAACCTAACCACTGAGGTTCGATGTTTTTAATCTGGGTTTGGAATTTGTGAAAGTTGAGCATTCAAATGAAAAATTTCTGTGGTGTTGTTTATTATGCTGCATAAGAGGTAGTTCTAACGTTTGAGTTTGTGGATAAAATCTCAAAATGTTACCATTAAAAATGTGGTACTGGATCTCATGCTGAAGCAGGCGTGGTTCTATTGTTTTCTCAGTAAGTGTAAGCCTTTGAATTTAGGCCATTAATCAAAGTCATTCTTAGGGAGCAAGATGACCCTTTCTATTTGAAAGTTTCGGGAGGTAGTTTTATTTCCCTGTTTAAAAACAGACGACAGACAAGCATAGTGTCTTAGCTAATTGCTGATGTCTCATGTGATGTAGACTGCAAAACACTGGCTTACTTCTCCCTCGTGGAGAGAGGCTCGAAATGAGAAAGGTGCGAAAGAGTTTTTGCCCACGAGGCACTAAGGGTTGAAAGCATAGATTGTTTTTCGCGAGCCTCCCATAGTCAGCTACCGTCTCCGTGTTCTCTCTTGCTTTTTCCCGCGCACGACTCGCCCAAAAAATACGGACAGTCTTGCAGGCGCTTTGAAAGTGAAGTGAACTAGTAAGACGCCTTGGGATTCACTTCGATTTATTTTTTAAGTTCTCTTGAAATATTTTCCTTTCTTTTTCTTGGAAACCCTTCAAAAATTTGGCTTAAGATTTGGAAAAGAAAACCTTTCAAATCTTACTTCTTAGGAAAGCCTCAATGGAACTTCTACTTTTTTCAAGTTTACGTTTTAAAGACCTCTCAAGTGAATTCTTGAAGTTGAAAGGACGCCTTGTATAGGGAAATCTCTTCCAAAAAGGTTTTTGTTGTTCCGAAGAGAACCCTTTCAGTTCTTTCTTGCAAGAAATCAATGTCCTTTCCTTTTTAGATCTCTAGAACTCCTTCTATAATGTTACTAGAAAGCTTTTAACGAAGTCATCTTTAAAGGATCCCTATAAACTTGAACGTTTTCTTCTGTGAAAGCCCCTGAAAGCCTCTTGCAGTGAAACCTGCAGAGAGATGTTAATTTGATTCAAGCCATATTTACATCGCAAGGATAATTTGTTTTTGTTCCATTCGTTTACCGTCAGATGTAATATTTATCACAAAAATTGCCGATTTTCCCACAAAAAAGCCGCCATCCTTAAAACAGAAATAAATGTTTTTTATTTGCATATTTACTTCATGCGAAGCAGAGGCTGTTTATTAACACCAAAAGATGACGCTCCGATCCAAACGGGTACCGAACTAAACAAGTTATCGTCGCTCCCCTGTTTTGTATAAGGACTCCGTCTCGTCGGTCATAAGAAATTTATTGTGCAGTAGAATAACAAGAAATCAGATAATGACTCGTATTATGTTCTTTAGACCACAAATGCGGTAGCCAATTCTGGCAATTACTGTTTGGTTTTTGTCGGAGTTTCTTTGTTGCATTATTGATTTGGGTTCCCTGCTGAAGTCTGCTTTGCAAGGGAAGCGTCGCACTTGCTCAGAGAGCGGAACTCCAAAATACTCTTTATACTTCTAAAGCTTCTAATTTTACTAAAACGACTCCAAGTTCCCCTTTTTTTATAGTTTGTAAAGCATCGAGAATCAAACAACATCACTCGAATGTACTGTTCAACAGAATTTATTTGAATGGTCACACTTTCAAGCCAAAGGGCTCCTTCACGTGCTCCAAATTTATAGAACGACATGAATTCATTCATGAAACTAGGTCTGATTCTAAAACGACTTATTTTTTTCATTATCAGAAAATATGCAGGTAAAAACACTTTTTTTTTTGTAAATGAGAAAACTACCAGAATTGCGAGAAGTTTGTGACTAATGAACAGCAAAGAGAATTGCCTTTGCTATAGTCACTCGTTCTAAACTGACAGGAGAGAAAGTCTTAGTGTCTTAAATTCATTTTCTAGTTTTGAGTGATCGTTTGTTCTGGTATTTTTGAACGGTTTTTTTTTCTTGATATTTATTTACTTTTCTTTCACAATAAAAACTAGCCTCTTTTCGTCGCGAGAAAAACCGTTTAAGATTTGCAAGATTTGCAAGGGACAGGTGAGCCGTGCCTATTGTTTACATCTTCAGTTAACACCGATATGAGTCGTGTTGTTTGCATTGTTGGCAAGGTTTCAACTCTGTTTCCAAAACATTCAGTCTAATTTTACTCTAGCTAATTAAACATTCAGTCTAATTTTACTCTAACTAATAGATCGCTTGTGTCTTCTTTGGTTTATTTCTTATATTGGCTGATTTTCAAATTTGTTTCTAATTAATGGATTCCTTTAGATCGCCGATTCATGGTACTCTCATCTTTTCAAACACACGACAACACTGAAATAGAAAACCCAGCTTACACTCACTAAGACATCCTATGAAAAGATTCTAAATGCTGGTAAACTGTTAACTTCTTAATTTTATCTCCATCAAAGGTCGTAATGCTTTGCTTCTACTTTTAGATTTCTGACGGAGCAATGCTATTTCAAAAGAGAGACGAAGTAAAAGAAGAAGAAAAGTTTGTCTTCTCTGCGGTCAAACTGGAATCGTAAAACGAAATAAAACCCGCCGAAGATACCGATTATTTACCACCACGAACAATCTCTATATATATGACCTTGTTTTTGACATCAATTTGGTTCCCGAAATCCAGTGAACCATGTTTTGGTTAAAGCGTTCTAGAAGCCTTATCGGAAACACGTCTCATCTGTCTAGGCGTTGTAAAAGTCATTCGGCCTCTTTGTTTGTGTCGCGCGAACTTTCTTTCTAGTTTTGTTTACCTTTGCTTTGAGACAGATATCAATGAGGTTTAGTCTGAGCTTATTGTTTTTGAAACCCAGCGATGAAATATTACTTTCGCTGTAAATCCGATCAAAGCCGCCGGTGTTAAAAGCGCTAAGGTATGGCACGTGTGTGTGTACTAGTAAATACTTTTGGGCCTAAGGGTCGTCAAACATTGTTTCTAAATTTTCTTAAATTTTCTTTTTGGAATAAGTAAGAAAAGGACAGCACCACGGGAAAATACTGCTCGACAGCTTTGATTTAAATGGTCACACTTTAAGATCTCACCTACAAAAAAAGTATGAGACACTTTGTGCAGCGTACTAAACGTTTCCACAGGAAAGTACCCATCAGTAAGCGTTATCTGAATAGTCACGCTATTTCATACCAGAGACTCAAAAAGTATAGTCATCTTGTTCGCCAAAATAAAGAACAGTACGGTTGAGTACTGCTCAGTAGCTTTCATTTGAATGGTCACGTTAGTTTATGCCACAGATTCAAAACATAAAACCACTTTGTTCAGAACAATAAAACTTGAACAATCCACCTAAATTTCGTGCTTTTCAAATTTCAGCACCTAAAATGCAGCCTGAATTTAGATATTTTAGGCTATCTTAATCCGGATTTTGCGATGGACAATACGATTTTCCGTTCCATCTAGAGAGACAAACCATTTTTAGATTGCGATCCGAACGATCCACATACCAAACTGGATTGGTCGGATTAGTGTTTGAATCTGTTTCGTATCCATTGTCTGTTCCATTTAGCGGGCTCAGTTCTTGTTCTAAATTACAGCGCTTCTTCATTCCTAGTGCAAACAAACGTGGGTTGATCTTTTTTCAGATTTTAGTTCCAGCAAGCACGAAAACTCCGAAAGCGCCGAAACTTTTCAGGCCGATTTCGGGCACGATAATTCACGCTGTAACTTGTCAACAAAGAAGTTGTAAGCTCAAGCTTGAAACTTTGCTATAAATTAAGACATGTCAAAATAACAGCTTTGTAGAATGAGTGGTTCATGTTTTTACAAATGGCTTTTCGGAGCCGAAAATTTTTCGAAGCTTTCCGGGAGCGCGCATCTAGGGTTTGTATTTGCCAACAAAAGATTCCAATCTTTAAGCCCCAATGAATTCGTTTTTGTTCGTTTTTACTTAAAAACGGAGATTTTCAGAACTTTCTTCTTCCAAATGTCATCGTTTTCGAAAATATCGTTTTCAATGCCGTGGACTAAAGACCTAACCGTTTAAAGAAGCTCCTTTTGCAAATAAAAAAGCGATTAAAAACATATTCGTATGGAAGGGGATTCGTTTGCCATGCGACTTGTTCTTAGTGCTCAATGTTTTAAAGACACTTCAGTGCGTGCGTGCGTGCGGCGGTAAGCACGTGTCACATTCGCGCCAATCGCCTATATCCAGGAAGCCCGTGATCTTAGTTAAGCTTCAAATACAAGTCTCCATATTTATACACGATGTTTCTCTGCACGTTTGATTATTTTTGGATCTACTTCTTTTCTTCGTTGTGTCTAATATCCGATGTTCAATATCTCTTCCGTTTACTTGTTTACTAGAAATCAGCACGTCTGTGATGCGGAGTTTTAAAAAATAGTCGTCGAATATCAACGCCAAATATTTTTCTTTCAGCTTTATTTTCCGTCACGAATTAAAAACAGAATCTATTTGCATGGTTACGAACCATTTTCACGCCATGCAGTGCAAGGGAGAAAAACAGTGAAAAACTCCTTTGGTGTTGTTTGTGTTGCTGTGAGGTTTCTGTCTTCATTCCTTTGAGTTTGATCAAACCAGTCAAACGTCGAATTAAATAATTGTGATGCGAACTTTTGAGTCCTAGGACCATTCAAAATAAAAACTACTGACTTAACAGTCTATGCCTGTGGTACTGCTTATTTTGCAGTACACGGTGAATCTAAGTATTAAGATTTGGATGAATCTCATTGACCACTCACTGTTTTTTATGCTGTACTTAGTGGTTTATGGTGAAATCCTTATGTGTGACCATTCAGTGGAAAGCTAATAGGGGAAGGGGCAAGTTTTAGCAGGGTTAATCTTTAATGGGCCCGTGGCTTTTGCGAACTTAGTGAAAGTATTTTGTCTGCGAACACTCTTTTAGTGCATTGCACTGCATCGAGTAAGTGGCGGGTAGAGCTATTGTAGTTGTCCTGCTTGCATGATCGAAAAGAGGAGATTACTGTACTAAACGTAATTTAATAGGAAGTTCTAAATATCAGAAGAAATTTCAGGAATTTCGTGTTGTAACGAGATTGTTTTGCAAACTCTCATGGAATCCGAGCCAAACGTACAAGCATGAGCGCAGCATTTTTGCCTTTGTCAAGTACATGTAGGTATTGTACAATCCACTCCCATCTCTCTCTGGGAGAGCCATCCGTGCTTCCTAGTGGGGTTCTATTATTTGTGGAGTACCGTTCTACAAATTCAAGGCATTATTGCTGGGTTTCTAAGTCTGTTTTTGACCTTCTTCAAATGATCCTGCTAAAAATAGGCTTGTTCTGAGAACATGACCATTGCTAATAGAGGATTTGGGTTTAAAGAAACTTGCGTGTACCGTCGCCAGCAATTCAAGTGTTTGCTTTTAATAAAACCGTGGAAGTCCGCCAAAGATGCTTTCACCAGGTCGTGAAATCCTTGGCACGCGAGAGGTTAAAAAATATCGATGATTCGGCTATAAGACGTCAAGAAAGCCACTTCTTTGAACTTCCTGTTATGGTCCATAGTGACCTCGTTTAAAGCGCTAATATGTCGTCTGTACTTAAACCTTTTCAGCTGATTCCAGAGCTTTTAGTGTTAAGAGTTCTCCTTGAAGTGTTTGCATGATTTCGCAGTTAATTTGTAGCGTTTTGCACGAAACAGCGTAATGATGTAGCGCAAAGAAAGCAGGTGGGTTACAGACCAGAACACAAATGCGTCGGAGATTTGGAATTTTGAATGAAACCAAAAAATGAACATTGTTATCGTTAAGGATTATTGATCTAATCCCAAACCAATTTTGAGTCTCAAGAATGCAGATTCTCTTAGCAGCAGCTTCACTCACAATTGTCGAGAATTCTCACTGCACTTTATAGATTTGATCGGCTTGCACATTTACGCCGCCGGTCACCGGTCACCTTTTATCCTGGATTTGCGTCTGAGATTTTGTAAACAACAGTAGCAATAGTTGATACTGTATGTTTTCTCATAAGGAGATACAATATGCTAAACCCGCGGCCATTATTATGCTTCCACTATCTCTTATTGTCCTTGAATGTTTGCCTGCAACAAGTGGGCAGTACCGTTGCATAAGTATAGTTACTTGTGCCTGAGCCTTAATATTCGGCAGGCTACGTAACCACATTGTCTACGTGACGTACATACTTGTTACAGTTATTTTTAGCAACTCATGAAACGACAGTTGTTGCGATACAAGTGCAATTGCAATCACGATATAGGCAAACGAATCGCACTGCTGAACAAAAAGCCAGCGCAAACGCAAGGACTGCATTTTTTTGGATCATAGTTGGCGCGCTGGCGTTTATTAGTGTTCGTATGAGCATCTCGTGCTTGCGTTTCTGCTTGTGTCGTTAGTGAAAAGCAGGCTTATTGCACGGAACAATGTATATTGAATCAGCACATCGTATTTCCGTGATTAACTGCCCTTCTCCGACTAAGTGCCTCTCGGCTTGGAATAAGCGCCCCTCACTGTCATGAATTCTGACGGATAATACCAACCCTTGCACAAAAGAAAACAAGAACAGAAAAAAAAACATGAAATAGGAAAAGTTGGAAGTTATACCAAATGGATCACCAAGTACGATAAATTGTCCAAATTCAAGGCGGCTGAAAAAAGGAAATTTAAAAAAAGGTTATTTGACGGAATACTGTATTTACTTTGAAGCAATGGAAATTTCCTGTTTCACGAAGTAACTCGTCACCAGCTGTGAAACAAGTTGTACAAAAAATTCTACCACACCTCTCTTCGGCTCACTTACAACGAGAAATTGCGCAGCAGGGACTGCGGAGAGCAAAGCAATGTTCTTTTTGCAATCTTGCCGTTAATTCCGTACATGGGTTACAAAATTGAGTTCAATATAGCGCGTCAGATTTAGCCAGGAATTGGTCACGATAAGTGGGTCTCCTAGGTAACTGTCTCTTATAAGATTTTAAAACCTTGAATGCTTCAACAGCTGGGCGTTCACAGGACACCCAGATCACTTCTGCCTATATAATCTTTTTGTACAAAATACCGTGTCCCACCCATGAAATTCACTGCTGCCAGTATAGGCTTCTGTTGTTGCGCTATTCCGCATACCGTGCAGTTGTAACAGCTGCGAGCAGTATTTCGCTCACCGTCCACCTCGGCGTTAGACTAATCATCGTGCAATGTGCTGGCAGGGGCTTCGTGTTCCAATTCTTGAATGTTTTGTAGCATTACTTGTATATTCTTTGAAAACTGACTGCAAGATGCGTTGTGCGGTTAACTGTTCAACGAACGCCTATCGTTCATCTGATGCAATAGTCAATTTTCTTACTCGTATGAAAATATATTTAACACTGAATGTTTGACCATTGAAACGTTAGCTATTGAGCAGTAATCAGTTTTATGTGGCATTGTTTAATGTGATGTACAAGATAGTTCTAATAACTATTTTTGAGTCTGTGAATGAAATCTTTTAGTTTGTGCATTCAGATGAGAACTATGGGACAGTACTTTCGTGTAGTGTGGTTGTTTTAATATTTTGAAAAGTGAAATTTTGGATTTTCTGCCAACTTAAAGACGGATGGAAAGATTAAATTGTAACTAATTTTAATTTACCTCCCCAGGCACAAGAAGATGAAGAGAGAGACAAGATTGACCTGATCCGCTTGGCTCTGGCGCGTAACCTTTCAAGAACAATCTTATAAAGCTGGCGCCACACTGACTTGAGAAGATGAGTTGCTCCTAATCAAGGGCCAAAAGGTTGTAAACTCAGCGCCGGACAAAGTGAAAGCCAAGACTGATAAATACGGGTGAAGCACTTACTTAGCAACAACCACTCAACATTCAGTCAAAGATGGTCTCTGTGGTTGCGAACGATGACTCTTTTCGGCTTTTTGCGTGTTAGTTTCGTAAACTGCACCGTAAACTGCGCGTTCCAAATCGACCTTATCCACCGCTTTTTTCAAGGGACCGGAAACAATGTTCTCTGTAGTGTAAATGTACTGGACTTGGCAGCTGCTTTTTTCGCTTGCTTTACTACTCAAATAAGGAAGAAGCGGGTAAGCTAACACTAGAGCGTCTTGTCGAACCAGTGTGATTGTTCGGGGTCGATCGCACACGTGATTTCTTGGACAGAAAAACGTTTGAACAAATTTTCAAGCCGCACAAGGAGAGTTTCATGCAACTGAACAAGTTTCATTTATAGAAGTTGTCAAGTTGTGCATAGGTATTGTTTAAATAAACTGCTTAACAGGATTTAATACTGAGTCGTGTGAGCTTAGCTCTACTTCATAAGTATGGGCCAGCCACCCTTTCGCGAGGTCAGAGCTTCCAGCTCTGTGCAAATTCTTTTGGGGGTGGAGTGGGGAAAAAGAATCTTCCCAAGAGAGCGTGCTCGCAGGCTAGTCTAAAGGTTAATTGGGTTTCTAGCTCTGCCCTGCGCAACCCACCTCAAGGCTCACACAGCTTCTTTCGCAAGTTGAGTAGCTGATATTTTTTAGGGCTGCGACTGCAGCTGTTACGCTGCAGTCTTCTGTGTGTGTGTTACTGCTCATCTGACTCATCTAAAAGAAACTTTCTTTTCGTAGAAATTTTATTATTATTAGTTTTGACTGAATAATTTTTAAGTACGACTCTGGGTTGCGTTTTATTCTTTTTCCATACTTTACACATAAATTTGGATGACTTCATTTATTCATAAACAGCTGTCCTCAGCCGCATGCAGCTGGTGGGTACAGTTTCCATAGCGCTTCCTTTCTTTGTGATTCAGTGGCCGAATTCAAGGCTTCGTAGTAGTTGTACTGGATGCGAGCGATGTATTTCTTTAATTTGCGTAAACTGAGTTGAATACCTAAGCTCGTTTAATTCATTTTCAAAAGTTTCTATAGTTTATCACCCACCCAGGGAAATGGGTTAGAATTAAAGCCAGTTGTTTCTTAATCCAAAATGCTAGGGCGCCTTTTCACGAAAAAAAGGCAATCTCTCAGGGATTTTGGAATTGGTTGTGGTTTCGCAAATACATGCGATGCATGGCTACGTAATGTAGTAGGTCATGTTTTTACGTGCGGCCGAATATATACTATCTACATAAAGATACCAAGCCTGAGCATATTTTCAAATACACCAACTGCTACACACTCGTTCGGTATTAATAAAGTTTTTTGAATCACTTGATATATTTTGACTGTTACGTCCTCTGCTTTTCTAGCATTTTCCTTTCGGTGTTTTTATCGTTTCTGAACACCACGCACAGATGACACCCGCGTGCGTTGAACTGAGCTATCCGCCCGCGCAAATTCATAAGCTATTCTTATTTAGCGCTTTGCGTTGTCAGGAATACAAGGGAAAGGAAATACTCGAGGGCGTGAAAGAAATGCGAAGGAGGGACCTTTTAGCTAGACAAATTTCTCGATTTATCGTGTTGAAAACTCAAAGCATCTGGTGAAAGATCAATCAGCGAGTCTTTGGCTGTATTTTTGGAACATATTCCTTGTCAATCCGAAATCAGAATACCCCAGCATTTTGCACATAACATCTTCTGCACAATTTTTGAAAGAAGCTGTTACTATTTCTGAGGTCGTCCGGATATTTCCTCGTGCCAAGCTCTCGAAACGGTTTTTCATAGTGTATTTATTCATCAGTTTTGGAATACGTGGATGCTGGTCTCCAAAAAAGCGCGCTCTTTGTGTACTGTATGGCTATAAATTAGACTAAAAGCCCTGAACATACAGAAGTCACTTGAAGAAGCCGGAAAGCTTTTGTCTGCTTAGAAGAGTTTGTTAAGTATAGCAGATAGTACATAATAATAAGATAATGCTAATGTTGTCGAGATCTTTCAATTCTACTTTCCTAGGCTTCTTAAATGTGAAGAACATCAATTTAAGGCTAAACATGGATAAAGTTTCGATATATTTCACTCGTGGCTCACCGACTTATTCACACATTATAACAGCTCTCGTGTAACATCGTGTAACATCATAACAGCTCTCCTTTTTTTCCTGCCCATCTTTTGGGCTTAACCAATATTGGTCGTTATGTAAATTTGTTACCGTAGATTTCTTTTGTCGCGTTTTACCATAAGATCAGGATGTTTGAGTTTTGGCATTAACAACATGTACATTTAAAATGTTCTTTCCGCACTTATGACGGCAAAACTTAACAGTTCCAGACGAAAAGGCTACGAAGCCTGCTTAATCCATTCCCTGTGCTAGTTTTCGCGCCTTTTTGCAAAATTTTCATTGAACTGTGAATCACTTTAACATTTCAAGCCAAACCCGTTTGTCTGTTATTTTGGTTAAAACTTCAATACTCCTGTAGTGTTTTTGGTGATATTGTGAGTTAAAGATATGCATATGTAATATCCAGGATACTCTTGAATAGACGGCATGAACAGACTTTGAAAACGTTTTATTTTCCACATTTAACGAACCGTCGTCATCCGCACTGCTGAGCTCAAGAAAAACTTGATTACCAAACAGCCTTCATTATACTGTGAATGGCAAAATGACAAGATGAGGTTTAGTAAAAGGTAAAAATCAATTCGATTTTCATCAGTAAATATTGCATTTATTTAACTTTCGGCTACTTGAGATCCATTTATGCCACAGTTCACAGTCTTATCACTTATTTCTGTCTTTGCTTCATTAAAAAAGCCGACCGCAATACATCTTCAGCTTATTTGAATGTGAAATGTCCCAAATTGGTACACAACATACGACTAGAATGAAAAAAGAAAAACATAACCAAAGGGGGGGGGGACTAGACGTAAAAAAATTGTGAAAGAACTCAAGTAAGACTGAAGTGCTCTCGATAAAACTCGATGTTTTGCGATAAATATTTCACTGAAAGCGAGTGTTACTGTCCACTTTTCATCGGCCTCTTGCATTGGCTCTTGATCATTGGAAGTCTTGTCTCTAATTATAATAATTATGTTATTGTAAGATCAGAAGGACTCAGTCTTCATAATTACGTTTTATCTTATCAGCATTTCAAGCGTGCCGATCGGAAAGGAAAAGCTCTAAGTGCCGGTCTAAGCACTTTTCTGTTGCGAAGCCTGTTTAAACTTAGCCGGCGTGTCAAAAGGACAATTTTTTAAAAACTCAAAGCACTTTAAAAGGTGTCAGCAGTTTGCTTTTGTGGTCGCTTATCATCTTTATTTAATGACTGTGGCGGTGAAGCCACTTCTGCGCTTGAATACAAAATAACAATGATAATGGGAACGTTTTGGCTTCGGCTTTGAAGTTCAGCTGATCCTTGGCGGCCAAAACAACATCAGTTGACATTTCATGCCCCGGCAAAATGGCCACACGGTTTTCAGGTTGCCTTCGGGGTAGTTTTGATGTCTTAAATGCGTTCGGTGTATCATTTATTTCATTTCTACTATTTCTTGCTATATCTCGCGTGAGCGTTTACAACCTTCAAATTAACTCGAGCGGGTTAAAAAAAACATTGAAAAAAAGGTGACGTTATTATTTTTTTATTTTTGCTTACAGCCTCGTCTGTGTACTAATAGGCTACCACTCACTTGTTAGTCAGTTCTGTTAACATTTCGGATTAGCGCAATTTTTGTTGGCTATCCGAAGTTTAATCTTTTTTAAACCGCTGTTAATTATTTTTCTACGCCTTTAGGCGCCTTTTGTATTGTTTTCGTCGTTGAATTTTCAGACTTTATACGGCGGCCGCAAATTTTAATTGTCTTCTTTTTTCAAAAACATTGAAACATGCATTGAGAATTAGTCAGAAAAAACTGCCGTTGTTCGAGAAGAAAATCCGTGTAACGAGTTCATGGTTTTTTTTCCTGTTTTCTTTAGGTGAAACTGCAATGCAGCTCATTATGAACACTTTTCATTCAAGAGAGAAATCTTTCTATTGCACAGCCCTAGCCCTAAAGGATCGCTATCTTGCGTCTAGACGAAACAGTTAGGGCCTTTTCAAACATTCCGCTCATAAACGATTTTTAATGAGTTGCTTTATCAGTATATATTGGTGGTACCCGTTTCTCGTGTTAAAAAGTTATCTAGGAGAGTCATTTTGGTGAACGGTCAAGTTTTTCTGAATCAATCAAATTCACTAGAAAGCATCTGTTTAACTGTATACTGAGATACAAGATGCCCGGACAAGATGCTACCATAATGACCGTTGCGGAACCAAGAAATTTAGAAATTTTTTTATTTAAGAAATTTTGGGTTTCTTGGAGGAGTTTAAAATTATCAATATACTTTGGGCGGCAAGTAGCGCTTCTAGAAATTTACCATTTCATTTCGCTTCCTTTTTCTCAGTTAATACGATATTACAGCTGCCTCGCACATTTTGCTTTCATGATGGTGCCTTCACCACGGATTATATTCTGCGCCGATATTAAACTTTGTCGGACCGCAGATCAGCCAATCAAACTACTCCTGGTAGATTTCAATCATTTTACGGGCCGATCGCGGCCGGCCCTGCCCCATAAAGAATAATTTGTTTATTGCTAAACATGAACCGCACTGAAACTAAATAAGACTAAAAAAGACCATCCTGAATGCGACACGGCAGTTAGTCAGTGTAAGCAAAGGCTGTTTTGGCTCCGGCGTAAGCTTGAGAATCGACAGCTACCACACTCGGGAGCCTTCTTGGGTTATTTTGTATATTTTTTTTCTGATGATGAAACGATTGATAAAACCGAAATAACATCCCCCAGATAACAAAACTGGGTAGTTGCCATGGGTGTTATTTTTTTTTTCAAGTTTTCGTGTTATTTTCCGAATACTGCGTCGTCTTTATATGCACTTAAATAGTCATGAAACTTAAAAAAGTCAATTTGAAGAACACTTGTTTTTCCATTTGAATAATAAATTTTAAAAATATGTTAAAAGTGACAGGTTTTTTAATATAGGCACTTTTAAACTCTGTTTCATGACTAGAGCTGTTAAAAGAATTTTTTCGCCGACTCCCAGTATCTTTTACTCAACAGCGATAATTCGAAAATGCTTACTGCAGCTGTAGAGCGTTTTTAAGAATATACTATCCAATAACACTTTTAAACAGAGGCCATTTTAATTATTTTTACTATTATTTCTACTAAAAAATAGCCAGACACAAATGCCTCTTTTGAGAAGTCATGTGTCATAAGTGGAGATTAATCCCAACGATAAAAAGAGTACGCCGTTTGATCTGGCTCCAGTTTCATTTCATTAATTTTTCATATTTAATTTCTAAACGTATTGAGTTTTCCATCTGTTTTAGAGAGAAAAGCTTAAGCCATTTTGTACCCGCCTATCTTGAATAATTTGAATAGACATTTCTTTGTGGTGTTAGAGCGGCGTTCTCTTTAATGTATAACAACCTATTAGTTTATAATTAGCCTTTGCAACCACAGTTACCCGAAATACGATTGTTTATACCTTGAATCACTTAACTTTTTAACGACAAGATCGATCGCAAATATTAATAGTTTTATACGGTTTTCTGTGCAAAACAACATGGAAAAACGTCCAGAGTTTCTTCCTTTCTCGAGGTTTTCTAACCAGCAAAGTGATGGAAAACAAACGTCTATGTATGCTAAACGCTCGAATTAAAACTACTGGATTTTTTCTCTTGATTGGCCTCACTAAGCAATAGCAATTTGTCAAAATAATTGCTTCTCAAAGTAAAGGGAATAACGTCGCCCCTTACGTTTTGTCGTGAGGTATTTCCATTTCCGGTTTACAACAACGCACTTCCGGTTTGATCGCTCGGTTGATTTCCGATATATGTGCCAGATAAATTTTCTCTCGTTTGCGCGATCGAACAAAACATTTTAGCCGTTTTTAATTTTCATCGAATGTAGAGCTAGCTTTTGTTAAATCTCTATTACTATCGGAAACAGACGAACCTTTGAGACTATGAAACTGAAAGAACATGCCGCCGAGCTACTGCCATTTTCAATTTTTTCGATTCGCTGAGTAATTGACACTTTGGCAATGAAAGGCGGCAAGTTCAAAGGTTTCCGAAATAGGCTCTCTCGTTTAGACGTGCAAAAAGTTAAGGTGGCTAATTGTGGATTTATAGCTGGAAACTTCTAATTCTTGGCAGCGAAACTCGAAATTACAAGCCTCCCAGGCGCCGCGGATACGGCTGATAATTTTCCTTTTGGTTGTTTAAAATTTTTAACTACAAATCTTTATATCCGTACCGCCGCGAGAAATTAAATAGTTTGCGTTGGTAACATAACAGACAGGAAGACTAACGCATTTACCCACTTTAAATTCTGTTTCCTTGCCACGAAACAGCACTATTCTTAGGGGAGGATCCCTATGAGGAAGATGCTTGGCAAACGCCAGTTGGCTTTTTAATTTTCTTTGCTGCGTGACCGGTAAAGGCAGCAATATTAAAATACACCGTCGTCAAAATCCCTAGCGTGTTCATTTGAAAGTCGTTATTTTGAGACGGGTTTCTTTTCCGGGATTCCCCGAAAACAAGGCGATTCAAATATCATTTGCTCTGTACGCATTATAAAGATCCACTTCTTTTTTACGATCGTGCAAATGTTTAGTTTACAAGCACCAAAAAAATCCTATCACGGGTAGGCAAAGTCGAGCGTGTGGAAACGCAGAAAAAGGGGTGATAAGAGAACATAACTTTTTCTCATCAAAAGAACCGGTCACACATGAAAGGTACCGCCGAAATGCTTGTGTTCCGTGAAATATTAAAATTCGTCTCTCCGCTTAGTCAAGATAACTAACATCACTGTGCGCGCTTTCGGTCTCTGAAAAGTAACAACCAATTCTTAGTGATGTTTGTCCACCTCTCCGTTACAATCAACTTTTTACTCGTAAATTACCCTGGCAAACACTCTCCAGCGACACAAAGAGGGTCCCGAAAAGACAAATAATTATTGCTAGCAGCGTTAAGTTGAGATCTTGCTCGGTCCTTAACCTAATTCAACTAAGCCGGGTTGAAAAAGGAGCCGCATTCGTTCGCGAGGACGTCCAGTTCAAAAAAATATTATCCTGTAATACAACCAATAATGTGTTAAGTGAATTGCATAGGCCCGACACTTCATCAAATAAAAAAATTTCATTAGCAGATATTTTGAATAAGAATGCCGGAGATCGCGGAAAGCGGCCGATGAAATACGTGGCAGGAGATGCAGAATGATGTTTGCCATATCGAAAAGGGATAAAATGCGGTCGAAGAAACCCAACATAAAACCGAAATCACTTCGAAGTAATTCTCGATGAAGCCATTTTGAAAAGTATGACACGAATGCTGATTAAAAATTACAAACAAATTTCCCCGCCAACCAAACAATCAGCAGAACTCACTTGTCGAATTTGATTGACATTGATATCCTTTTAGACTTGCCGCTCTTTGCTTATCCAAGATTGGTAATGAGAGCGTTTAATTCATTTTGTGGTTTAAGACGATTCGCCGCGCTAAAGCCTCATTTAGCACGGAACACAATAGCTCTGAGCGAACAAGCGGCCCAATCAGTTATCGAGATAGCCGTAAAAGAGCCGCTTTATTTCCAGATCGGCCTCAAGTCGTTAGATTTTCAGTACCTCTCATTGCAAGGCAATCAGAAAAGATCCTACCAGCTGCACTTAATTAAAGCCACCGTCAACATGTGTGAAGTTAGCATAAAGCACGTGCTATCACCCGGGGCACCGAATCGCGCGTTCTGATTGGCGCGGTCTCGTGCGCCGTTGTGACGTTCTCTCCCGAGGGATTGATCGTTTGTACGCCGCCTTTTGCTAGCGGCTTCGTTTGAAGTAGTTTTGCAGCCTTACCGCACTTGAAAACACTTAGGACCCAAATGCGGAGCGCTTTCGAGCACTGCGAACCTTTTCTCGCGCAAGAAACCTTTCAAGATCAATACACAGACGCCAAGATCGACGATCGCGTGGTAAAAGTTTGTCCGGTATTTTTCTACAATCGGCTTCAAGGCACATTTTGAGCAGTTCATCGGAGCGTCGCAAGTGATATATGTATTTGAATATTTGCTTTGAGGGCTCACCGCGGCTTACTTTTGATCTCTGCGAGGCATTCTCTTAGTAAGATCCGACGAACAACTGTAAAACAGGCTGTTAGCTCATCTCAACTGAATGCGGTCTGCAGTTCTCGGCGATTGGTAGCTATGGATTTGGAGCAAACGCTTCCTAAAGGCTCTCGAAAGGTTTATTATGGTCATAGAGAATCACAACAGAAATCTACACGTGAAATATTACAGGCCGGATCAGCGGCCGATTGCCCCACAACTATGCGACCCCCTCCAACCGGCGAAGATTCTAACGACACAGAACGCTCCAAAGGAAATTTACTGGCTTCTTCGAAACCAGAATCGTTCCTTTCGAGTCCTCGAATGACGCCGAGGAGGTTTTCGAAGAAGGAATCGATCGCATTGCGGGGCTATTCAGGACTTGAATCGGACGAAGAGAAAATCGCACCACTCGGTTTTGAACCGGAGGGTAGCGCTGCCTCTACACCACAGTGCGAGCGATGGCCGACTAGTTTGAGCGAGATGCTTATGGACTGTCAAGGATTCAACTCTTTCTATCAATTTTTACGACAGGAAAACAGTGAAATTCTTTTAGATTTCTGGCGAGCGTGCGAGTCGTTCAAGCGAATGGTGCCAATTTCACCTGAAATGCGAACAACCGCCAAAGCGATTTTCCAGAAGTTTATTTTATCTGGGAGTTCTGACGCTTTGGAAATCAGCGACAAAACAAGAAGCAAAATAGCGCAGCATGTTAATGATCAGCCTGTGGATTGTGGACTTTTTGAGGAGGCTTTATCAGAAATTGTCGCCGACATGAAAAATAATCATTACCCGAGATTCATGAACACAAGCCTGTACAAGGAGTGTATTCAAAGCGGCGGCGAAAGTCCGAAAAATGTTTGTGAGCGCTATCCTCAGACAGCCAGATTTCATGGTGGATATTTACCTACCCTTCCGGAGGAGAAAGTTTTGGGATTTGAAGAGATTGAGGACGATGGAGATCAATTTGAATTTGAAAAACATAGGAAAAGTGTGAAAGGATTGTCTCATACCGGAGCGCGATCGGGTTCGGATGAACACAATGCGAGGTAAGTGATTCGTTCAGTTTCTACCATAACAAACCGCTTTTAGAGTCGCGAGCGCCGCTGTCTCACGATTTTGCCGGATTTTTACACTTGAAATATCTCATTGAGTTGCCTGACAGTTGTAGAGTGTAGTTATCAGCGGCAATTTACATTCAGTGTTTTCCGAATACGATTGGGTCGTTGTTAAACAATGTTATTGCAATTTACTTTCTGTTGTTTTGGGACGATAATCAGACCGACTTTCTAGTTGATGAAAACGCGAAGTCGAGTGATTTTATTTTGGGTGCCGCGTGAGAGATTAGGGCTAAAATCGTAAGGATTACTTAATAGAAACAGATATTGCCTCTCTTTCTAAACATTTGAATCAGTTATTTTTAAAGGCTAAGTGTATATAGAAAGTTTGTCAACTCGGGGCAGAGGGTTTGAACTGCGACCATGTGCAACCTAATTGAGACCGATTTTTAATTTCCAAAGAATCTTGATCCCTTATTACGGAAGTCTTGCTAACTGTTTAGAATGTGCAGGAGGTTAGCTCGTGAATGTTTTGAAGTCTTTCATGGTGGGAGTTGTTTGAAGACTGCGAGTGGTCTTATGCCGCTAGCTTTTCAGATGTGCGAGTGATCATGTTCAAGTTGTTTGACCCCCAGATAATACTAGAACTGGTGAAACGACAAGAGTAATTGTCATTCTGTTGAAATCAAACTTATTGTTTTATGCTTAAGATCAATGCCATTCTTCGTGTTGTCGAATGGTGGCGCGCGCTGTGTGAAATACATAAGTGATCGATCAACAAACTGGAAGTGGAATAATTTCCACATACCGTTTGTTTTGTGTAAAAAAATGACGTTTTCAATTCAGGGAGTCTTTTGATACCCCCAAGCAAATCTGTTAAATCTATCAACTTTTCTCACAAATTAGATCACTTCTGAGTGAAATAACACATCGATGTTTGGTTTGTTGATGAGTCTTGCAGTTTCTTCCACAAGATTTTTCAGTCTGACCGGGTAAACATCTTAGTTGTATGTTCTGCTATTGTGTCGTTTGGTCAAAAGTACTTGTAATTTGGAGAGGGTGTGAATTCCTTGGCCGCTACTTCCAACCGTGAACGGACACTTGAGAGGAAGTATCGGGTTAATGATAACGATGAGGCAAGGTGATTCCATTTTCTCCTGCAAACCTTCTGTTTTCGTCTTCTAATGGTTTTCTTGTGATTCCACACACCCATTTGACCGGCTTCCATATTTATGAATTCCTGCATCAACTTGAAAGCAAAGCAAACAGCAAGCACTGTGTCGAAAAGCTAACCAATAAATGGCAAATTGAATCTGTGCAAACATGCATTAGCATTTGCTACTTAGCTGTCAAGGCATAACAGTAAAAAAATTCACAAATCTCATCATAATAATTTAGCCAGATTGGGGTTGTAAATGACTGGTCCAATCATGCGCAGATTTTTTTCAAAGAAATTGTTACTCCATTAAGTTGATATAAGCAAGAGAAGTTGTACTTGGTGGTCAAGGACAGCTCTAGCTGAATCTTGAATATTGTTGAGATTGTTTTCAAAGCTTTGTGTTTTTGTACCCTTGAAAAAAGTTGTTTCTTTCATTGAGATTCACTCAAGCATGACCTCGATTTTAAGAAGGATGTTTTTGTTCCCAAGAGGTCAACAAGCCAGCAGTGTTCTGACCTTGCTGCTCTATTGTTGTCAATACTTTTTTCCTTGTCAACTTTTATTGCTTCTGTAAGAGCTACACTTTAAACACTTGCATTATAAAAGGATCTGACTCTCACATGATTTGATTTGCTGGTGATCTGAAATACTTATAGGGGTAACAACTTTCTTGACCCCCACTGATCAAGCATGCACTTCTTGGTTTGAAAATCAAAGTTATGTCATAGCTTTGTTTACAGCTTATACATGTAAAATGAGTAGAATTTGATTTTTCAGTTAACTTTGATCTCAACTTTCCTTAACTCTGGGAGCTGGTTCTGCTGCGGGTGTTAGTTTTCCATGCTTTTCTTTTGAGAGAGCGCATGTTTTAGCACTGGGCTACTGCACACTTGGATATGATTGGGTAGCAAAAGTGCAGTCATTGAGAATGATTTCATGGTTTGCTATCATTGTGTGGTCAGGCGTGCGATATTTAAATCAACTCAACTAAATGCCCTTGATGCATATTCTGAAATACCTTAAGGTTACAAAATTGGTGTCTTTGTCGTCCTTTTGATATGTGGCTCAGTTTACCCAAGAAATTGTATTGCGCTTTTCTGAAGTAAGATGTAGAAGATGATCTTGATCAAAGTAGGAAAACAATAACACAGTGGAAGTGCTCACCAGCATCTCATGGTTCTATGAACAGATAAAGTTAATTAAGCACTAGGTGTCCAAGATTTAAGAACATTTTTGAGTGCAGCACTTGAGATTTATTAAGTAGATTCCATCTTGTGTACCTTTTATAATGTCACACTTGGTTTTTGCAATTGACTTGTGGATCCTTTATTTAACAAACCTCGTGTGCACAGGCTTGTGTGCAGAAATAGGTAGTTCTAACTATATCTGTAGACCATGCTTTGCAATATTTATCAGTGGATTGTCTGCGGAACCCTTTAAGATCAAGCTCAAAATATTGGACTGACCTTGGATGTGGGAGCATAAATAGATACAATGTATTAAGTCAATCCTGTATATTGTGATAATATATTGCTCATTTGTTTATCGCTACAGTACGGATGAAGATCATACCTACTGTAAAGGAGTTTTTGTGTGGTATTGTAATCCTGATATTCCAAAACAAGTTTATAAATTTGTCATCTAATCCTCAGGTGTCTGCTGCATTGCCAAGTTCCAATGAAACAACTGCTTTCCCCATATCACTATCCAACGGCCCCAGTGGGTTCTAGAATTGAATCCGAAAACCAAAGCCTGTCCAGTGATGCTATGACAGAAGATACACTCTCAGTTACTGACAGTGCCTTGACTGAGTAAGTTGCTATGGTGATGATTTAGTACCCAAAAATACTGACAAAATAGGTTACTTCACATAGGCCTTTTAATGGGAAAATGTGGTGTTCTTAGCACCACTCTGATTAATTATCAGTAATCAATTGCCTTTTTCTTCTCTAATGCAAACATTTTGCTCTTAAAAACACTGATATTTATTTAGCTGGGTTATTAGTCTGCCACTTTTAAAAAGGGGAGTTTTGTTCTGGTGAAGTTCTTATATTGCATTGTTTCTGATATAATAACTGAATGGACTAATGATGCCCAGAATATAACAGCTTAAGTTCAAAAGCAATAATTTGATAATTAAGGTTGTTAATTATTTGACCTTTGCTGAAGTGGTGTTTCCCAGTAAATCACACCTGACAAAAGTGACATTTATAATAGTTTCACTTTAATTTCATTAGTTTACCATTGTTATGTTTGACTAGCCCAACAAAAATATAGGAGAAAATCCTAACAAGCATAAGTAATTGGGCTTCATTGTAGATGCTCTTTGTAACTGATTTAATTTTTTTAGTTTAAATCTAAGTGTTTTTCTCCCATTAAATGCATGTTGTTGTATTCTTCACAGTGATACTTCATCCAGATGTAGTGGTGGAAGGCGGAAATGTTCATCGCATAAAAGGGCTTCTGGTCATCATGATGGTCTATCCCTGATACCTTTTATCCCAGTAAGTGTTAATTTATTTTATATGTTGATTTTGGATTAAACTCTGATTTTGAAGAAATTAATGAAGCAGACAATTAAAACACTTATCATTAAAAGCCATGTAAAAGACAAGTGACCAGTTAAGTTACAAACTGACATCCTCGCAACCTCTTTCTTTTGTGCCTAGGTAAATTAACATTTTTGACAATCATTTTGAAAGGATAACTCATTCCCTGTAAAGCAAGGTTTTTGTCAGAAGGATTCCTTCTCTTGAAAAACTTTAAGCTGGAAGTTTTCTTTTGTAAGGAGAGGCATTCCAGCAGAGTTTGCATCTTCTCAAATACTGGCTCAAAGTCTACTACCCATATTTATGTTTGCCATACATAAGCTCTTTGCAGATCTAGATCAATAAATTTGTTCATTTATTTGATACAATTGAATTAAAATACAATGGAATATAGCAAACCCAGTTCTTTGTTTCAGCAGACATGACTAATTACAATTTAAATAAGCAAAAGTGGTTTTGTTGTCAATCTCAAAGTGTCCGGATACCCTTTTACCTGTCATTAATCTTTTGTCTTGCTGTTATCTTGATTCACAAAATATTTGCAATTCAAAAAGCAGCTAACTCAACAAAGGCATTTTTGTATCAAAAATAAGTTGGCAAGTACATGGACAGGTGTAGTGTCACTACTTTGGTATTTTCATCCAATTTGTCATCCATTTCCACCCTTTGCCTCCAATTAGAATGGTATGACAAAATCTCTTTTAAGTGCAGATGGACTGAAAATGCACCATGTTAACCTCAGTAGTTTTCAAATTTAAAAAGCCCAATTATCTTGTCAACAGACTCAGAACTTAGGACCACATAACACCAGTTTAGGTCTTAACTCTATAGCAATGAAGTGGTTGTTGCATGCAGTGGTGGAAACCATTTTTTCCAACTGCTTCTTGTTTTACATATATTTAGTTTAGCATTTATCAGGAGACTTTTTCTTTTGTTTCAAGATTTCATTGTTTCAAGCTGACCAATTGCAAGTCCTTTATATGTTGGATCAATGGAGAAAGAGACGAGATATTAATCACTTCTTTCTTTTCAGCGTACTCAGCGTGTTCCAAAAGATGCTCGACATCCTTTGGCAAGCAATCCTCCAGAATTTGCTAGAATTCTTACTGAGAAACTGGAGAAAGTAAAACTGGAGCAAGAACTTCAAGAAAGGGAAGCTCGCAACCTGTCAGCTCATTTTGAGGTATAAATTGATGTTTTGTTTAGAATTGTTGACATCCAGCTCTCTTTGTGTACAGGTATTTTCACAAGTTTCATCCTTTGTTGGAACCTAGTTTACATCCAGTTTGGCTTCTTGTTGAAAAAATGCAAAATGTGTTCGGGGAACTGTATTTGAGGTTATTGCTTCAAATAGAAGCCCAAAAAATTTTAAAAAAGAACAGGAAAGAAATAACATTATGAGGAATCGCTTTTAATAAAACTTTATGTGGTTTCTAGGTTTCCTCGCTATGGTATATGGTGTATTGAAGTAGGAGTCCTCCTTGTTAATTTTCTAACTATTTCAGCTGGTCTTTACAAAGGATTTGGACTCACTGAGATAATGATCTCAATTTTTTCTTGTAATTTTTTTGTCTTTCTTTGCTTTTAGATGCCCAAAAAGTCAATTCTTCAGCAAGCCATTGAAGCTTCCAGTAAAAAGGTTCCCCTTAGCACCATGGCGATGTCAGTTGCTCCTGAGTCTGCAGCGCCTTACAGGGATCCTTATCAATGTAATAATGTCAGTATTGGAGTAGAGAGTTGTGCCCCAGTCACTTCTGCGGCGCCCACAGCTCTTGATACATACTCTCAACCTAATCCACCCCAACAAGCACAGAAACCAAAGCCACCAGCTGCAGAACCTAAGGAAATGCCCATTGAGCCACAACCAAGTCAACCGGCAAAGGATGATAATGTGTGGGAAGGACGTCCAAGTCGAAGGGATGATGACATTCCTTTCTTAACTGTCAATCATCAGCGTATTTTGCAGTGGATGGAAGAGGGTGAGCAAGCCCAGCAGGGTTCCCCGAGAGAGCCAAAGCATCATCGTCATCATTCACCATCGACTAGAGGTAGCTCTAAAAGTAAGCAGTCAACAGCGAGTTCCATCAGGCAGTCTGAGAAGAGTTCATCTCGGCATTTACCCAATCAACCCATTGCTTCAGATCCAATGATGCCTCTTCTTCCTGCACCTCATGCATCTGCTGTTTTAGAGGAAACGAAACGGAGGTTAATTGAAGTGAAAGAGGAGAGACGGAGTAAGCATCACCCAAAACAAAGGTAAGCATGTATACTGCATTTGCTTGTATCACTCTGCTGTCTCAAAATATGCTGGCAGCTGGATATTTTGTTCACTGTGAACACTGTTTTGCCTTCTCCAATAGCCCTGGGTTTTTATTCCAGTCTCAACAGTCCTTGTTTGGTTAGCATGAGTGCTTTAAAATGCAGTGAAACTTGTTCTGTAGGACACCACCTCTCAGAAGACAATTCCATGACCACCCATAAGTACTGCATTTCCACCTAGTGAAAGATGAGACGTCTCCCAAAAAGAAAATTTAGCCACACATATTGAGTAAATTTTGAAGACTCTAGTAAAATGTCATATCCAATAAAGAAACACAACAAACTACCTACATCTTAACTGGCAGACATAAACACCCACTTTTTATACCTCTGTATTTGATAAGTTTTGTAAACTGCAAGACATAGAAGCTCCATTGAAAGCTTTGGAATATTAAGAATTAATTCAAATTTTGCTGTTTTTCTTGTTCCAGATCTGCATTAGCTGGGGACATGGATATCCAATCACACCGCGAAAAAAATAGTGCTTCATCCTGTTGTTCTACAACAGACTATTCAAGTTATGGACAATCATCTTGTGCCTCACGTGAGAGGCATTACAGGGCTGCACCCTCTGTGACTGGCACATCAATGATGTCTTCTGTATCACATGCGGAAACAGTCAGTAAAGACAGTGGCTTTAGTGGATCAGTAAAAAGGAAGGAAAAGGACAGAAATGACGTTATAATTACATACTTTTTATGGGGAGAGCCTATTCCTTACAGAACGACACTTCCTGGAAAATATGTTACACTTGGACAGTTTAAAGCTTTGTTACCTCCAAGAAAAGGAACTTACAGGTGAGTTTGAGTCCTTGGGGAAGTTTAAGATAATGCAAGTGTACATAGGTTGATGTTGTCTTTTAAATCTAGACAAGAAATCTAAAGTAATGAAAATATGTTTGTGTAGTCTTCTGCAGAATATGTATCCTCAATAACCAGAACTCAAGAAGGCCTAAGACTCCTATTTTAGGCTTAAAGGGGCATAGTCACGCTATTTTAGTTCACTTTAAAAATCAAAAATATGTCCTCACATTAACGAACACCCACAAATAATGGTCTAGTTTTGTTACCAAAGACTATATTACTTCACTGAAACTATTTTCTGTCGTCTGTTGCTACGGATGGCACGGATGGAAATGGATTGCAACTTGAAAAAACTAGGTTAAACTTTTCAAATTCTTTCAGCGCTTTGACATTAAATCGATATTGAATGGTCATGATTTGTTTTGTCTTAATGAAATTAAGTTAATATGTTCCTTTAAATGTTCAGACACAATGTTGGGCACGGATAAAGTTAGCTACCGATAGTTTTAGCACAGTTTTGACCAAGAATCTGCGAAATCCTTGTGACTATGCCCCTTTAATCTAAGCCTGATTAGGCCTAATCCAGTCTCCCCAGATGGTGTTAGTCTGCAGTCAGCAAATGTGCACAGTTACCATGCCGTTGCTAGTCTCCCATGCAGCCGTTATTGGTGGTTGTCACGTAGTGCTTCACCCCACTATTTAGTGGGGGAGGAGCATTGCGTGACAACCACTAATAACGACTGCATGGGAGACAACTGTACTGCCAGCTTCAAAGAGCTTCCACTTGAATCTCAAGGTTTCTGTTGTGGCAGCCTGTCCTACATTGCACCTAAAATATAATAGGATGCAATGTCAGGGAGATGCGAGGAGAAAGAAGAAAGCAAACTCGCACGTCTTCAACATCACATGCTATGGAACTTAAGCACTTGCTATGGAGACTAGATCATCACATACACAAAAACCTTGCAAGTGTGAAAAGAAACTGAACTTTATTTCTTTCCTCTGTAGATTCTATTTTAAGAGATCAACCGATGACAGAGACTGTGAAGTTGTGTATGAAGAAGTTAAAGAAGACAGTGCTGTCCTGCCGACCTTTGATGGCAAAGTTGTGGGAAAAGTAGAAAGAGTAGACTCATGAGTTCTCCCAAATTCTTACCGTTTTTAAAGAGAAATTGTACTTTTAATACTGAATGTTTTATATTCAGAAATGATTTTTAAATATTATAAAGAATACAGGGTCTGTGTACCCTTTGGAAGTGCCAGAGAATTGGCGTTATGTTTGTACATAGACTTATAATATATTTGTAAATGCTATGTTAATGTTGTATAATTTTATGGTTACCGAGATTAAAATATTATTTTGCATACAAAATGGCTGGGTTACTTTCTTCAGGGACCAGTCATTAACATACACTCTTATTCAGAATGATTGTGACACTTCAGTTGAAAAAGTCTGAAATGAACTCCCCCCTCGCCCCAGTTTTCCTTTGAGAGTTGGGACTCAAAAAGGCGATATTATTTTTGGAATTTTTTTTACTTTACATTGGTTTGGTGGTGGGGTTTTCGGCGACGCCTAATAGCTTCCAAAAGGGTGGCTAGGGGTCGGATTCATGGCATCAGTTAAAGATTAAAACTAAATGTATACCTGCCAAGTGTCACGCCTAAGACGTGATTGTCACGCCTGCGGATCGAAAACTGCGATCTCACGCCTACTCACGCCTGGTGGAAACGTTTGAGCCATTACAGCCTTAACCGAGTCATTTTGAAAAAAAAATTATAAAGTATTTAAATAAACTCGAACCAATGCGAGAAAATATTGATCATACTTTCGCAAAATCTCGGGTTTTGGTAGCGGAAAGTCACTGGAGACATGGTCATACTCATCGAGACGAACTCCCGTGTAATCTCATCCTCGGAGACCCAGGGGCAGCTAGTCGGGACGACGGGATTTTCATGGGCGAAAGTTTACAACAAGAGCGGGAGAGCTCTTGTTGTCCCGTCGTCGCGACTAGCTGCCCCTGGGTCTCCGAGGATGGTGTAATCTTAAATGATCAAAGCATCGATTTACTGGCCATAAGTCGGAACGTCTTTGGAAATCTTCGGACGTCTTCGGAAATCGTCGGACATCTTCGGATATTATCGGTCCCCTACGAAAAATCTTGACGCTCTCAGGATAAAAATGTCACTACAAAAAGTTGGCAGGTATATAAATGCTGTTTCTTTTTCATGTGAATGCTAACTTTACTATGGATATATAGTCGAACCTACCTGTGCGACCACCAACCGTAAGCGACCACTTCTCCAAAATACCAAAATTTTCGCAATGAAATAACTATGGTTGGAATCTCTCGTAGGCGACCGCCTTTCATAAGGGGCCTCCTTTTGGGCATAGTTACTCGAGGGACTGGTTATGAAACCTTGCAAGCTTCAAAGGCCATAACAAAGGTGCTGCAATTTATGTTGAAAGTACTACGACCGTGCACAATCTTTTGTTTTACGTTCGCACACTATAGCTGAATAACTTAGCTGTGACATTATTGGTTAGTTGCTCATGTAAAATTCAAAACCTATTCTTGTTTGTGCACGGTCAAGGCTAAAAACGATAACAAAAACATAAAACAAAGGACTTTGCTGAGCTTCAGAACCAGATTCTTTTATTAACTATGTATTGGGGTGATATTTTGAATTTTTCTGCTGTTTTAAACCTCCGGTAAACGACCACTTGACACGATCCCATCTCGCCGGGTTCAAACTGAACAGAATAGCGCCATACAACCCTAATACATGTATAACATATATGTTGATGTAATGTACTTGTGATCCTCGTTCTCCGCTCAAGGCCCCCACACTTCATTTTGGGCCATATGTTAATTTGTGCATGGATTAAAAACTAACCTTGGATCAAAGTCAGTTTAGACCTCCTGTAGTATGACCTCTCGTATGCGACCACCTCCTGTGAGCGACCACTTGGGCTTGTCATTTTGGGTGGTCGCTTACGGGAGGTTCAACTGCAAGATGGCTTCATGAATGCGCCCACCTTCCCCTTTTCTCTCAGCAGCTCTGCGTGGCAGGCGCTAAACGGGTGACGGAGGAGGGAAAGTAGGAAATGCGAGATGCATTGCCGCTTAGCTTCCCTCCCTTTTTGGCGCTATGCACGCAGGCTACAGCAACCCTGATGCGGAAGCCTTTGTCTCGTTTCTGCGCAGCAGGCGTTATTCGCGCACGTCCTCAAGAGAGAAAAGACTGCTCCAGGCCTATTAGTCGTTCAAAAGTTTTCGGCCTCGCCAATGGGACTAAATCGAGTGCTCGTGGAATCCTGGGACGTGCGAAGAAAGAGTGAAGATGAAGTTGGGATGTGGTACTCAATATGTCACAAGCGTGAGAGAAAAGAAAAAAATTGGGATGTCCCACAACCCACTGCGACTTACCCTACAAAAAACGGAGGGACTGGAGGGGAACGAGTCTAGGATTGCTCTCCTGGGTAGTCGGTAGCGTTCGTTTTCTCACAGCACTTCTCGTTCTCAGTCTACATGGTGACATTGTCAATTCTTTTTACAGGATGCTTTCTATTTGCATAAATTAACCATTTAGTGGGAGTTTTACGGCGATTCTTTACTTTGACGTTTCGATAGCCACCTACCCAGTGTTTTTTAGAGGAGTCGTATTACCCTCTTCCCCTAAAAATGGAACTCCCCTAAAACGACTGCGTGGGAGGCTAACGTTTCGGGAGAGAAAAAACTGATTTGCAGCCACAGGGCAAACCCGACAAGTGACTTGGGCAAAAAGGAGCAACAGCACTTAAACTGAAATTGCGATAAGACTCTGACCGAAATCATCTAGGCCTTTTGAATTAGCGACCCATGGCAGACCAGACAGGGCTTCATTCAATAGAAGGACTCAAAGCAGCATAAAAAAAAGTTAATCATCTCAACCGTTGACCTAAAATGGAATGTTCAGAGCCATTTGCTTTTTTAAAGTGAATTGCTGGTCATCATCTCGGTAAAACACTTGAAATACTCATACTTTTTTAGCCTTGTGTTTGATGAGATCGTGTCCACTTGTGTGATTACTTGTCAAGATGGCGATAAAATAATATAATACCTTTTGTCAAGAATTTTAGCCATTATACACCGCTAACTGGGGACATTAGGACACCATTCAAAGCACAGCCACATCCTTGCAGGACAATTAGCATTTTTTAAGTTCGATTGCAGGACCACCTTGGGTGCGGTCGCTTATTTATAAGTTTGGAGACGGTTGTAACACTTGCTTCAACATTTGCTCAACTTTGTTGAAACAACGTTAACATTGTTCTTTGTTGCTAAGAGTTGAAGCTTGTTGAAAAAACGAAAGTCACCTTAAAGTTTGATTCAACTCTCCTCCAACATTTTCACATGAATGAACACAATGTCGAAAAATAAGTTTGAAAGGTCTCGGACAACATTTCCATCAACAATTTTAATACTCCGTGTCTAGTGAATGTTGAAGCACTCTTATAAACTGCCCTCAGTTCCCGTCCTGTCAGAAAAAAAAAATCACTTGCAAACATTTATCTCCTACAGTTGAAACTTAACGAGAGTCTGTCTCTGCTCTGAAAAAAAAATGGGTGCCTCGCTTTCTAGCTATTAGAGTGTTTTCACAAACCCCGATTCTTATCTGCTAATAAGAATCGTTAAATGTTAATGCGAAGAAGAAAGGAAAACGCGCGCACCAAAGTTAAAGCAATTGTTTCAAATTGTTAATTGTGCACATTCTGGTACGCTGGTGTTGAGAAATATCTGAATGGTTTCCACAATTAACGGACAACAAGCCAATGTCCTTGTTTCAGAACTCAGCTTTTTCATCGAACTGTCTATTTACGTACGAAAATTTTGAAATGTTACGCCCGGTTTAATTCTGGGGGGAAAAAATGTTCCAGTTTGAGCATGTTTTGCCACGTGTCCGCAGAAATCTATCATTTCCGATATCGAATAGTAAACGTATGTTTTTAAAATTATGTACAAGTCTTAGTCCTGTAAGCATTGGGTAACGTTTGCCCGCAACTTTAGCACAGTTGTCAGCACAGTTAAAAAGATCATTCCCTTATAAAAAGAAAGTTAATCACATTTCTTTGTTGCCGTTGTCTGTTGTCTGTGTAAACCATTCAGATATCACACACCAGCATGTACGCAATTTAAAAATTGAAACAATGTTTTTAACTTTGGTGCGTGCTTTCCTTATTGTTCTTCGCATTAGCATTTAACGGTTGTTATTAGCATATAAGAATAGGGGTTTGTGAAATCACTCTATTGAAGTTGAAACGATCTTCCTGAAACTTTTGTTGTCTGAAACAGGAGACTGGTGACTAGCGGAAAAAGCTGAATCACAAAAACACATCCAAGATGGCGTCGTGCAAGAGTGTTGTTGTACTTTGTCCAAATGCGCGCCGCCAAACCGTAAAAGTAAACCCAACAACCACTATTCTTCAGGTATTTTAATGACTATACGTTTTGTTCCTTCTCTGCTTGAACGATGGCAAGATCTTGCGAATTTACTCGGAAATCAGGGTGAAGTGGCATGCCACAGAAACCATTCAATGAAAGTGAAAGTGCATCTTCAGAGACCTTTAAGTTTATAAAATTTCTGTTTGCCTCAAATTACTTTGTTTTTGTTATTTTAGGTGCTTGAAGAAGTTTGTAAAAAACAGGGTCTTTCGTCCGAACAATACGCTTTACAGTAAGTGAGCCTTTTTTAAGGTTATAGATAAGCTTAATTAATAAATTATCTTTGCTTATAGCAAATTAGCAAATTATTATTATTATTATAGATAATTAGCTTAATACAAACATATGAGATTAATGTAAGCTTACTAAGTATAACTTAAAACGTATAACCGTCTTAATAAAGGTCCAGTATTGTCACTGCTATGTCTTGGGATAGGACAGTTTGGAGCTCCTCTGAGAGAAATGGGTTTCTGTTTGAGATATGCCTAGAACCAGGGGGTAGCTATCTCAAGGAGGGAGGGTATGCACAGCCCTAAAGAATATGCTCTTTCAGAGACATTTTGGCCTGAAATAGGGTAATAATGTACCAATCAAATTGAAGCTTCAACATGCTCCCCCCGGGCAACCCCCCCCGGGCATTTGAACTTTCAAAGATTGGCTTGTTCAAATTCCCCCCCCCCTCGTTCAAATGCCCCACCAATTAGTACTGAATAGCTCTCCTCAAAGACAAATTTCGTTTGCAATCAAACACTGTTCATGCTTTTCAGAGAGAGAAATGCCATAAATGACATCTTAAAACTTCTTTTAAAGACCGTTTTCAGAGAGTTATTCACTAACAAAAGCAAAATTCTATCTTGGAAATCTGTCAAACCCTGCAAAAACAGAAAAAACTCACAGGCGTATAACGCTAGAACAAGAGGTAAATCTGGTTCAAATTCCCCACCCTTCCAAGGCAACGTTCAAATTCTCCTCTCTCCAGGCACGATGCACAGTCAAATGCTCAGGGTATGCCGGGGGGGTGGATGTTAAAACTTCAATTTGACCGATACATAACTATGTTATGCCCATTGGTCAGTCTGCAAATCATGGAAGAACACGACAAGAACTTGCTTTTGCAGAGTAATTTTTTGCAGTATACACCAAGGGACCAATAAGGAAACTTGCGTGTCGCCCTTGCCCTGCTCTTCAGCCTGGCCTATTGGTACCATGGTAAAGTTAGGAATAGCTTTTTGACATTTTGTTGTACTGGAAAAGTATTGAGGGGTGTGGCGAGAAAGCTGGTATGAGAAATCATTAATTTTGGTCTGAAATAGGACAGGGTTCTAGTGTTCCTGTCAGTGTTCCACTGAGAATCCTGAACATGCCAACCCAATATTCTTAGGTATATCCACCCTGGGCCAGTATATAATATAGTGGAAGGTTACTGTACAAGTCATGTGCTACAACAGAACTTACAGTGACATATCTAGGGGCAGCGTCCAGGAGATCTGAACTCCCTTCCTCCTCATTCAAACCTGTACTCCCTTTTCAATTTTTAAATTATAAAAATGTTAAATAAATGCATTAAAATAAGAAAAGAAGGAAAAAAACAGAGACCAGTAGACCAAGTTTACTGGAAATCTCACCAATTGTTTTAAGGAGACACGGAAGAGAAAAAAATCAAATTTTTCTCGATTTTGATAAAAATTCATACGTACTAGAGGAAAAAAAGAGCTAGCGAGTGGCAAAAGTGTTAGGTTGAGATCTTATGTAGTTCAAGAGATATAATTGCAGAAAGTGTAAGATTGATGACAGGGGAAGTCAAACATCTTTCGTCAGTTCATTAATGATTGCAATGTGCCAAATGTTGCAACTTCACAAGTTTGCAAAATTGCTGTACTCTTCACCAACTTAGCGTCTTTCGAGTTGGTGTTTTTTAAAACGTTTTGTTACTCAACTGTTAAATTTATTATGTCCAAACAAAATCTATCAGAAATCACTCAGGAAAAAAAGAAAATGAAACGTAACGCAAATCATTGATCAAGTTTCAATCAGACCGGACAATGCGAGTTCCTTTGACGATGAATATGCCCATAACAAATGGTAACAGAAGGGGTTAGTTCAAGAAAAAATACCAAAGAACACCCACAAAAAGAATACAGAATTGACTGCAGAGCTTCAGATAGCACTCATGCTATTTTTTTTTCAAAACGGATAAACAAAGCGGCCACATGTCTGTGATGACAAGAGTGCATTTATTGTGGTAGGACAATATGGGTGAATATGGTAACTTTGCATTCGTGTACAGATTAAATAGAGGGAGAATTCCTAATTGTCTGTTTTATTCATCCCAAAAATGTCTATTTCCATTTGTAGCCTCAAATAAAGAAACAAATTGAAGGCATTTCCACAGCTTGAACTTGAACAAATTAACTTAAACATGCACATCAAAGCACTAACTTCGTTTTCTGAGATCATTCTTTCTCCCCCCTTTGTTTACCTTTTCTGTCTCTGCTACAACAATTCAGTCCACTAGTTGAAGCTCCCTCCATCAAGGTCAGTGATACAGAAACAAATAAATCTCCTGGTTTAGGAGCAAAAGTAGATTGATGATCAGTGAGTATTCTACAGCACGTGTCTGCTTGTTGTACTTGACGCGCACATTCTGCCGACAATTGATGATAGGTCTAATTAGCTGGTTGCATGTGATTGGATCAAAGTCGCGCATCGGAAACGCCATTGTGTAAACAATCCCTAATCACCAGAAATCTGAAAATCACTTTTTCTCGATTTCAATTTCGAGCGCACGAGTGAAGTTTGCAGAGTTTATTCTCACTAAGTATGCAACCAATTTTCGTGAAAATTGGCAGGCAGGTTGCAGATGTGCTGAATTTAAAAACAGTGTCTCAGAATTTTTGTTTTCGCTTTAGCTTTTCAGATATGGCCTTTGCTGTAGAAAAGGTAGCAAAAACTACCATTCTGATCTTAGAAAATTGATAAAAAATAAAGAAGCGCTAAAATTGAAATCTGAGACACCATTTTTTGGTTCAATATCTGTATAATAAATTCCACCAGGATCCTCCTTAAATCCGACCATCCTGCTTAATGCACCCACATTTTATGTGGCCTGACAGTGGTCATATTGACAGGGTTTTACTGTATTAAGGTTTTTGTCTGGTAACCGATTCGTTTCCTTTTTACTTCTTTTCAGGAACCAAAGACAAATTCTTGATGACACATTACCCATCAGATATTCTGGCTTATCCAATAATGCACACTTGGAGCTAGTTGCAAGCCAAAAAACAAAGAAAGGTTAGTTTCTGTTACTTGAATCTGTTATTTTAATGTTCAGAAGTTTTAATGTTCTGTTATTTTAATGTTAAGACTTGCGTAGTCGATAATGGTAATTTGAATGTATTTTTATGGCACAGATTCTGTATAAATGTTCAAATGCACTTCACATTATAGACACCTGCTGTCATTCCATTCACTATCAATAACAACTTTGTTATATCATACATACATGTATCACCTGATCCTGCCAACCCTTGAATAAACCTGAACTGGGCCAGACAACAACACTAGGGACTACCTCTCCTTTAGGATCACCCTAAAAAACAGCTGACGTAATAAGGGTAACCAGGCCGGCACTACCCTGCAATAGCTTTGGAACACACTGGAACACACTGTTTTTATCTTACTGTAAATACACTATTCCTCTGGCAACTAAAAAATTACTTCAATTATAATTTGCCGAATAACTACATCATACTGGATAATATCAGTATAAAATTGCACTGGTATAATGCTTGATGCCCCAGCTACAGTATTATGCTCAAAATTATGCGGGGGCAATGTATTAACCCCTAGTTTCCTTCTCTTCTCAGAAATCATAAATTGAACCACTTGGTAGAGTAATGAGTAGTGTTATGAGCAACTTGGTATAGCGACATATACATTAATCCAAGTACAACAACAAGGAGAGTCTATATATTCACTTTACTTGACATAGTTTCCTGTTTGTCATAATAAGAACATGTGTGTTGCATAAGCCCCTAGCTTGCTTGTTGGGTGTCTAATATATCATGAACATTTTTGTAGTTTGTGGTCAGTACTCCATACCTAACTCCTAACCTGGAGGGCACATGGCAATTCTTTGTCAGATCTCTCAACCCCCTCAACCAATCCAGTAAGGTTGAACATATTAAATAGGGACTGAAGCCCCAGCCTTCATATCTTTTGGGATCATTGAGACACCCCAACAAGTGGTGCATCTATGAAGCAGATATAGGACACACAAGGTCCCTTAATGTGAGCATTATGCCACCAACTTAGGTTGAATCTGCTGGGAAAGTTGATATAATTTGTTTTCACTGCCTTCAAAAAGGTTGACAGTAAGTGTTTTTTAACCAGTACAGTCCACCTCTACCGTGGGTTTACAACTGGAGTCTGGTGAGAGACTTGTGAAGGAGTTTCCCTCATCCTCATCTTTGTGGGATGTTCTTTCTTACTGGGACTCAAATCAGGACAGGTGAATTTATAGTACCATGCCCCTAAAGCTGGTACCACTTATAGTGTGGCGCATCTTACCGTGGCCACCCAACAAACTTTTTCGAAAGTTATAATTAGCCAATCATAGTGCAAGATTTTGGTTGATAGTCACGCCTCCTTGAAAAGTATTCCGTATGTTGATAAACTTTAACGTCTGGCATCTGGTACTATTTTTCTGTTTCAACAAGAAATTCCAGGAGAAAAATCATGTTCAACTGAAATTAAGCAAGTTTCAATGTGTCATCCTGTTTTTACGAAAACCTGGAAGGCTCGAATTGTTGCCTTCCATTCAAATCCAGCTACGTGCCATTTCTTCTGTTTGCTTGCAACTGCCTGAAGAAATGAATTCCTGAAATTGGCAAAAAATATTCAAGACGATTAACACATAACAACTCAAAAGACGTGAAGTGAGTTGGTGTATTTTATGTCAGTTTAAGTTTTCTGGACAGATGTGGGAGCCAGCAATATGTGATACGTGCTAGCTTGGAGAATTCAAAATGATGTAAAGAAGACTTCTTGAAAGGGTTTCCTAAAATTCATATTTACATTTACACTGTTGTAGTCATAGCCTTTCCTGTCTTCTCCGGTGCTGACTGAAGTGATATGAATTTGTAATTTTGTACAGAAAAGAACACTCTCTTCGGTTTGTTTTGCTGTATGGTGTCGATACCACAAAACAGACAAAAATAATCAAGTTCATGTCAGCATCGTATAAATGTTTCCCTCGCATCGGTTTAAATTCATTCGGAATCGCCCAGTCGCTATCTCCTGTGTAAAGCTCGCATTCAAATCACTGAGAAAGGATCTCCGCAAATGCCAATCGATTTTTGTTAGCGAATGCAAAGGCCATTAGAGTTTTCACCATATAATTGCCAATGAGCCACAACGGCGAAATAGCGAATGGCGTTATTCGTGAATGTGAGTTCTGTCGCAACATGGAAGGCAGTGCATGGTTCTTCTTTCTTTCCAAGGCTCCTATGTTCCTCTCTAATGCCAACGTGGTGATCTGTAAAGTTTGTGGGAGAAAAAGAAGAAAATTGAGCTCCCCCAAGCCTGCAAATTGAATAATTAAACGAGACTTACCTGTAAGTTGAAGTTTGATTGAGATTCTACCGTAGCATTTGCAGAAATGAAGAGATCACATGAGATAGCAAGTCACGTGACTTCGAGCTCAGTCTTGAAAGCATATTTTTTGAGGAGTCCTGTAGACTACCCCATACATGAATAATGAATTGATGTATGCAGCACCATAGAACAATAGGAATAATCACTAGATGTGATAAGGTAACGTACAAGGGGGGGAAATAGGGAGGGATGTGATCTCTTCATTTCTGCAAATGCTACGGTAGAATCTCAATCAAACTTCAACTTACAGGTAAGTCTCGTTTAATTATTCAATTCTACCTTGCATTTGCATACATTCTGAGATCACATGAGATTTGAGAGCTCTATAGGGCCCTCAAAAAATAAAGAGTACACATTCTAAAAAAGAAATGGTAAACATGGCATTTATTACCAATGCACTAATTCTTCCCCAGTACATTGTTAGCAAAAGAACTAGCATTAAACAGTGGTTTGTTATAATAAACAGCAAATACAGAGCTTGAACGCCAGCCAGCAGTGGCCATAATTTCATCTAAAGGAACATTAGCTGACTTTGCAGCAGAAGTGGCTGCACTTCTGGTGGAGTGAGGCTTAAAAACAGAAGTATTAATTCCAGCGTCAAGCATAACCTGTTTGAGCCACCTAGAAATAGTGTCTTTCGATGCAGGCCCATGAGGCTTGCAGTGGCAAATTAAAAGTTGAGAACATGAACCTCTTAACTTAACAGTTCTCATAAGATACTCTTGTAACAATGTAAAAACGCAAAGGGTTTTATCATGGTCATATTTCTTCAACACAATAGGTTGCAGGTGTCTTTGCCTGCCACCATGAGCACTTGTCTGCTTAAGAATGGATGTAATTTGAAAAACATATTCGCCAGCTTTAGTCTGCATGTCATTAATTGACAGCAACTTAAGAGTCTGTGTTCGCTGTGCAGTGACTAAGGCCAAAATCATAGTCAGTTTCAATGTCAATTGCTTCAGAGACATTTCCTTGACGTCAGGGTAGTCCTTAAGGTGGCTAAGGACAATTTGAGGGTTCCATGTTTCCACATATCTGGGGAAAGTTGGTTTCCTGTTGAAGGCACCTGACATAAAACGTGAAACGATAGGGTGTTCTCCTACTTTGAAGCCATCAATGTTGATGAATGAAGAAAGGGCACTTCTAGTGGTTCCTAGAGCACTGTAGCTTAGCCTTTTGGACTGAAGAGTTAGAAAGTTCAACAGTTCTGGCAGAGAAGGTGTTGTAATGCTGATCTTCCGTTCTTTACAGTAATTTATCCAAGCAGATATGCTGGTTCTGTATTGCTTCTGAGTACCTTCTCTCCATGAATCAATAATGATGCTCAAAGTTTCCCCAGTTATTCCTTGTAACTGGAGGGATTCCCTGACACAAGACAGCCAATCAGTTGGAGCTTGGGGTAAAGGGGGTGGATTTTCTTGGCATCGTGGGGAAGGGTCAGTGTTGACTTCTGCAGCTTTATTCGGTGTGGAGGAGCCATTAGCATTGACATCACTCGTGGGTACCAAAACTGTGTTGGCCAGTCGGGGAGAACTAGGATTGCTGTTGTCTTGGCGAATATTATCTTCTGAAGTACTTTCCCAATTATACTAAAAGGTGGAAAACAGTAAACAAGTTTATACACAGACCAGTCAAGTGTAAAGGCATCAATAGAGTAGGCACTTGGGTCAGGTTTCCATGCTGCATAGCAGGGCAGTTTTGCATTCAAGCGTGATGCAAAGAGATCAATCTCAGGTTTTCCCCATTGGGTAATTAAGCTGTTATAAACATGAGTGTCTAATGACCATTCAGTGTCATCATGAAAATGTCTACTTGCTAGGTCAGCTTCAACATTTTGTTTCCCAGGTAAATGGGTGACAGTTAAGGATATGCCCCTGTCCTTGCACCACAAAAGAGTTTCCCTTGCAATCTCATTACAGTCCCGAGAGTGGGTGCCACCCATATTTCTCAGATAGGAAACCGCTGTTTGGTTATCAGACAACACTTTGATGTTGCAGTTTGTTAAGTCTGAGCACAAAGACTGAAGACCAAAAAGGACAGCTTTGATTTCCAAGTAGTTTATGTGGCACATACTCTCACTGTGGGACCATCGCCCATTTGCAACAAGTGGAGAATTTTCAATGACACTTCCCCATCCTTCTAGAGAGCTATCGCATTTAAGGGTTAATTTGTATTTCATAGGCAGAACAGGGCATGGATCATTGTCAATATTTGAAAGCCACCAGGACATGTCTTTCTTAGCTATATCAGAGATGAGCATTCTCTCATCTAAGTTCCACCCATTCATCTTTAAAGCATCAGTTTTGTCATTTTCAAGAGCACGGTAATACAGTGGGGCATATTTAACTCCAGGAAAGCATGACACCATTTGCCCAACTACGGATGCAACCTCTCTTATAAGTGGTTGCTCCTTCCTAAGGAGCTGTAGGATGGCTGATTTTGCTTTGTCAGCCTTGTCCAATTTCATAGAGACTGTCATCGCAACAGAGTCTAAAATGAAACCCAGAAAATTGACCTTCTGGGATGGGACAAGTTGAGATTTATCAGAATGGATAGTGAATCCTAAAGACTGCAATAATGTAATAGCCCTTTGTAGAAAACCGAGCAATGTCTGAGGGTCATCTGCAAAGAGGATAATGTCATCAATGTAAATGACTAAAAGCACCCCGTCCTCCCTTAATCTAGCAAGGGCAGGTTTTAACAGTTTGGTAAAAATTCTGGGTGCACTAGAGAGGCCATTAGGAAGGCAAACAAACTCATAAAGTTGGCCTTCATGTTCGAAACGAAGGTATTTTCTGTCTTCAGTCCTAATAGGAACAGAGTAGTATGCATCCTTTAGGTCTAAGACAGCCATCCAGCAATTAGGCTTCATCAGTTGAGTAGCACTATGCAGTGAATCCATCTTAAAGTGGTGGTACACAATATGCTCATTAAGCTTTTTCAAGTTCAAAATAAGACGGTGAGACCCATCTTTCTTGGGTCTGGTGAAAATTGTTGAGATAAATTCACCAGGAACATGAGTGGCTTCTCTAATGACCCCTTTAGTTAAAAGCTTCTTAATTTCAGTAGTGGCAATATCTGACTCTTTACTAGAAAGTTTGACTGCTCTAGGGGTTTGCACCTGGCAAGGTGGGTTGCAAAACTCTAATTGACAACCCTGAACGATGCTTAAAATGTAGGGGTCAGAGGTTAAAGTCTGCCAGACATTGAAATGCCTTGCTATGTTTCCAGCTATATATACACTGTTACAAGGTGGTGGACATATACTTACTGTGCTAGTAGCTGGCAGTAAGTGTTCTATTGGCTTGTCCGGGTTGTCTTGTCCCGGTTGGCATTGTTTTTGTATTTCCAAGGTTTGGAGTTGTGGCCTCTCCAGTTTTTTGACTGCTTATAGCTGTTATTGCTAAACCTTCCTGGAGAAGAGCATTGCCCTTTGTAATTAGGGGGGATCTTGGCCCCTATTTTGTTTTGATCGCCAATATCTTTCAAATGCTTTTGTAGATCATCTCCAAAGAGAAAATCTGTAAATGGCAGTTGGGAGGAGCAGAGGGCTGAGTATTCCTTCCCAATATCTGGTCTCAGAAGCAGACGCCGTTGCATGTTTATCTCATAAGAAGCATGAGTGAGGAGGGACATGGCCTCCAACCCCAGTTTCTTTAAGTCTTGGCATTCTTCATCATCAAGTGATTTCGCCTGCATAAGCTTGTCCGTTATACGGACAACTGGCAGGATGCCTTTTGTGAGGGCTTGTTGTATTTTGTAAAATTGTAAATCCCTCTTCTTTGTAGGCTCTCTCAATCGACGCCAAATGCCTGGGTTTACCCTGGGAGGCTTGGCTGCAGTACAATTAGCCGGTCTCTCCTGCCTCTCAAGCCGGTCTTTGAGATTTTTCTCGCTTAGTTTGCAGCGGAACATTTTGTCAACTAGCTTGGCTAGTTTCTCATTCTCGAGGCTTTCGCCCACGGTATCGTCAGACTCGTATTCTTTTACGAGTTCCGAGAGGAAATCGTCCTCATCACCACTACGAGTGGTATTTTGCTCTGACTCATCATTTATGCTATTTAGCACAGAGTCGTAGAGAATCTCGCAGTCAGTGGACTGGTCGGAGGCGCTCATGGAGCTTCCCGCCTCGCCATCTTTGTCTTTTGCCTTTTTGGCGGGAACGGCGTTTGGAGACTTGCTCGCCGGCCGTTTTCCTTTGCCTTTTGTCTCTCCACGAGGTGGAGGTAGAAGATTTGGTAGGCTTTTTGTTAAGCCTAGTATTGCGTTGGTGAGTAGGTTAATTTCATCCGAAGAAGCGGGGTTTGGACTCTTGAGTTGTTGTGAGGCGCGTGGAAGGACAGCGTTGCGTTCGTCAGTAAGCGATTCCTTGTCTTCTTCACCCTCTTCTCCGGCTTCCTCGGCAAGAAGATCGTCCTCGGACTCTTTGGACGTCGAGGACATCTTCGGTTTGATAAACCACAGGACAGCACAGGAGCTACGTAAATATTCGGGAGCGATTTTGGGAGCACAAAAGTGCCACAAACGACCTTGCTCGAAGTCAAAACTCGCACTGAGCTCGAAGTCACGTGACTTGCTATCTCATGTGATCTCAGAATGTATGCAAATGCAAGGTAGAATTGATTTGTAGGGTTTGCGTGGGGCTAGAAATGTCAAAACTTTGCAAGGAGGCGTGCACGTCAAGCAAATTTTGCGCTCTCTGATTCGCTAACTTGTAAAAAACTTTGCTGTGTGGCCACAGTTGGACGCGCGGCACTGTAACAAAGTTTACTTATTTTGACCACCTTTTGACATTTTTTGACAACTTTCTCGTGGCTTTTATAAACTGGCTAATTGAATGCCACACTGTGTGAGAGTTGTCAACTTCCAACTTTATGCTCACAACTTGCTTCTAACATTTCTTTTAGCACTCACCAAGGAAAGATCTTTAAGCCTTCTGCTGAGGAAAATAAAAGTCCTGCGTGTATTTATATGACGCAAGAGGTAAAAGTCGTACATGTAATCAAACAAGTAATAATCATAAGAAACTCATAAAAAGTTAATATCAAAAGATAGTCCAAATCATAAGAAATTCGTAATATTGTGCAATCAAAAGGCCCCCACAAACAAGTTAACATTGTTGTTAGTGGAAACATTGTTTTCCAGATTGACTCAAAAGAGGTTGAGGTTGAATGCCCTTCAACTCTTGTCAACTGTTGTTCTCATTTGGCATGGGCTTTAAGCAGGATAGTTATTCTTGACTGTTACTGCTGTTTGAGTCATTGAACTGTTGAGCTTGTATGTTATATTTGTCATAATCGTGGTTAAAAAATCAACCTTCTTCCACATAATTCAAAAGCTTATGAGTTCAGATTTTGTGATTGGATTGCAAGTCACGTATAATCGTAATGCTGACTTTTATCACAGCCTTTGAGTATCCAGATGTCCACTGATGTCTACTTTTTACATTTTTTCCCTTGGTTAAGAGGCAAGCTGTAAGAATGGAACAACACTTTTAACTTTTTAAGACATACAGTAAAAGATCCATAAAACCCCAGGATTCAATTGATTTGAAGTCTCAGGAAAGGGGAAAAACTCGTCACCTGGTACAGAGCTGTAATGTATGTGTTGTGGTTCAATTTTATCCTTGGTACAATTTTTATTTTCCTTTGTTTTCGTGCGTGGTAATGTATGATAATGAGTATGAAACAAAGGAAAATAAAAATTGAACCACAACATATGCAGTTCAAACAAAATATTGCATGTAATTATTACTGGAGATTTTTGCAATACCTTAATTTTGTGATTTGAAAAGGCAACACAGTGTAACATGACATCTTTTATGAATTTGGTAATTTGTACTGCTTTTCTTCAAACTTTGAAGAAATGTGGGACTAATTTAAATTAAATTCTTTTGTAAATTAAGAGACCAACAAATAAGCAACTTTTTCTCTCTCTTTTTTTTGCAACATCATATTTTTATGATTTTTTGACAAGCCCAAATTTTGTTGTCACAAAATGACACCCTCATGTGTTAAAGTTGTCACTTATCTGCTTTATGTAAGACCATTTGAATTATCCTTGCAATCTTTTTTTTTTTGCAGATCAGAGGAGAGAACTCATTGCAAAATGCAACTCTACACTCATTAGGTTTAACTGGTAAAAGAGCTGTCATAAGGTATACTTACTAAATAATTATGATACTAAGTTGATCAGGAGTACCCAACAACTTTTTTTTCCAAAATTCACTAGTTGTTGCTGTAAGGTGTTAATGAACACTAACGGAGCCAATTTTGGTTAATAATTAACTTTGCTGGGGAAAAAATATCCGTTCTTCAGTGCCAGCAAGTAAAAACTTGTGAGATGAATTTGCCAGCAAGAATCTCTTGTCTGATTCTATTTTTCCAGCCAGCGGCGTATTCGGTGGCTTGGCTAGCCAGGGAAATTACGACCCAAAGATTTTGTCAGCCAGGGCAGTTATTTGTAAAGTTTTTTCCCAGCAAATAAAGGAAGAAGAAGGGGTTTTCCGTTGTTTTTTCTTTTGCAGTGCTTTACTAGACTGTTTGCCTTTTTCACATATTTTGTAAATTCCTTTACTTGCTTTACTTATTTATTTTGACACGAGACACGTACAGATACAGTCTCCGAGTATTTTAAAGCTAACAGTAACCACAACATTTAAGGTGAAAACAAAATTTCCTATTTAACCCAAATGTAATGTTTGAACGACGGCAGTAAAAGACGATGTAAGAGCATTGAACACTTGTAAACAAAAATCAAAATGTCGCTGATATAGACGCCTTGCTGAATTTACCAGCAAGTTTTGAGCCATATATTCAGCTTTTAATGTTGGTATTGACATTTTCCCTTTATGAAGCTGAACACAGTTTTTTGCTTATTTAGTGTTACTTTGAAACCACTTATGCCTAGCAACTAAAACTTCTCAAGGCACAAGTAAATCGAAATAAACTTTTGTCTTAGCAATTTTTTCGTCGAGCTTACAAATGGTAGCATGAAAACATTGCTGGTTGTAACCCGACGTTAAGTACCAAAAACAAAGCAATTGTATTTCAATTATATTCTAGCTAGAATCATACGATACACGGAATCGAAAAGCTGTGTTCAGTTACCTTAATTAAGCTATCGATGTTCTATGATTCTCTTTTTAGAGAAATCTTTCTTGACTTATCAGAAATGTTTCTAAATTTTACTTTACAGAACTATAAGTAAGAAGTTCCCATTCACAAACAAGTTTCCTAAATAAAAATGGGAAAACATGTTAACAACTTAATTTCTCTTGCCTGTTAATGTATTTATAATTTGCTGAGTTGTATGTAACCTATGACTTCGAGTCTTAAGGTAGATGTGTATATACTTTATATTTTTAAAAGTACTTTTTGATATTGTGGCCTATACTTTAAAACACCTTCGTCTCTTAATTAAAGACCTAGCTTAAGTTACGATTTCAACTTGGCAGGTGACACATAATTTTGGAGTTCTCCATTCAATTATCTCACCTATGAAATAATTATTACTGTCCTTTCAATCATTTTATCACATGAAGATGTCAACATTCCCCCTTAAGACAACGATCTCTAAACAAGCAGTATAATCCCCAGAAAAGTAAATGTAAAGTAAAAGGATAATTAGCTTATAAAAGTTAAGAATTTCTCTCTAACTTTAGGTAAAGATTACTTCTATTGCAAGATTAGCTCACTTTGTAGGTATCACAACTGATAGCAAGGGTTCGTCAATTCCTGCATTAATAGTAATGGTTTTCAACATTCCACATTGACAATTTAGAGCAAAGAATGTACAGTCAAACACGCAAAATGGCAGAATCCAACAGCAGTGTCTCTTGATATCCTTGTTGAACGACAAATCAGTCCCGGGAGACAACCACATATGAAGATTAACGTAACTGGATGATAGTTCACAACACAGGAAGCGTAGCTACTTATCGGTGAAGATGAAGGCATGATTGATGACTCACGACAGTCATTTCTTGGTAGAAAAAAAGATGTTTGACAAATCAGGCTCAACGATGCGAAGTGATCTGCTGACCAAGAAGGACACCTTGCAAGTTATCGGCTATCCACAAAAACGTAAGATTGATTGGATCAACAGTTAATCAGATTCGGGGGGGGGGGCGGGGGGAGGCAAGGACATCTTAAGGTGAAAAGCACTCGATGAATAACAAGTCACTTCACAGGAAGCACATTCATTTGTTGATCAAGAGGAATGGGAGATGCAAAGTCTCTTGTCGATAAGGACGAGTCCATGATTGTTGATCAAAAAGTTGAAGAAAAGACGGATGGCATTCAAGGAAAGCACAGTCACTTGTTCATCACATGAATGGAACATCGAAGGATCACGTTCAAGGAAGCACAGTTACTTGTCGATCAAAACAATGAAATGCAAGAAAGACACAGTCTATGGCTCTCCGACAACACGGACAGTGGATTAACTGAACGGTGAATCAGATTCGGGAAGGCACAAACATCTGAAGGTGAAGGTCACAGCCATTTGTTCATTAACAGGGACGGGATATGCAAAGTCTCTTGTCAATCAAGAAGAATCCATGATTGTTGATCACGAGCATTGACGAATGGCGTTCGAGGAAAGTACAATCAGTCAAATAAATGGATCATTGAAGAATCACGCTCAAGGAAGCGCAGTTACTTGTCGATCAAAACAAAATGTAACAAATACAAAATCTACGGCTCTCAAACAGCACGGTCATTTGCTGATCAAGAAGAAAGGGTGATTGATGGATCACGTTCAGGAATGCAAGGTCATGAATGACGAATCACGTTCAAGGTTTCACGGTCATTTGCTGATCCAAAAGTATAGATGATTGACGAAAAACCTTCAAGGTTGTAAGGTCATTTGCTGTTCCAGAAGAATGGACGATTGATAGTGGATCACTTAAGGATGCACAGTCATTTGCTGATCAAGAAGAATGGATGATTCATGGATCAATTCAAGGACGAACAGGCATTTGTTGATCAAGAAGAATGGGTGATTGATGAATCACGTTTAAAGTTGCACGTTCATTTCCCTATCAAGTGCACTGCACGGGGAGAATGAAATCCAGATTGGATCAGAATTCGGAAATGTTGGTTTTTGACTAGATTCATGAGAGAACCAGAGTACCCGGAGATAAACCTCTTGGAGCAAGGACAAGAACCAACAACAAACTCAACTCACATATGACGCTGGGACCGGGAATCAAACCCAGGTTACATTGGTTGGAGGCAAGCACTCTCACCACTGCACCATCCCTGCTCCCCTATTAGATGTCTTACAAAGTGTACCTAAGTAAACATTATAGAATGAACTGGGCCAGAAATACACAATAAACCAACAAATTTTCCTCACAAAATTGTTACTTCCTCCACATTTTCCCTTACTGTTTAGACTGAAACTATTCCAACACAAACAATGGGGAGTGACGGTCTGTTTCTCTTCAGTTAATCTGTCTTGCTAAATTTCTTTAATACAGGTTAATACACAGACAGTTAGAAGCTCAAGTTGAGACAACTGAGAAAACAGAAATTCCACCAGTGGAAGAGTTTAAAGGTATTTGATTCTGCATGAGTCTTTCTTTTGTATGATGTAACTCTAATGGAAATGGAAAAACGGAAAATGGAAAAAAAAAACTGAGATGATTGTAGAGTGTTTCAATATTTTTCCTAAGTCTCTGCATCTCAATTTTCCTACATCCTTGATGTTCCTTCCCCATGTATCCGATCTCACGTTCCTGTGTCCCAAGTCCCCAAACATGCATCCTGGCATCCCCGTCCCCACTCCCCACCCTACTGAAATACTCCTAAAGTCCCATCCAAGCTTCACTCTCAAAACAATTTTACATTTCCTTGAAGAACTCTACAAAGTGTGAAAATTAATTGGGTGAAATATTGTTTTATTTGTTCCTTTGTAAGAGAAAAGAGAGCCAGCACCCAGCAGCATTTCACACACTAATCCAGTTCCCTTACTGGATGATCAATTGTCAGAACAAAGGATGGTAAATAAACCTGTTGTTACATCAGCAACATCTTCGTCTGAAAGCAGAAGTCAAGAAATATCAACTGAAGTACAGAGAGATGTTAGGATAGATGATGCGTCAAAGTTGAGATCCAAAGATTCGAATGCTGGTATAGAAGGTAGAAGTTCCTTTCTTGCATTGTAGTTTGTATGTTTGTGGATACATCTTGCTGGATTCAGAAGCGAAGCCAAGGTCATTGAATCATGAATTGCTTTCTAGTTCAAGAAAGAGTAACAAAGTAAAGAAAAATTTTAGGTGATGAAAAAAATGTGATTAAGAATGAAAATCAGCAATAGTAGTTTTGAGTGACATTTTCAATGACTCACTCATCATTTTCAAATCTGTGTAACTAAAGCCAGCTTCTTGTGAGTTCCTTATATAATAAGATGTGTCTTAAAGTCTTGTTGTGAATACAATGTGGAATGTAGAGGGTGTTAATTAGGTAAATAGTTTTGCCTTGATCAAGTCTGATTGAATGTTCAGTTTAGATTTATTGACTTTGATAAAGAGCATTTCATAAAATAAGCATTCCAGCTTTCCACGGCATTTCTTAAGAATGGTGAATTGTTCCTGAAGATCTTTATTCCTCTGATTGTGAGTGCTTGTGTTCCTCAATGCACTGAAAAAGGTGTCGGCATGTATACCCAACAAAAAAAATATGGCCATGGAAATTCAGGTTTACCCACATGAAAAATCATCAAGCATCCTTAAAGGATATTTAAGAAGGTAAAAAAATGTGTAGAAGATGAAGCCTGTAATTTGCATGTGTATGTTCTACCATAGATGAGCCATTGCAGTATATGTATGTGTGAATCTTGATGCTATATAAAAGTTCTAGTACAGTAATTCGTTATGTGTCACATTTTGTCCAGAAGGGGCAAAGGAACCCAAGAGAGCAAGGATAAGTCCTCCAAAGCCTCCTTTTGCAAATTTTAAAGTAAGTCATACATCTCAGATAAAGACTGTGAACAGCCTTTTGTAAACTGATTAATTCAATATGTTAGGGTTAACTTAGTGAATGCAAATGTTAAACTAGTGAGTAGAAGCAAGTGGCATCATGATAACAGCAAGTCACAAGTAGGATAGGCATAAGGAGGGTTGTTTGAACATTCACCACATCCATGTAACCACCGGCTGGGAGACTGTTCATAGTCATAGCTCAGATGTGAAAGCACTCTGCCGCTGCCAGGGTGAGGCTTTGCGATCATGGCTGTATCACAGTAGAATGATCATTAAATGGCATACAGTCCGATATTGATTATCCAGACTTCTTTGATTATCTGGACTTTTACAAATGATGGTTGTGACATCAAATGGTAGAAAAAGTGCAAATTGTTAATTGCAACAGGCTTTGTTTACCCCATGACTTTGTTTCCCAGTAAAAAATTATTGAGAATAACTATCAGAAAAGACAAAGTCCAACATGCAGCTATTTTAGCCATCTGTTAAGTTTCCTCTGAAAATAACTGCAAATATATGTAATAACTGCTTGATGTTCCATTCAGTTTCGAGTTAGGTCAAGAAAATATTCAATCTTCTTGATTATCCAGACTGTTTTCAGTGGTCTCACCAAGTCTGGATAAATGAAGCTCAACTGTACTACTTTATGATCTAAATAATTTGTAATTGCTTTCATAAATGTACATAGTGATCTGACATAATTATTAATGCTGAATTTGTTTTATTGAAATTGTTAGTTTCCTGAAGAGACAGCAGGCATGGATTTATTCCAAAAAGAAAAGTGAGTTCACACCAATAAAAGATTTCTGGTGGTCAACAAATAATTATAGAAGTCAGAATTATATTGACTGTACAGCAAAGCCTTGTTTATGTGTTTTCAATAAAAACTGTCAACAATGGAGCAAGGAGAGGGATGGTAAATTGCCCATAGGAACACTGACCTCGTTCTCCCACCTGTGTGCTTCAAGTTTGGATCCTGGACACACGCCATACACCTATGTGCCTCCGTTTGAGTTTTATGTTGGTTCCCGTCGTTGCTCTTGGGATTTCCTCCTCTTTCTCTGATCTTTCTCCACCAAAACCAAAAATTCTAAATTCCCTTTCCATTTAATCCGAAGGTTACATGAGTTGTTAATCATTAAACATGCAAATTCAAGTGCAACCCTTGATTAAGGAGGCTCGCAACAGTTTTTTTGGCCCTGGAGTGTATCTTTTGAAGTCAAAATTTCGCATAGAAGGTAAACTTCGATTTCCTTGATACTCAACCACCTTTTCAACATAGGATCAAGGTTTATTTTCTCGCTGGTTTCCTAGCAACAGCTGTCACCATAGCAACAGTAATGGACAACCCCCCATTTTAAATAATGTCGAATATCTCGAAAACTAGTCAGACACCTTATGACGAAACTTGAACTATTTGAACTACTCAACCTACACAACTTGTATGCGAAATTAGGGAAAAATCTGTAAGAGCGTTTTCATGTAAATCATGATTCATTTTTACGGGCTGATTTTGGTCATTCCTGCAATTTTCCCCAATATTTCAAGAAAGATAAAGCTTAACACTTTCTCTTTTCAGTTGAAGGATCTTTTATGATATCAAAACATTCTTAATGTACATTGAGCTTCCTAGGCGGTTACGATTTTAAGATATTTATATTTAAAAACTGCTAAAATGCAGCACAAATCAGCCAAAAAGTTCGTAATTTGCATAAATAGAAATGTTTCGAAATTGCCCTTACAGATTTTTCTCTTAAATTGATTGCCGTTAGAATAATACTTCTTTTAAATGCTCCAGTGAGTTTTAGGCTGAATAAACATTTCTGGTATTAGATAAGAAGGCTGAATCTTAGTCAAGTTTCAGTCGTTATTAACTTTCAACGAGCAACAGTTTTATTTTGTTTTTCCTGGTCTATTTCACGGTTATTCACGTGCAATGAATATTTATACACGCTGCACTTGTGTCCTCTCGTGCGCTTATAATTCCTTCTCATAATAAAAATATATATATATTCGTCTTCTGAGCTTGTTTCTCTTCATTTTTCGGCCCCATTGTAATTAAATCCGTAATTAAAAATGCTAAAGCGTCAGTCAGTATTTAAAGAGTAATGGAAAAGAGTCTCCAGGAAGAAGTTCAGAAGACGAAAATTTTTTATTATTAGGAGAAGGAATTATAAATGCACGAGAGGACACAAGCGCAGCGTGTATAAATATTCATTGCACGTGAATAACCGTGAAATAGACCAGGAAAAACAAAATAAAACTGTTGTTCGTTGAGAGTTAATAACGACTAAAACTTGACCGAGATTCAGCCTTCTTATCTAAGAAACGAAATGTTTATTCAGCCTAAAACTCACTGGAACATCAAAACGAATTATTATTCTAACGGCAGTCAGTTTAAGAGAGAAAACTCTAAGGGCAGTTTAGAAATATTTCTATTTATGCAAATTACGAACTTTTTGGCTGATTTGTGCTGCATTTTAGCAGTTTTTAAATATAAATATCTTAAAATGGCAGCCACCTAGGAAGCTCAATGTACGTTAAGAATGTTTTGATATCATAAAAGATCCTTCAACTGAAAAGGGAAAGTGTTAAGTTTTATCTTTCTTGAAATATTGGAAAAAATTGCAGGAATGACCAAAATCAGCCCGTAAAAAAAGAATCGTGATTTACATGAAAACGCTCTTACAGATTTTTCCCTAATTTCGCATACAAGTTGTGTAGGTTGAGTAGTTCAAATAGTTCAAGTTTCGTCATAAAGTGTCTGACTAGTTTTCGAGATATTCGACATTATTTAAAATGGGGGTTGTCCATTACCGTTGCTATGGTGACAGCTGTTGCTAGGAAACCAGCGAGAAAATAAACTTTGATCATATGTTGAAAAAGTGGTGTAGTATCAAGGAAATCGAAGTTTACCTTCTATGCGAAATTTTGACTTCAAAAGATACACTCCAAGGCCAAAAAAACTGTTGCGAGCCTCCTTAAGTCTCACAAAATGTGCAGCTTTATTCAAACCCAACAGAAAGTGAGAGAACTGAGCGAATCCATGGAGGTGTCTAATGATAATCATTATCATTATCATTATCATTATCATTATTATTATTATTAATTTTTTTCATATTCTCTGATCAAAGCTCAGAAACAGGGGTTTGACCTGAAGGACTTCTTTTATTGCCTTCTCTTTCAACTGAAAGCGAAAAACAATAAATTCTTCGCTTTGGCAAACTTGTGTATAGTAATAGTAGCTTTTGCTGCTCTACCCGCCTAGATTAACCTTTGCTATTTGCGGGTAGAGCAGTATGTATGTAAATTTCATTAAACGTTGTTGAATAAAACTTGAACAAAATTTGAAAAAAACCGTGAAACTTGTGGGTTTCGAGTAAATCATGTCTTTTGGTGTTTCGTGGCTGGCAAAAGCCAAAAATTGGTTCAGTTGGAAATTGCAATAAAGTCTCCAAAGGCAACACAGTCTACTATATGTGTTAAGTTGTGAAATGAGCCTGCTGTTAAAGTCGCCGATCCCAACACCCACAAACTGGAGTCTTATTGCTGGTTTTCTCATCCATTCCAGGGCTGATTCGTCACGTAGAGAATTCCTGGGTACCTCGTGCGACAGACAGCCTGTTGTGTTCAGTGAGGAGGAACCGTCTTCACCTCAGCCTGAAGAAGGTATATGTAAAGTAAATTGACTAGTGAAGTATGGATGCTCTCTGAATTTTATGTTCATAAAGTGCACCCCCGTGGTAGAACTAAACTAATAAACAAAATGAAGAAATTCTTTAGGAAAACCTAACAAAAACGCCGGGGGCCATTCTGCGATAGTCCTATTCAGGGGTAGAGCATACAGAAAGATGAGTTAAGTACCATCCGAGGATTGCATTTACACACAGTCGCAATGTTGTTGCATCCTCAGGATGCAACAAATTACTTTTCCTTCCAAAATGTAGGTAGCAAAAAGTATATTAAAAGTATAGTCGTAAACAGTTTTTTATTTAATCTAGGGGAAATTTACAAAAGTTTACGGACAGTGGTTAATTAAAAGTAAATTACAATAGGAGAAAAGAAATGATCTGCAATAATTACAATTACGGATAACACCTAGACACTAAATGAAGAAGGCCCGAGGATGACTACCGGAAAAAGAAAGAAGAAGCTATCTTAAAAAACTTGGTAAATGTTAATGTAATTGTTAAGAGGTGCTGCCTAACTCGGAAGTGACACGAGTGAAGTTAGCTTTAGATAGGAAAAGCCTTTACTGCTTGAAGGAAGCGGTTAAGCTTTTGATTTGGATGGCTTTTTTCAATTTCGTCGTAAACTTGATGTAAACCTTAAACAAGGCAAAGACAATAAACTTCTCAATCAACTCCTGGGGCACGCTTGTAAATAACTAACTGGTCTGCCTCCTGCCAGCTGGGATATTTAACTTGTTATGTTCAGTTTGAAACAATCGTTTCTAAGGTTTAAATGTTCGTCCGCATTAGCACCTTGCTATAATCACTTGCCGAGGGTTAATAAAAGACATTTATTTTATTTTTATTTTAATTACTTTTCAGTCGCGAGAGGTGATTTTCTGTTGTTAAAAGAAGTGGTCTTCGGACCATGAATCGGAGCATTCAACAAGGGCAAAAAAGAACCGTGAAAACCGATGTAATAAGGTTATTGGGACTCTCTTTCTCTAAATTTGATGCTTACACTGTTGCCATCCATTTACTAGGTGAGCTTCCAGATTCATTCTTTGAGGTGACAGTGGACGACCTCCGTGTTATGCTAAGAGACTTAAAGAACGACAGGTATGCAGTTGTACATTTAGTGTTGTAGCACGATCACAAAACAGTTAACTGTGCTATGCTTGTATTCATAGTACATGCTGTACATTCCAACTGACACTGCATCCTCAGTATGTGCATACTTTAACTTCGAAAAATTTACGACGTTCAAACTTCGAACAAGACTAAACGTCCGAAAATGGAAACGTCCTTGCGAATGAAGTATCCGAACATAAAAATTTACGAACTTCCCTAACAGATTGATCAGAGGCTCTTGTTCTGTCCGCGGAGTAAGAAAATATAAAACACCATATCAATAAAAAGTCTGAAATTACAAATTCATACCTACATCCTCACGCCTCCTTATATATGACTGCTGCTTAGACTAAAATCTTTTCCGCTGTAGTTTGGTGTTTATATGCGATCATAAACAGAGCTCTCAAGACAAGGTTAGAAGCATAAATCACTCTCTTGCCAGTGTTATAGTGACTGTTTTATTCTTTAAGGAGTTTCAGCCATCGAAAAATCGTCCAAAATGACGTCTCAGATATAATGCCGAAAAAAGGTCCAACAGTTGTTTGTCCTATGTTTTTATGTCGGCAAGAAAAATGTCCGAAAATTTTCAAAGTTAAGGTGTGCACACATTTTCCAGTAAACTGATTAGAAATACACGAGATTTCCTTTCTTTACCGGTTACTTATTTCCCTCAACTCTTAAACTCTTCAGTACAAACCCGAGTGAATCAGTTGAGCGGTGTGTAGGTGTGTCAAAGATGCCATTTTGGTGCTGCTTATTACACAAACATATAACATCTCTTTTCTTCTTTCCCTTGGGAATATCAGAAATCAAGCTGATAGTGCCCCGCTGATGACACAAGCCATGCGTGAACTGCGGGAAGAGTCAGAAATGTACAAATACGACAGGGTACGTACATTAATACCAAAGTGTGTTTTGAAAGATTTGAAATTCTGGTTGAAACAAAATGACAGACTAGTTCCATTTCAAAAGCTTCTCAAAAGGTAGGCCTTTGTCGATGCTCTTTCTCTGTATCCTGGTGCAGTCTTTCTCTGTATCCTGGTGCAGGTAACTTTGTGTTCTTCCAGAAGGTCAAAGAAGTCGTGAGATTTTCTGTTTGATGGCATGTTGCTATTTCCTGGTGGGTTTGTGTAAAAAGTGAGCGGCCTACGCCTATATATTGGCTCAAAGGGGCCGTCCCATGAGCCTTCACCTACTGATGTCCGATCTCTTCTCGGTTCATTGGAAGGTTTATATATTGAGGGTTTATACATGATTGAAGTTGTTGGATAGTTTGGATGAGACAATTTTTTTCGTCGTGATCGTCATTATTTGTGTAGGAGCAAATAGGACACCACCAACAAAAACAAAATCTATTCTGTTGGAACCGAGTATTCCAACCTCGTTCCCAGGGTCTTTCATCTGCCCACCCCAGAGGGAGCGAGGGAGATGAAAGACCCTGGGAACGAGATTGGTCATAACCATTATGGATGACTCAACATTTTGCTTACTTACCCTTACTTTAAAGGCGCGGGACTTCTTTTTAGGCCAAAATGCAATCAGACTGAAGAAAGCCATATGGGAAACTATGAGTCGCTGTCCAAATTAAAAGAAAATTCATGACAGAGTACATGAAGATTAAAAAATTGGAAGTGTCAGCGAGACATTTAAACAAGCCGTGGAGGTCACAAAGGCGTGCATTTCAGTCATCTGTGTATACGTGTATTTTACAACAAAACAGTTATGATTGGGTTAGTGAAATGTTGATATTCAGTTTTCTCTGAGGTAGAAGCCTGGTTGTGTACACGTCTGTTTATCGAAGACTCAGGCGCTATTATTCTTATCAGTATTTATGTGTCTTAACAGGTGGTTATACGAGTTAAGTTTCCCGACAGGCTAATTTTACAAGCATTCTTCAGACCAATGGAGAAAGGTACATGTGCATTTATTTTGCCTTGAAGGAGTTTTGAACGGCCCTATAGTGTCATAACAACAACACAGCAGAGCGAGCTATCAGTTCGTGGCTGGGGCAAGAAGACAGTAATTTTACAGATTCCATTTGGCCCTGCGTGTGTTCTCTGATAACGCACAGATGACGTCAAAACGTGGTAACGTTTTGACGTCCTCTGTGCGTTATCAGAGTACACGCGCACGGCCGAATGGAATCTGTTTGTTTGGTACATTGCTTTGTCATCGGTTATCCCGCAAAAAAATTAGAAATGTTTTAACAAATCTTCGTAGTGATGACCTGCGTGCGCAGAACTCAGTTTGCGGCTCATTATTTCATTCGTGCGTCTGTACTGTGATCACAAACTCTCGTAGACCAATCAAAACGCGCGTTTTACTCCGTCCATTGTATAAACTATTATCGTGAACCAGTCCATCAAAGTTTAAAAAGTTGTTAGATTTGTGTTATTCTGTTTAGTGTGTAAATCAAAAATAGATAAGGAAAGAAATTTAAACTTGGTTTGTAGGTCGGTACGAAATCAATATCTTAGTATTTTTTTACTCATTGCATTTTTAAAAAAAATCAATCAGATTCAAACTCTGATGAGGACGCATACAGATCAAAAGAAGGCAAATGTTTGAGCCTTGCTTAGCTCTGGGAGACTCTTGTTCTCATTTTCCTAATAAGGTTTAATACATCCGCTTCGGCTCTGGAGACGTTTTACTTATGGATCAAATTTGCCTGGCTTGGCTGTACTGTACTTATCCTTTGAAGGCTAAATCAACTTTTGAAGCAGTTCCTTGGAACTTTTTCGGTTTACCTTTTCGTGGCAGTTTCTTATACTTACAGAGTCAGGTTGTATTATAGAAACTGATTTATGCGGGCCCACTGGTTCTCCTCAAAGATTTCGTAGAGGGCCTCTGCTTCAAAAAAGAGATCTTAAGATATTTGAAATTCTAGTGGACAGCGATTTAACGGCAAATTGACATTATCACAGTTTTCAATGGTAGATTAAAATTGTCGTGGAACTACTTCAGGTTAGCGGTGGAACAACTGAAAATGGATTGCAAATGATGATCGTGTTCAAAGAAGGTATTTTTAAACTATCAAACTTCTTTGGGACAGGAACGTAGACTTGCCGAAATTTTATGCGCCTCGTTTGATGCACTATTGCATATTTTTAAGCCAGTACTATCTTTAGTTGCGGTAATTGCGCAATGTTGCACTCTAGCTAGAATATACGCTACACACCTTCCTGCCCATAATAACGTAGTTTTTTTGTGCTTCTAGTTTCAGCTGTTGCAGCATTTGTTAAATCTCACCTAGAAGACCAAAATATAAAGTTCTATTTATGTGAGTACATTGGTTGACTTTGCTTTAATATTTTAAACCACGCAATTTCTGAATTTTCAAATTTGCATTGTTGTCCTTGACACAGACACAACGCCACCACGAAAAATCCTGGACAAGCCAAACGCAACTTTGTTTGAGGTACGTGTTTCTCATGCTGTTACCATTGGTGTAAAGTATCTCTCAGTCGGTCCAAGGTTGTGGTCATTGAACCGTTTTGCTCTGTTACCTACTATACTTATGTTTTGTAGTACATATGCGCGTGTATTTCGCCTCTCGCTCTGTGGTGTATATGCTAAATTAGAACATATTGGTAGTCCACAATTAACAAGTCTAACCTACCAAAACATTTATTTTCTAATTTATCCAGAACAAATTATTTTATTATGTATTTCGCCTCTCGCTCTGTGGTGTATATGCTAAATTAGAACATATTGGTAGTCCACAATTAACAAGTCTAACCTACCAAAACATTTATTTTCTAATTTATCCAGAACAAATTATATCCGGCATCTGTTATACACTTTGGATCTCATGAAAAACGAGGTGAGAAATTTGTGTCTCATTTTATGGAAGTAGCTCCCTAATTCTTTGCTCATTTACGAGTTTAACAGTTTTCCTGAGAGTACTGCTAAATAAGCCAGTTGGGTTAGGGGAGGGGGGAGCACTTGTTTTTGGTGGGAAGATATTTCAATAAACCATATCCTATTATTAAATCTTCGAAGAATTTTTTTCAAGAATTTCCGATGGTAATTCTCCCTTCGTGGCGAGCTTCACAGCGTTCAAAGGTACGACTTGTTCCTAGTCCCTTCCGAAATTTTGCCCGGCGTGGTAAGCAAAATTCAGGCAAATGTGTAATCCCTGTGTTTTAAGTGTAAGCCTCAAGGCCGTTCTCTGAACATATTTCCAGTGAGTATCCTTTTAAAGCAATAACATAGTAACAAATGTTTACTTATTGTTGTTTGGTTACATCGTAACGCTGGCAGAAACAATGTTTGGTTTATAGGAAGAAACGCAGTAACTTATAGCTGTAACAACTCTAACGTAGACAAGTGGTTGGTGTCAGTCATACAACAGGCAATCCCGACACGACTTGAAGCTCATCCTCTCCCTACAGCGTTAAGACTGGTTTTTTTTTTAAGTGTATTCCATTTTAAACATATTTTATTATATTTCTCGAAGATATTAGCTACTAATATTTGTAAATATATTAGTTAAGCTACACTAAAATTCGATTTAAAATAAAGTTTATGTATGTAAGTACGTACGTACGTACGTACGTACATACATGTATGTATGTATGGATGGATGGATGGACGTTTCATCTAGCTGTGTTCAATACACAATTCCTCGTTTTATTTTTAGTTCATTACTTCTAAGGTGCATGATTCTCTTTTCAGAACACTTCCTAGCCAGCAGATTTGTAGAGAATCCTTTAACAGTGTTGGATGCCGAAAAAGCTGTTATAGATAATGGGTAAGAAGATCAATCTCGTAGAAGGCTTTAACCTGTGATACGGCTGTATTTACAAAAATTTAACATAGCACTATAGTCAGTTGTGTGTTCTTACTCTGTAGCAACTATGATCCTACGACTCCGAACTGTCGGGACGGAAATGTGTGCAGCGTGACAGTTGCGTGACTGTTAAGTGACGTCAGCCGGAAAACCGGTTTAGACCGGTCTGACAGCCATGAGGAGGGGGGAGTGAGTTGAGTAAGCGAAAACATGTGAGACTCGTGAGACGAAGCGAAGGTGTAAATCGGCGTTCAACTAGAGAACAACTAGAGTGGAAATAAAACTACTACTGTGAAAATCGTCGTGACAAAAGTGGCGACCCTGCCAGGACTATTCAAGCAAGCAAGCTGGGAACTGTGAGAAGCAAGTGACGAAGGGAAATCAAAACACAACAAGTTATCGATCGATGTCAACATGGCCGAACTCAAAACATTACAAGACAAGATCGAAGGTAAGCTGAAAATGCTTAACTTTACGGTAGAAGATACGCCGAAAATACTCGATGCCAACGATGTGAAAGCGATTGAAAGACATGGAAGCGCGTTAGAGTCCATTATAGACAAAACGCATCAGCTTAAATTGGAAGTACAGGAGTTGCGAATCGAAAGTGATGAAGACCCTACAGACGTCAGAAAATGGTCTGAAACTCTAGAAGCTCAACTCGGCAAATTTGAAGCGACACTCAAAGAAGTAAAACGCGTAGCCGCTGTTATTATGTTAGCTGAACAGGAAAAACGCGAGGAAGAAAAGCGAAAGCGAATTTTGGATGAAGAAATCGAGCTGGAAAAGGCTAAATTTGATGCGCGCGCGAAACTCGAGAAAACAGCGAAGACATCTTCGGAGGATTCAGAGAATTTGAACAGTGTTGGAGCAAAACTACCTAAGCTTGAGATATCTAAGTTTCAAGGAACTTATCTAGATTGGATGAGGTTTTGGAATCAATTTGAAACTGAAATTGACAAGGCCAAACTAACTCAAGTGGCCAAGTTTTCCTATCTAAAAGAGTTATTGGTACCCAGTGTTCGCGTGTCTATTGACGGACTGCCTTTCACGACTGAAGGGTATGAAAGGGCAAAAAGTATTTTAAAGAGCAAGTATGGCAAGCCCAGTGAGGTGGCAAATGCACACATGCAATGCATTATCGGATTATCTATGGTTCATGATGCACACCCAGCTAAAATCCATGACTTTTGTGAAAAGCTGACAAGTCACATTCAAGTGCTAGAGACCATGGGGAAGGTTAAAGAAATTCGTGGGTTTGTGCGTGCGACACTCGATAAGCTACCCGGCATAAGAGCAGATTTAGTACGTCTTGACGATGACTGGCAAGACTGGGGATTCCCAGAATTGATTGAATCTCTAAGGAAGTGGTGTGACCGTAACCCTATTACCAATGAAGACCAGAAGCCTGATTCAACAAATCGTGATCCGTCAAACCGCGACTTACCAAACCGTGATTTACCAAACCGTGATTTACCAAACCGTGGCCCACCAAACCGTGACCCGCCAAATCGAAATCGCAACCTGCAAAACCGTTTCCCACCAAAGAAGAATCCTGTTTACCAAACCAAAGATGAGAATGCGAAGGTGGGGCGTGCCTGCGTCTATTGCAATGGAGGAGATCATAGGTCCGCAGAGTGCAAAAGGGTTCCTGGTCTCGTCCAGCGCAGAAAGATTCTAAGCGATAAGAAGTTGTGTTTTAATTGCACTGGCACAAGACACCAAGCTCAAGAGTGCCGCAGCAAGTATGTGTGTCAATGTTGTGGCAGTAGGCATCACACATCTATTTGTGACAGGTTGTCTGGGAACAGTCAGATGATGTTGGTGACGGGTAATCACGAGGGATCTGTGATTTATCCAGTGGTGGTGGTGGTGGTTGATGGCATCAAATGTAGAGCACTATTGGACACAGGCGCTGGTAGTTCATATGCATCTGCTGCTCTAGTCGAACGTCTCAACAAGCGACCAACGCACATTGAACACAAACAGATTGAGATGATGCTCTGCTCAACGATTCAGAAGGTACAAAGCTATACAGTGAAAGTTGCGAATGTGGACGGAAGGTTTGAGATGACAACTAAAGTCAGCAAGGTAGACAAGGGTGTCTTACTGACAATCCCAAATCCAAATTATGAGGAACTGATAAGCAAGTATTCCCACCTGGAAGGTGTAGTCATGGATGACAACGACAAGAAGAGTGAATTACCCATCCACCTAATACTTGGTGCGAGCGAGTACTCGAGAATCAAAACGGAGACAAAGCTAAGGATTGGTCAACCCTCTGAGCCTATTGCTGAGTTAACTACGCTAGGTTGGGCGATGATGTCCTCGGGTAGAGAAGCTGGCCTCTCCAATGTTTATTTGACCAAATCATCAATGGCAAACTACGAGCAACTCTGCAGCTTAGATGTCTTAGGACTGGAAGATAGACCAGAAACAGACCAGGGGAATGTGTATGGAGAATTCGCGGAGCAACTGCACAGAAGTGAGGAAGGTTGGTATGAGTCAGGATTGTTGTGGAAGCCGGGTCATGGTCGTCTGCTCACCAATGAACAAGGAAGTATCAAAAGACTGGAGAGCCTAGTGAGGAAGTTGCAGAGACAGCCAGGCATGATAGACAAGTATGATGAGATCATTCAAGAGCAGCTGTCTGAAGGGATAGTTGAGAGAGTTGCAGACGAGCCAAACGAGAGAACATTTTACATCCCGCATAAACCTGTGAGAAAGGAAGCAGCAGCGACCACAAAACTTAGAATTGTATTTGATGCATCAGCTAAGCCAAGTGAGGATAGTCCATCTCTGAATGAGTGTTTAGAGACCGGACCTCCATTGCAGAACTTGTTATGGAATGTTCTTGTGCGCAATCGCCTAAAGCCAGTCGCTTTAACAGCAGATATCAAAAAAGCCTTCCTTCAAGTACGCATCAGACCCGAGGACAGGGATGCATTACGGTTCCACTGGATCAAAGACAAGGACCCTAGCACTATTGAAGTCTTGAGATTTACGCGAGCACTATTTGGTTTGGTCCAGTCGCCATTCTTGCTGGCAGGAACATTGAAATTGCATTTAGAAAACCTTAAGGAGAAGTACCCAGCAGAGGTGGAAGAGATTCTAAGAAGTCTTTATGTTGATGACGTTATCACCGGTGGCAGCACTACAGATGAAGTTCAGGACCTGAAGAAGACGATTGTTACTGTGTTCGGGGAGGCGAAGTTTGACATGCACAAATGGAACTCTAATGAGCCTCAGCTAGAGTGTGAGAATGTTGTTCCTGTTGATGAGCAGCCGAGTTATGCGAAACAGCAGTTAGGAGTCAAGGAAGGTGAAAACAAGATGTTGGGACTCCCGTGGAACAAGAGCGAGGACACGATCGCTGTCGCTTTCCCTGAAGAACCTGTTGATGTGACAAAGAGAGGAATACTAAGATACCTAGCTGCAGTGTATGACCCACTTGGTGTAGCCTCGCCCACAACGCTTGTGGGAAAACTTCTCTATCGTGAAGTATGTGAGAGTCGTCTGCCATGGGATGAGAAAGTGTCAGACAGAATCGGACAAGAGTGGCTTAAGTTTGTGAGAAACCTTCCCAACAAGGTCGAAGTACCACGCAGCCTCCCAAGGTTCAAGGAGCCGATTGAAGGGGTTGTGCTACATGCATTTGGTGACACAAGTGGTTCTGGCATTTCAGCGGCGGCCTATGCAGTGATTACTCAAGCCTCCGGGGTGAGCAAGGGATTGATAGCAGCAAAGTCAAGACTGGCCAAGAAGAATCTCACAATCCCAAGGTTAGAGCTTGTGGCAGCACATATGACAGCTAACCTAGTGGACAATGTACGAACAGCACTTGAAGGATACCCGATTAAGTCAGTACATGGGTGGAGCGATAGTACAGTCGTACTTCATTGGATTAAAGGAGGAGGCACTTACAAACAATTCGTGACCAACAGAGTCCACAAGATCAAGTCCAAGGATTACATTGAATGGAGACATGTAGACACCAGTCACAACCCAGCTGACATAGGGAGCAGGGGCTGTAAAACAAGCCAGTTGACCAGTGTGTGGCTCCCGGGGCCAGAATGGCTGCTCAATCCAGAGGAGTGGCCGAGAGACATTGTGACTGAACCTAACAAGGAGACAGAAGCAGAAGCTAAGCAGATTAAGGAGGTGTTTGCAGTTGCAGTGGAAACGAGAGATTGCTTCGATGAAGTGCTGGAAAAGCATACATTCTGGCGAGCGGTCAGAATCAGTGCCTGGGTCATGCGCTTCCTTCAGAATTGCCGGAACAAGAAATCAAATCGAGTTAGAGGGCCTTTGACGACATCTGAAACGGGGAGACAGGTCAAATGGTGGATAAAGCGTGAGCAAGAGAGATACAGTGTAACAGAGAGATTTCTAGAAGATCAACAAAGGCTCAACCTTCAGAAGAATGACGAGGGGATCTATGTCTGCAGAGGAAGAGTTCAAGGACATTACCCTGTGTATTTGCCACCCAGGGTAGCTGTATCAGAGAAAATGGTGCAAGACGCCCACATCTTGACTCTCCATGGGGGAGTTGGCTTTACAATGGCACGTATTAGACAAGAGTATTGGATACCCCGTCTCCGGCAGCTAGTGAAGAATGTGATCAATCACTGTTATGGGTGTAAGAAATTCCATGTCACGAGGTTCCATAATCCACCACCTGGAGACTTACCAGTGGATCGTACGGAAGGCTCATATCCTTTCCAAACAGTGGGTGTGGATTACGCTGGGCCTTTTGTTTACAAGATTTCTAAGAAGAAGGATGGCAAGGCGTACATACTTCTCTTCGCGTGCAGTTTGACAAGAGCAGTCCATTTAGAGCTACTTACTGACCAGACCACTGAGAATTTCACCAAGTGTTTGAAACAGTTCATTGCGAGACGGGGGAGACCTATGAAGATCTATTCAGATAACGGGAGGAGTTTTGTAGCAGCAGCCAAGTGGCTCAAAAGCATTATGAGAGATGAGAAGACCCAAGACTATTTGGCTCATCATAACATCCTTTGGCAGTTTAACCCTTCTAGGGCCCCTTGGTGGGGCGGACAATTCGAACGCTTAGTTGGAGTTGTGAAGAAAGCTTTCTACAAGGCTGTCGGACGGGCCTTCCTAACATTTGATGAGCTTGCAGAAGTGGTACTTGATTTAGAGGTGGCCGTCAATAATCGCCCATTGTCTTATGTGGAGGATGATGTTGAGCTTCCTGTGCTTACTCCAACCACCATGATGTACGGTCAGTCCAATCTTCTGCCAGAGGAAGATGTTGATGTAGTAGAGGATGCAGACCTACGAAAGAGGGCGAGATATATTCGTCGGTGTAAGGACATTTTGTGGTCACGGTGGACCACAGAATACATCAGGAGTCTGAGAGAAAGACACAACCTTAAACACAAGACTAAGGAGTTGACACTAAAAGTTGGCGATGTGGTGCTGATCCAGAGCGAGGAGCGTAACCGTGGGAAGTGGAACATTGGAATCGTTGTTAAACTCATCAAGGGGCGTGACGGAGTTGTACGAGTAGCCAGGCTGAGAGCAGGAAAGTCATATTTGGAGCGGGCGATTCAACATTTGTGTCCAATGGAGCTGTCGTGCGACGTGCGAGACATGCAGTTGAGTCAACCAGTACAGTTTAACCCTCAAGCCAGAGCATTCACCCCGAGACGAGCAGCAGTAGCTGCTGCCCAGCGGATCAGAGAGATTGCGGAGAAAGAAAGTGAATAGACTGTCCCAGTGACTCTAGTGGGATTTTGAGCTATTAGAACTGTTAAAGTTGATATTTGTTTGGACATTACCATGTATGTCTGTTTAAAAAGGTGGAGGTGTGTGATTATATTTGCTCCACTTGCGTGTATCAAATAGGGGGAGAGTGTCGGGACGGAAATGTGTGCAGCGTGACAGTTGCGTGACTGTTAAGTGACGTCAGCCGGAAAACCGGTTTAGACCGGTCTGACAGCCATGAGGAGGGAGGAGTGAGTTGAGTAAGCGAAAACATGTGAGACTCGTGAGACGAAGCGAAGGTGTAAATCGGCGTTCAACTAGAGAACAACTAGAGTGGAAATAAAACTACTACTGTGAAAATCGTCGTGACAGAACTACACAAAAATACTTCACACCACAGGCCGACCACACGCCGGCAGGGAGGGTTGTGGTTTTCAGTATTCCCAACAATGGAGACGAGGCCGCCATTCCTGGTAGTCAGTTGAACCGCATGAAGGCAGAACCATTTGCAGATGCCAAAACCAAGGCCGCACTATTTCATTGTTGTTCCGGCCCATGCAGACTGGCGCCGGCCTTATCAACTCATCTAACCAGGCTAACCGATTGTTTCTTTTGTTTTAGTGTTTTGTCAGTTCGAGCCGGTTCTAGACCAGATATCGGGGATTCTCTTGTGAGCTCGTCTACTATGGATAGTAACCAAGACCGTGGGACCTCTTCATATGGGGGCGATAGATCACACGAGGGTCATAATGCTGGAGCCAGTAACAGACCTCGCGCTGGAGGAGCCAGTAAAGGACCAGTACCCAAGTGGTTTAAAGGAACAGGTAGTTTCACGGTTAAAATTGACGTAAAGTTTTAAGCCGTTTTTGCTTTCCTCCAGCTAATAAGCTAAGATCAGATATTTTAATGTTTTATCAGTTTATATTCCACCCGGGCTAGTTTTCCTTTTGCTCCCACTTCAACATGGCGATCGATTACATTTTTAGCAGAAAAAATTCCTATTTAAACAGTTGACAGATTGGTTGGATTTAACCAGTTCTATGCTAATTCCCGTGAATTCTAGTTCTATGGTAGTGAGATGTTAGCTTTTCCACCCAGCCATTTTGGTGTGCATTCTCCCATCCTGACATTATACCTACGAGCACTGGTCGTTTCGGGAATTGTTAATTGGCAAACTCTTTGCCCAAACAGTAATTTTAACCTATTGACTGAATCCAAACAGTGAAATAGCGCTGAGTCCTAAATACTTACCTGTTAATTAAGTTGAAAAAAGTAAACAAATGTTTAATCTAATCTTAAATGCTAATGGCCGCCATGTTGAAGCAGGTGTGAAATGAAAATTAGCCCCAGCCGGTTGGAGTTTGCACGATCTTTTGGACTTTCGCTTGTTGTTGTTGTTATTTTCTACAACTGTTGAGTAGACGTCCGTCTCACCTGGTCGATTTCCGTTTAAGGAAATATTCCATCAAAGCCGCTAGACCCAAGAACGCAAACTTCAGCCTTCATTAAGCAGTAATGGGAGTGACATTTTATCTTGGGTCACACTGTACCAGGATTGTTCAATCCGTTGGATTAGACATAATTTTTACTTGGTCTGATAATCAGTGATTTCCTGTTAAATCTTAGTCAGTTTTGTTTTGTTTCGTTTGCAGGGAAATGATGGGGATGTCATCAAACGGTTACTCGGCGGAAATATTAAACACGGGCTTACGAGCAGATGCGTACTTTGATCAGTATGGGGAAATATCATGAACACCTCATATTACTCTGTTAACTGGAGACACTGTGAATTGAAGAACACGACAGCACAGGTTGAACGCCAGCCATCTCATAACTATTTTCATATTCAAGTTAAAGCAACTGTTCAAATATTTGTTCAAAATCCGGGAAAAGCAATTAACTCAGCAGCTGAAAACTGTGACAGTGTTAGCGAACATTAAAGAAGATTAATAATAGCCTGTAGTGCTTGTAAACTTCTATCGCTCAGTGTGGATGCATAAATAGTTTTATGCAGAATTATACCTTGCACAAACTAGAGAAGACGTAGTCTTTCATTAATGTAGAGTCATTATTAATTGTGTTGCGATTACTAATTTTGAAAACTTCAAAAGACATTACCCACACCGATACCTGATGTTTCTTTTCTGGCATTTCATACAGTATTTTGAAATTTCCTAGAAGTATTATTTCCAATTAGATTTTTATAAGCGTGGAAACTATGTTTTGGGCATAAGGTTCACTAAATATCATTTGCTGAAGATACTATATAGCGCTATTTACGTCGATGATTAATTTTTGAAGTTTAAAGGACTTTGTCGCGCTAAAAGGTTTCATTTTTTAGGTGCCGACCGTTTGATTTCTGAAAAAAATATACTTATCTGTCATGCGTATTTGTACAGCATAAAAATTCCTGGGCAACACCAATGCCGAAAAAAATTCATGCCACCTAAGTGGACCGAAAAAAAAATCCCTGCTTGAAGACGTTCTTATGGGCTGACACAAGTAACCTCACCTGTTAGACTGTTTAAAGCATAGTTACCACCCCCCCCCCCCCACCCCCAAAGTTAGTTGAATTTACAGCAATTAAAACACTTTTATATGCTCCTCAGAATGCTGGAAATCGGATTTCCAAGGACTAAACTTTCAAAATTTGCGGAGAGGCATGCCCCCGAACCCACCCAGATGCTCCCGCCTTCGGTGGTCGTTTGTTCAAACCTCCTTTCTCTTAATCCTATATCCCCCATGGTTGCGGGTCTCATGTCTTTTGCAGGCTGCATGTTGTATGCTGGTCCGTCCCTCACGTTTACCGTGCCTGGAACATGCTCTTTCTTGGGGCCATTTGCTGTAGTGTAGGTGATTTGTATGTACTGCGTGTTGTTTGTTTTAAATTAGGCCCAGGAACAGGCCTGACTCCATCAGTAGCAAGGGATTACATTCAGTGGTAATTATGTAAGTTCAGGCAGTCAGAATTCTTAAGAAACCAGTTTGTTCAAACATGGCTGTTGAAAGACCACTTTTTCTATGTCCACACCCCGAAAAAATATTCATGCAGAATGTTACACGGAGAAAAAATATCTTGCACACTCGAGCCCAACGAAAAAAAAATTCCTTGCCAACATAAAAGATTAAAAAAATTCATGTCTATACCAAATCACCCAAAAGTCAAATGGTCCGCCCTTGCCTTCAAACCCATCATCTAACAAAACAGACAAAATAACCGTCGAGGCGTTCACTCAAAGAGATGTAACGCATGCGTGGAACGTCCGTGTAAACGACCATGGAAACATTTTTACAACAAATGCAACAAGTGTACGCATCGGTGAGAAATTTTGCCTTAAAAGGATGACAGCTATTCATTTAACTTCCATCGAATTGTTGAGAAAAGAGACACCGCAAAAAATATATTTCTCTGTAGTGCAAAGTTTCGAGTGTGAGCGAAGGATGTACTGAAAATTCAAAACTTGAGAAATCTTACCTTCACTTAAGCATTTAGGGCAAGATGTAATTGCAGAGCGACAGTAAACACAAGCGAAAAATCCATCTTCATGGTTGCAAGATAGTATGATTGCAACTGCAATGGTCACATCTTCATAACTTTTTTTCGCGCACTAAATGCACAGCTTGTTGCTGCCGTGAAAAGGAGCAAAATGAATGTGTGACGTCACAATAAGGCTTTATGACGCACTGTGCGCGCGATGAGTCAAACTCGTTTTCAGGTTCCTTATATTATACTTCTTTTGTCGCTTAGTGTAGGAGCTTTTCTTTCTTCTTACATAGGGGTGTTGTTTTATCAGTGTATATTTCACCCGGGCTAGTTTTCCTTTTACTCCCACTTCAACATGGCGGCTGATTACATTTTTAGCAGAAAAAATTCCTGTTTAAACAGTTCACAGATTGGTTGGATTCAAACCAGTTCTGTGCTAATTCCCTTGAATGCCATTTCTATGATAGTGAGATGTTAGCTTTTCGACCTAGCCATCCTGCCGTGAAAAGGAGCAAAGTGAATGTGTGACGTCACAATAAGGCTTTATGACAAACTGTGCGCGCGATGAGTCAGATTCGTTTTCAGGTTCCTCTTTACTAAAATGAAACAGTTTCGAACAAAATACCTAAAAGATAGTAAGATGGAAAGACAATTGGAATTCATAAATTTTGTCTTTCCTTACCTGAAAGTTTACGAAGATTATGAGTCCAAATTCAGGTTTTCTTTTCCTTCGAAAGTGTGAAAGTTTCTACGTGTGCACCGTACCAACATTGTAATCTCGTTGTGGATCGTCAAAAGCGAATGTTTGACTTTATCTCAAGGCCATGTAATACAGATAACATTTCCGAGCAACTTGTCGCGGAACAAGCGTTGCGTTGGAAATTGTTGGGCGTGTTACCACCTCCCTGCGCAACAAATTTTCATGTTATGGAAAGTAAGAAGTCGCTTCTTCTTTTTGCAACATGAAAATTGGCTGAGAGCGGAGGTGGTAACATGCGCAACAAACAATCTCAGCCAGTGCAACGTAACATTATTGCGGGACAAGTTGCACACAAATGTTGCCTGTATCAATTGGCCTTGGGGTTCTTTTTAACTTTTCATAGCGAGCGTGTGTCGTAACAATTTCTTTTCTAAACCTACTTAGCGCAAACCTCCTACGCAGGTCTCATTTTCTGATTCACGCAAACTGCTTTCAGTTAACGAACGTTTACTGATGATTTTAGGAGAAACGCTGAAAAACGTTTCTTGAAAGTTTTAGGGTAATTGTTTTCAGTTTGCATTGATTTTTGACTTCCCAAGCCTTTGTTTAATTACGTTTTTCAGGCCGCATATGTTGTTCATCAAAATAATGCATATTTGAACTTCAATTAATTTTTGTGAGCTGCTTTGACCTACACTAACAACAGGTAACTCATCACTTGCAATATGACACAGGTAGTTTACGTTTTTATTTATTCCATTCTTTCACACAGTTTTTGTTGCTTTTATCTACCGTTATTTCCATCAAAGTATTACGGCTTAATTTAAATGCCAAGGACCGCCAAGCATTCGTAGTTAAATAAGATGTTTGCATGGAGTATACACATCACCTATACCGTTTGTTATTTTAACTTGTTACAGATTAATTTGTTTTCCAATCTCGTATCTCGAGTCTTCGCTCCTTTTTGCGCGAGCTTAAAGGGGCATAGTCACGCTATTTTAGTTCGCTTTAAAAATCAGAAATATGTCCTCACATCAATGAACGCCCACAAATAATGGTCTAGTTTTGTTACCAAAGACTATATTACTTCACGGGAACTATTTTCTGTCGTCTGTTGCTACGGATGGCACAGATGGAAATGCATTGCAATTTGAAAAAATTAGGCTAAACTTTTCAAATTCATTCAGCGTGTTGACATCAAATTGATATTAAAAGTTCATGGTTTGTTTTCTCTTAATGAAATTACGTTAATATGTTCCTTTAAATGTTCAACACAATTGGGGCATGGATAAAGATAGCTAGCGATAATTTTAGCACAGTTTTGACCAGAAATCTTCGAAATCCTCGTGACTACGCCCCTTTAAAGAAAAAAGCGACTGTTCGCTCCTTTCCCGCCCCCTGGTCAAGGGGAACGAAGACTGGGTACGAGATTGATTTTATTCTGACAATTTTATCTAACTTCTGAGCATGCGCGAATTAATGTGCATCTCTGTGTCACACTACTAACTAGACACTAAACAGACTCCCAGAGTGGACTCAGGGACTCAAACCAGGCACTCAAAAGTCAGTGGCTGTTCATTCCATTCTTTCCGTTCATTGCTTTGCGCTCTCTTCGCTTCCTCACACATTCCGCCATGACATTCTTGATGGTATTTTCTCCGAGCAGTGTGTTGAATTCGTTTAACTTTTCCAGGCGGTTAAACGGCTTTGGTAGGTAATGGAAGTTGAACGTGCTGTAATGAGCTTCGGGGTCTTCAAATATCGAGAAATCGCCGAACTCCTTTTCTTGCGGGGTGTTACGAGGAATGCCTGGGGAAAGGCGACACGAGAGCTGAGCGCAGTTTTCATTTACATACCAGTCAAGCCCTCCCCTCAACACTGAGGGTTATTGGCTAGGAGTACATCACTCACAAGGAGAAAAACGGGGGGGGGGGAGAGAAACACTGACAAAGAAAACAATAAGCCTTTCTATTGTTGCGCACTGTAATGCAACTTTTGTCGCAAGTGTAAACCAGCGACGATTTCAATACGATTTCTATGCGATTCGAGTGGGATAATTATTGCAATTTCCCAAAAATCACCGCCAAGTTGCATCAAGTTTCCAACGTTTTTTCGCACTGAAATCGCCGTTAGGTCACACTTGAGATTTTTATCGCGAACTCGAGCGCGACAAAAATTGCATTGAAAAGTGCATGTGCAAACATTAACAACAACAACCACGATCACCACTTAATGGAAGCGCTTGTCGCATCTAAAGCGACTTGGCCGCAACAAAACCGCGTCCGTGTGAACGCTGTCTTAATCACATGCAGTGTGCTTTCACAGACCAACCAGTTTGCAAAGGCTAGAAACTACAGACAAACCTGGACGGATTTGCTCTCTGAAAGTCTTATTGACAAGTGCGAAGTGCACCACGACAGGGCAAGTAGGATCCGTGGGGTCTGAGAACACATAGAACTCCTTCAGGCCGTACATCTTATACTGCTCCTCAGCGTTGATAGGAGGGAATTTGATGTTATTGCTCTTTGCCCATTCCTCTGCTAACAGAAGTTCCTGTAAAATTAAACGCTTTCTTCAGTTGTAACAGAGGCGGATAGTGAGCAGTGGTAAACTGTCTTGTGAAATTTGTTAACAGAATTAGTGAAAGGAATGTGGAAGAACTTGTCTTGCAGAACTTGTCTGACTTACTTTGAAAGGCATTTCCTCATCCCTGTCCCGAGCGCTGAAGTCAAAAGACAGAAAAATGTCTACATCTCGTCGGGCTCTCAACAGCGGAGGGAAGGGAGAGTTAAAGACAAGACCACTGTCAACCAAGTAGATACGCTTTGCCTTAACAGCCAGCTCCTCAGCGGCGTCGGTGACCTCTTCTTCTGTGTGGCACAACAGAAAACTTAAGACGATTTCCGCTCAACGTTCGAGCAGTAAGTGCAAAAATTAAGTTACCAAAAAAATACTTGCAGCACTGTCACATTTGGAGAACAGATAAGAAGAACTTATCGTTACTTTTGCTCCCAAGCTGACCCCGCGAGAGAAAATTGGATTTGAAGTTATCCATATTTCAATTAAAAAGACGCTTCATGTCAGTTCAAAACAAAATGGCGCCCATTTTTAGCATACTTTTACGAGATTTGAAATTAATTTTCTTGAGAATGCTTGAGAATTTCATCGCGGGGTCACTTGGGCAAGTGAACTAGAGTGAGATGTTTCAAATAGCATTTAAAATGTTACCGTGCTATGAGTAGTTTTTTGGTAAATATTTTTTGCACTTATTGCTCGAACGTTGAGCGGAATCCGTCTTAAATGTTAGCCGTTAAAGAAACCCAAGAGATAATCGGACAAGCAAACATAAGGCCGGAAGTACACTACAGGCGACACATTTTGCTAGGTGGTGGAAAAGGGGAAGGCGTGCTTATTTTAAGGCCACTGCAGGTTCACTTTCTACAGCAAATCAGAACTGGCGACTCACCCGAGGGGACTGGAGCTGACATCAATTGTAGTCCGCGCAAAAAGTTGTGCACCAGTCCTGCGCGACCAGCACGTGTTTTAAGCAGGGAGACTTTTTCCACGAAACTCTCCATCATCGTTTTCAAGAAGCTGTGATCTTCACACTCGTGTGCCTTTGGTTCCTCCACTTTCTTGCCGTCTGCGGCATCCACGTCCTGTTCTTCGTCGCTGTCCTCCTCTCCCACGGGTTCAATGTCTTCTGAGCCGATCATGCCATCTGGAGAGTGGAGAGACGATTCGATTTTTTGTGAAATCGGAAGCATTAAACTACTAATTGTCATCGATGAAAAGCGTAGTTGCTAGGTCTCTAGTGACTGGACAAAAACATTTTGAAATAGCATTACCAAGGAAGCAGATTTATAATTTAATGGTATCTTCTGATTTTTATGGTTAAAAAATTCTGGTTTATTCGTTTTTTGGAAGTGCTGTTCTTGCAGGACTCACGATACTACTTGTTGCAACGACCGATTTTTGTTAATTAATTGATAGGTGCCAAAAAAAAAACTTTCTTTCAAAGATGCTTTCAATAACTAGTAATGTGTAAAAAGATACGTACGCAGCTCTTTTCTCAGGTCGCCGGTGTTGCGCATGTTCGTGATGGTGTTGTCGGGCGGTTTTCCCTCATGAAGCACTCGCTGCAGCATTATGGTGAATGCGCTGCCCCATATGCCTGCCATGACAAACACAAATTTAGAGCAAGTTGTTCATAAGGGAGAACAGTAGGGTAACAGTAAGACCCTTGCAGTTTTGTCCGCAACTTAAAGCGTAAAAAAAAAATTCAGGCGTGCACGGAATTTCAACCAGTGAGCTGGTCATTACGTGATTTGGTTATATTTCAGCGGAGGATGGATAGACTGAAGTGAAATATATGAAATATCATCCATTTTAACTGCTGATGAAAATTTCATACTGGAAGACCCTCAAAGTCACGTCTTCCTTTTCTCATCCACAGCTCACACGTGATATTTCATATATGTCACCTTCAATAGGGAACAAAAAAGAGTGGATTCATGGTTATTTTAATTGCTCACGTTCATAGAACGAGGAATTTCCGCCCTGCTTGCCTCTCTTTGGCGGTAAAATAAATAGGCCTAAGGTCTAAGACCACTTGTGCCCTGCTAGCTAACACATACAGACAACTCTCTGGACGAGAATGGAAACAAGACATACCACTGGCTTTTCTTTTCCTTCACCAAGGCAACTGGAGCACAGATGAGTAGTCCGGGAAAAGATGTTTTCTTTTATTTAGAGGATACTTATTTTTAAGAGTCTACTAGGATGCGCATGCAGTCCGTTTTTTGGGGTGAGAGCTGGTCTACTTCTACAACCTGACTGCAACATTAACAAGCAGAGGCGAAGACCATTACTCCGTTTAACTTAGCTTCTTTTGCTGCATCCTCGGAGACCCAGGGACAGATAGTCGGGGTGAGAGGCAGATAAAACGGAAGAAATCGTTGCGAACAGAAGCCTGGTGCGAGCGAAAGTTTACAAGGAGGACTGGAACAGCCCCTGGGAGGATACCTTTAACGGACTAGTTCAAGAGCCTATTTGCGTTCTTGCTTCTGATTGAGCACAAATTTTGAGGCGTATTTTTTGTGCCCAATCAGCAATCATGTTATTTCCCTTTTTGGGTTCGCATTTTATTAAAATTTTTTTCGATAGCAGGCCAGCAAGCGAGCGACACAACAAGTTGATTTCAGTACGCACAAGTGCTAAGATTAAGTTAACATCCCAACTAAATTATAACGGCATAATATCCTCACAAACTACCGTATTGCGCTACCCATGTTAATATAAATTTGAATACTATACACACAGCAGCAACGGATTTATCATCCTCAACAGGGTGCCATAGAAAACAAACAAGCAAATTACATTGTATGAAATGAGTTAAAGTTCGGTCGTACGTTCAATTTTTTGTTGTTGTTGTTGTTGTTTTTTTTTTTTTGTCGTATTGCATTCCTGACTGTGCTCGTATTTCTTGTAAGCATGCATGCAGATAGTGTTTGAAAGGAAGTTCAATTCCTCCACCTTGTACTTACGGTATTTCAAGACACGAAATCTCTTCCGAAGAATTTTTGAAGCTAAAAATTCCTCCAGTAATAAGCCTCCCCCTCCCCCCCCCCCGGAAAAAAGGACCACCTAAAAGGCCCGGGGCTTATTGGCAGAAATTTAAGCTATTACGTCACCCGTCGAACTGTTTGGGAAGATTTGCCGCTTTCAAGTGTTCCAGCAATTTATTTGAGCATTATAATCTTTCTACATTACCTTGCAAATATTGAAGTGGAGGTTCAGGATATGGAGTCAAAAGCTTGCCGCAGAAAAACTTACTGCCAAAATATTCAGTCTTCATAAAGGTGCCATATTTTGCCATCCCAATTTCGTAAGGACTGAACTCGAGCCATTCTGCGATGGAAAGAAAATATCATCTCTTTCAGCATTCACAATCACTGAAATCTGTTTACACTGCAGGGTGGTGACGATTTCGATACTGAAATACTCGATGCGGACAATTCGTAAAAAGTTTGCTATTCTCGAGAGCGGTATCGACTGTTTTAAAACTGTTCGGTAGTGTGCACGTTGAATCTCTGAAGAAGTGGCATGTATTTTCCACGCCTCCACGTGGGCCGACTTTTTCAGTTTCGTGCCCTGTGTCTTAAGGCCTGTTTACATGGAGAGAGGGTGCCTTTAGGTGAGAGGGGCACCCTACCTAGCAGGGTCAAGAAATGGCGTCATTTTACATGAGCTCAATTGTCCCTACCTCGGGGGGCTTAACTAAAGGGCAATTTAAAAAATTAAAAACAAATCTTTTTTATTTTATTTTAAAACAATTTCTTAAAAAGCTAAACTAGAGAGCAGCACTGTGCAAACATAAGTTGTAAAACTAATTTATTTTTTAAAAAAGTTTTAAACAATTAACAAAAATTCCACTTTCTCGGTTAACCAAGAGAACTTCTCCGCCTTCTTGTTGCTTTTACTTTGGCTTGCCGGTGCTTTTCGTTCGAAAGCGCTTTCTTCAATCAGTTCTTCCTCCATTGCATCCCTCACCGTTTCTGAACCTTCAGGTTGACTTTCAGTCATTATTTGGAGTTGAAATCTCCGAAAATATTCTCCAGGTTCGTAGCTTGAGCTTGAAAAGTTCGAAGTCATGCTCGAATTTCCCGCCTCAGTTTTACGCGTAGCCAGCGGTAAACTGAGAACAACGAAACATAGCCCTGCCCCCTAGGGCTAGCCGTACTTTTTGGTTTTACATGGGCTTATGTAAACAAAACTTGTCCCTACCATGTAGGGTTTCCCTACCTTCAAGGTGGGGAAACTCTATCCCTACTGGCATCCTCCCTCGCATGTAAAACGAACTGCTTCTATTAAAATACAAAGGAGAAGGAAAACTCTACTACCTAGGGGCACACTCTCTCATGTAAACGGCCCCTTAGGAAAAAAAATCAGTGAAAAACCGGCTGTAATTCGTTTTTCCTCGAAGTATTCACTTGGAATGAACTGGATTTGAATAAAATACTTGATTTGAATTGATATTATCACGTTACTGGTCTGGAAGCTATTTATGTCAGTTATGTATAGATTCAACACCCAAACTTTTAACCAAAAACAAGTAAACCACCATGACATTGTCCCTTTTATGAGGGCGAGCATTTCATCAGAAGTTGCAAACACGGAGAAAGCGATGAAACCATATAACCTCGGACCCGCTGATTTTATTGTTTCGAGGCAAGTGTCGAGGTCTTTGGAACCTCTGCTAACAAACGAAGCCCAGCTTGTTACAGAATTGTGAACAATCGATTAAAGATTAAACAACGATCATCTCAACCTTCGCCTTTGCCGTACCTCATTTGTTCAGCGTTCCTTTTTCTGTCATGCCGTAAAGACCTATAATACTCTCAGCGCGAAAACAAAGAACTGTACCAACATAAGAGAATTTAAGAGATACGCAATACAGGAACTATAATGCAGAGGTTAGAAGACAATGTACTTTAATTATTTTTTATCCATTTCTTTCCTAGTTAGCATATTTTAATTTTTTTTTTCGGATATTGTAAATTTATAATGTTAGTTCTGAAAATCCAGGTTGGAAGAACTAATAAAGTGTTGCATTTTATTGTAAAGATGGCCTCGAAATAGTTTTTCGTTAGCTTTTTATATTTCGAGGGAATCGCCTTTAAATTCGACAACCTCATATGGGTACAAGTACGCAACTCGGATATTGTTTAAAATCCGCACAGACAAGAACACTGATAATCTTACCACAGAAGGTCTGGGCAGAGACATCTTTTTTCACGTGCAAACAGGTGTAAAGTGGAAAAGGGACCACGGCGTCTTTCACTGCGAGGCGTTGCTCGCTCAACTTCGGAACGTTTTCCCTCTTTGAAAAAGAAATAAAAATAGAAAATTGTTATCTCGCTGTATACCACTCTTTGCCTGCATCTAAAGAAAATTTAAGAAAAGATATGTGAACGCACGGGGAGTCACTAAACCAATCCCGTATTGATTCACGTGCTTTCGATTTTTTCTAAATTGTCTTTTTGCGTACTTTCTACAACATGGACGCATTTCTTCGTGTCCTGAAGCTACGGTGGGTCCGGGGGATGAACAACAAGAGGAGAAGCCACGAGTCGCAAGAAATGTTGGAAAGAAATACGCGAGGAAGGAGCAAGGAGAAACATAACACTCCCACTCCGTCTCCGGAATAATTATTGGGATACTTTCACCTTTTTCCGCTGCCCCCTTAGGCAATGTGGAAGTTGCCCATTTTTGAAACAGAGCAACGTTTTACACACTGTTTTTTTTTTTTGGGGGGGGGGGATAGGGAAACAGACAGAAATTGCAGACGATTATTGTCTGAGGTTGTAGTTGACTGACAATTTTGTCAGGATTTTATAGTTTGTTGCTTTTTGCACATCTGATTGACGTATTTTGAAAGTAAGGTTCTGTGAGTGAGAAAGTAACGGCCCCTTCTTGTCAAATTTCCATGTGCATGAAACTGAAATTGTAGTCATTGTTGTCCTTTGTTTGTTTTTTTTTTACAAGTAAGCAAATTATGCAAGAACTAAGCAGTTCTTGACAAACTTTGGCCACGAAATGAGAACTTACGTCTTTCAAAAGCGTGTCACCAACCAGATATCCAAAGAAGTCAGTAAAACTGACAGGTTGACCACGTGACTTCTTATCCAGGATGATATTGACATGCTTGTACATCCAAGATGGCGTCAACAACAACCACATCCAATTGTCTTTCACATTTTTCCTTAACTCATCCCTGATTTTACTGGGATGAACATTCGGCCACTCAGGATGGGAATATAACGTGGAGAGATACCTGAAATATTACACAGTTTATGCAATACATCAAACATAAGAGGGTCAGTAAGAATAGCATAATACACGCTTATGGCACAATGACGAGGGCAATCAATCGCTTCTCATTAATGTGGTTTGAGTTTGTATGTCGGCATTGACGGCACGTGTTGATTAAGGTTTTTTTTGTTAGTTCTCATCGTTGCTCTAAAGGTTTTTCTCCAAATTCGCCCACCAACATTTCTATTCGATCCAGAATCAAGAGCAACAGGTTTACCAGTCGTGAGACTGTTCAGGGCCACAGGTTTACCAGTCGCAGTCACTTGTTAAGAACGGAGAAGGAGGAGGGGAGGACAGGGAGCGGAGAAGAGGGAACGGAAAATAACTGAGGAGGGAACAGAAGGAACGAAAAGAAAGAATGAAGGAGAGGGGACTTAGAGAACTCGTTTTAGTCGGAATGTGTTAGCCTGAGAAAGCAACCAGTTTCTTTTTTTTTCTCCTTTTGTCTCACTGCACTAAAAGCAACAATAGAACAGATTTTGTTGCACGTTAGGAATGGACATTTCTGCTCCCATGCTGTCGGACCGGGAGTGAGACAGAATGAGTCCCAAAATGAACTCACACAAGACTCGATTTCGAGTGGTAATCGCAAAGACCGTCCAACTGGCATTCGTCTTCCGGAATCAGCCCCTAAATAATGTGCCCAATTTCTGTTGGGACAAGTAAGGGGAGTCAGAGAGCAAGCAAAGGGATGAGAACAGCTCTAGGCCCTTCCAGCTAAGAGAAAAGAGGGGATCTTACCACGCCGAACCAGACAGCCCTGCTGTGTACATAACACAATCCAGCACACCCAGGTCCTTCAGAGCACAGAACACTCCACTGAGGGACACCATGGCACGAAATCCACCACCAGAACCTAACACTGCGATATTAGGTACCTAGAAATAAAACAGAAGTACATAGAATTATAATATTATCATGAACCAGTTAATCAAAGCTTAAAAAGTCGTTAGATTTGTATTATTAATTGGTAAATTGAGTTGCCAGATCGTGAGGGAACTTGTGACTTGCCCTTCGGCTACTGTATTTCCGCGTTTTAACCGCGAGACCATCAACGTAAAAAGACTCTAAGGCATGTATTATTCTCTGTTCATATTTTTTATCTTACCTCATCGTAAGTTCTTGGTCCTTCCTCTCCCAGGAGCTTCTTCATGGCTTCAAAAACAACATGTTTTCTCTTCTGAAGAAAGTCACTTTCCTCGGCACATAGATCTAGGCTGTATCGCATGTCAGTGGGCGCGGAGCTGTAAAGAAATTTCAGACATATTTATGAGGTTTCAAGGTTTCAGAGAGGGAGCAAATGGCAAATCATCGAAGTGCTGTTTGAGCTTTTGAAAGTACGAACTGGAGCCAAAAATATACGAGGAAGTCTTAAATTGATTTAGAGTACAAGCCATCCCCATTTTCCCTTGGAACACAACTTCATGGAAATTACCTGCCGCGTTGAAACTGATCACGAAAGAAGTGCTTGACATCAACGTACTCGAGATAAACGCTTACCTCTCAAGTTGCCTGGCAGCCTTACTGACAGTCCAGTTAAGGATACTAGTGGACGGCATGCACTGATTATTTTTCTTTAAGGATATTAGAAAGCGTGGAACGCTCGGACAAAATACCCCTGGGTCCTACGCCCTTGAAGAAAAATAACAACTGCTCAAAGTCTAGGTTTACGCAAGTAAAGACAAGCATTTGTGTTGTTTTATGGAGGTGCGACTATTGAACCTTACCATGTTCTAGCCTTCAACTCCAAGTCAACCTCCGAAGTCTAAAATAAATCAAAGCAAGGATTTTAGATCACTGTGCTGCCTTCATCAACTGCCTATTGGCATGTCTTGCGCTTTATGTTTTAGTCTTTTTTATACGTGGGAAGTTTTTCGCCTTTTGCCGCGAGATGTAAGAGCAAAACAAAACAAAAAAAAGCAGTGAAACTAGTGTTAAACTCTTAGTGAGCTTAACAAATGAAAGGGTTGGAAAAGATGTAGGGTTAAACAGCAGCGCGTGCAATTCAGGTTCTAACAAATGGTAAATACTAGTTTAATGTGTTGTAGCTGCCACATTTTTTCCTCGATCCTTAAAAGGCTTATTTTACAGGTTTCTACTATAAGCTTTAAATTGATGTATAGGTTGGGGTACTTTACTTTAAAACTGAATGTAAAATACTCAAAGTAAGAACTTACGACAAAGATTATTCAAAGGAATGCACGTTTTTAAGCCATAAAAATGATAAAAAGTTGAGCCCAGTTCTAGAACACTTTCATCTTGTTTGCCATCCTGTGATAGCAGTGATTTGAACTAAAAGTCGGTCTTAAAGTAAAATAGGGGACTGTAAACTAGCTTGTAGTGCAGGTGTATTTTGAGCAACTAAGTGCTTTATGTTATTCCTTGGGGTTTTAAAGCCGCCATTTTGGATGAGGAGAACAGGGGACAGTTGGACAAAGTAGCAAAAGCCACCAAGGGAAAACAATAGAGTAGGAGCCATGCTGAAGGGTGAATGAGAATGAATTTGTCTAGCTTTGTCTAATCAACAAGAACAAAACCAAAGGTAGCGATCAGGACTGGAGTCAACAGTTTTTCCGTTGGTAAGTCTCGAACTTCCAACGACTAGCCCACCACACCTTCACTTAAATGAAATGATAATGATTGAAAAAATACCTGGCGAAATTTGAAGGTTTTCTGATAGACTTTTTCGTGCTCTAATTCACTCAGGTCAAATGTCTGAGTTTCCACCAAATCATCACTGAGTGTGTCTGATTCCATCAGAGTAATTTCTACGAAGAATTAAACATCGTAAAAGCCAAAAAAGCAACAAAGGCAAATAAATTAGTAAAGCCCTATTTAGAGGAGCAATCTTCCGCATCTAGGCCATAAGAGTCAAAACCTGTCTAACAACTGAAAAATAAAATATTTATCGTCCAAAGGTACAACTGCAGACTAACAAAAATTATATGGCAGGCCACCTCACCTAAAGTGTTTTTAACTTCTGGGTCAAGATAGAACTGAAACATTTCTCCCCAGGTCGGGTTAGCAGTGTTGTTTTGCACTTTCGTTTTTCTCCTGCCATTTGGTGCCGTCCGAACGTACAACTTGACATATGGATCCGGTGTGTCAACTGAAAGAGCCAACATAATAGATCTATTCATGTGTCATTAAATATTCATCGTCACTGATCCAACCACCGAAAAAATAAAATTGCATGTTCTCTCTTTAAGCAAGTTTTTGGATCACTTGGAGTAGATAGAATCGTGTTCTTTTGCGGGGAAAGGTTTTGGTTTACTCGAAAAAGGCAGAATTGTGTTCTTTTGGAAATTGATATTCCGTGTATTCTGTTTATTAATCCGTAATGAAAGGCCCATTCGGCTAGAATAGACCCAAAAGACTGTGCCCTTACTATACTTACATAAATCAGAGTAATAACCCAGCGTGATGTTTCGACCACAGTTAACTTTAACGTCGAGCAACAGACACTGGCGATAGGAAGCCTGGTAAGAAACAAAACTCAGTGAGCACGTGAGTTTATTTACTACTCACTCACTCGACTCGGCGCGAAAAATGCATGACGTAACCGAATCACATACCACGCGAGAGAACGTTCTCTGGCCGACACATTCAGTGATGTCATAGCCTTTCGCGCTGAGTCGAGCCGGAGCGGGAAAAAAACGCCTATGTATCATGTTTCGTATTGCATGCAAATTCAACTGGAGGTTCACTTTTTATCTTCTTATTAATTAATTAATTAATTAATTAATTAATTAATTTATTTATTTAATATCTGTTCCCTTCTTTTGGTAGCCTTAAATCCACTCAGTGAGTTGAGTAAGAGGCGACCCTTTAACTGAATCTGCGCTTTGTGACTCAGAAAGTTTTGTATTTCCTACTGTGACAGGTGGTTTTTTAAGTTATGAAAGAGGCTACTAGTTGATTGTGGTTTTTTTTTATGTTTCAGTTTTTCAGTTTTTACGTCATAAGTCACGTTTCTCAACGACTTTTGCGACTTACTTCTTGGAAGAGTCTAACAGACTTTTGTTTGTCATGGACTTATCTCCTAGCTCACTTTCCCCGAATTTCTTTCTGATTATATGTAAGTAGCAACCCTCGTGAGTTTCCGGTAAAAGATGCACGACCAAAAATCTAAAATGTAGACCTCGGTTAGACAGAATCTTATCATCCAACACCGTTCGATACAAGATTGTACGGATGTTTGCCGGATAGCAAATCAATCTTTCTTCAACACCATTCAACTGATCCAACATCCTTCGGAATCATTTAACATCAATCCACGGGGTACCCAAAAGTAGATCCATTTATCATAATCCAACATCCTTTAGAGCAAGGTGTCCAAAAGCGATTAACACATCGAATTCAACGCTGTTGAAGGCGGTATTGAATGGAAATGTTGAATCAGTTTGGCCGGGGCCATAAAATACATTATTTTTTTCTGAAGGATCTTAGCGGTCCGGTATGCTAAATACTTGAATCTGATTGGCTAATTATACACGCTTCAGCGGTCCGGAGTTTCCCATCCGGAGCCCGCGTTCGGACCACTCCAAGTTTTACAGCTAGAAAAAGTTTGTTACAGTAAAACACGACATGAAATGTAAACATTGAAAAAGGGTGAAATAGTTGTATGGATTCGGATAAGACGGCTTTCATAGCGACAGTGAGTTTTATTATGGAAACAGAAGTAAGTTTGACAACACCAAAGACGAAGAAATGACAACAATCCAAGACTTCATTGAAGCACAAAAACACGACCAAAAAACCACCTATGACATTAACGTCTGGAAAAGATTTTGTTCGTCCATCGGAGAAGTACGAGAGTTGGAACACATTCCAGCAGCCAATCCCAAAGTCTTCCTGTGCAATTTTTTTATGCATGTGAAAAAAGAAAGATGGCGGAGTTTACGAACCAGCTTCCTTGTCCTCGTTCCAAGAAACATTTAAAGATACTTTAAGGACAAAAATTCCGCACTAAATCTGTTCCAAGACATGGAATTTGCTAAGTCAAGAGAAGTACTCCACGCCGAGAAAAAAGAGAGCTGGTAGAGAAGCACGCCAAGGGTAATCGGCCACAAGCAGCAAGATCCTTGACCGAAGCCGAAGAAGAGTTGCTGCTTGTTTCGTGGTGACCACGATCTCGAAGTGCTCCAGAGAACAATTTGGTTAAAATGAGGCGAGATTCCCTTGACAGAGATCCAGAAAGTGGCAGAGAAATGTTTGTGGGCACGACTGAAAGTACACTGTTAGCAGAGGTTTCTTGGCCCAGAAGTTTCTTGGTTCAGAGGTTTCGTAGCTTCTTGGCACCAAGAAACCTCTGCTAGCAGGGTAGGCTGGAAGAGGCTCCAAAACGAGACATGGCACGCACCAAAGAACATTCAATCCAACCGTGCAAGGCACAAACACCGAGCGTTGCCGCGTAAAGCCGTTCGGAACAGATGAAACACCCGGACTCGCCTTTTTTTGTGGGGCTATCAGCCACAAACGAAGGCCAGGGTCGTTAATCTAGCACTTCAACAGTGCCCTTGGAAAGAATTCCATCGGAAAGTTCCTTGTAAACGCAGCCAAAGCCGACGGCCTGGGAATATCAGTAGCACTCCGTAAGGAAAACCTGCATATCCAGTTTGATGGATGCAAAATTACCTGAAAGTTACGTAACCTAAATCAGTGGACAAATAAACTTGAAAAGATTAGATGCGTACAAGTCGGCATCACACAGCCATCAGCGTCGGATGACAATGATCCTGAGTAGGTCTACCGAGAGTTCTGCTAGCCAGACTAGCATTTAAGGAGCCAAATGTCCACCTGAGCTATTCAAGAAGCTTCAAACTCAATGACCGAAGGGAACAACAGTTGGCAAGTTTGACAGAGGCATTTCAGTTCAATTTTAACACGCCTGGTTCAGCGCTGTGTTCAGGAGACGGAGAAACCTCGTGGCCGGCCAAAACAAAGAAACGTGTTGCAATCATCAGTGATGACTCCGATTCAGATTGAGGACAATGGTTTCCCTCTTCAGTCGTTCTTGAACGTTTTCACTATGTGCTTACATTTCTGTAAAGTTTAACGCTTTAGCTCATTTTGTTATGTAAATTTGACAAAAAGAGATAAAAACTCGACAAATCTTGAATAACTTGAAAAGTCTTCAGTTAGGTGATTTTTTCCCATTAAAACCGTTTTTTTACAGCTCATAAACCTTTGTCACACGGCGCCATGTTGAGTCCTCGGAGAATAAAAGGCTTTGTTTTTCCACGTCTAAACTCGTTCTCAAGTTTTTCACTGCGAGGCTAGACGGGAAAAATGTTTTGTTTTTACGCTAAATAGTAGCCCGGTGAAAAAGGTCTATTGATTTTTATCCGTCTGCATTCACAAATAGTGGAAGCGCGGAAAAAAGCCTGGTACCTAAAACCAAAACGGGTCGAAACAAAATAATTTTGCTGCTAGCGTATGCAAACTGCACAGAAATTAGTATGATTTTTTTTAATAGCCAGCTTTGTGGTTACAGATTTCATTCAGGATGAGTGCACGATCCAGGTCATGATGTTTATATGCTGTGCTCCTTGGTATAATCCGAAAAGAAACGTAGACACTCATCAGAAAAGAGTTCGATAATTTTGCTTTCCGAAGGATTCAAACCTTTGAGGGCAGTGGTAACAGAATCACATTAACAACCTCGCAGCTTTCAATTTTTTCTGCTCAGGCAGAAAAATACATCGACAATACTCGAAACCTCAGCTTAAAATTAGCAAGATTGAGAAATTGAGCGTTGTATTGTGTTTTGTAGAAGCGAAGGTATAGGTCCTAAATAGAGGGCGGGGGTAATTTCTTTACCGGTATGCAAGTAATCTCACAGGCAGCCCAAATTGGCAGTATCTGTACTAGAAGATTTCATTGACAGTCTAAATATAATAAACGAACCAATTGAAATGAAAAAACAAATAAAGAATGTAAACGTGTAAATAAAACATTGCTTACGTTTTATTTGTTGTCGCTTGAGGTGTCTTGGCTGTCCTGAGAGCTATTTACACAATTTCGCTGATTTTACTGTTCTGTCCTTTACATAGCGAAGCTATACACAGCATTCAAAGTTTCTATTTCTGCCGGGTCAAATTTTAAGTTTCCCATTTTTTATTTTCCGATTTTCCCTTGGTTCCCAAGCCGATTACGCTAACGACATACAAGAGTCATTCCGATCTCCCACACAAACACAATAAATTGGCTAAAATTGCCAAAACGTCAGGCTGGAATACGCGAAGCCCAAGAGACTGTTGACAGTTTGCGAGCATCTTGATACAAACGGAAGCCTCTTCTCTTCTATATTAAGTCGCTATTATGGTAAGTTTTGCCGTTATAAAAGTTCATTGCAAAGATGTATTTTGAAAGTAGCGGAGCTAGGGGAGTTTGAAAGATGGACTCGATGCGCGCTGATATTCCTTAGTTCAAATATAATTTATCATACATTCATTGTCATCTCACTCAAGACTTAGGATATTCATTTCTAGCATACGCGTATGGCAAAAAATGCGAGAACGTGTTTGTTTCCTTTTACGATCTTACATCATTTTACGGTTTCTGGCCAGCTTTTTACGCTATATGGGTAATTTCAGCGGTTACGGTGTGCTGTTTTTAAGTTTGACATTTGTAAACACGGTTTCAGTATTTCGAAAGATGTTTGACACGTCCGACACACGTTTCTATTCACGAATCGAAAAGCACGAAAAATACAGTGTGTGCGATCTCTGTGGGAATACAGTGTGTGCGATCTACTTCATGATCAAGAGTTGATGACTGCCTGTGTGTTTTGGAGGAGAGTCCATCAGGGACATGGAATGCATCTTGCCTCAGACCCTAAACGATCCTCAACGAAGTGTTGCAGCCAAGACTGTGGACTCAGTGGTTTGAGCGTCTCTAGCAGAACCTCGACCAATTTTCGTACGAGCACACAAATCTGTTAAGTTGCATGACCCTTGATGAAGAGAATCTTCATTCTGCTGTTCATCACAAGAGCCAAGTCCTCACAGCATTTCAGTATGCTCGAGACTTTGGGAGCACAGTGAAGGAGGGACTTAAACGAACAACTCATTGGTCAGCGCATTATTACACCAGCCGCCGATCATGGTATCCACTACCTGAACGATCACTCGGCCTGTTCGACATCCCTCCAACATGTCCAATGGATCAACCTGCTGTAGGTAAAGCCTGTCACACTGAAAAAGTAATGATGCAAGAGTGGGCCAAAACGTATGGCGCGTCCATACGACAAAGGAGAGTGAGACAAGAAACAACGATGGCAAGAACTGGTACACTGCTAGACTACCTGTATCAGAAGGATGTACACGCGAATGAGAAGATCGTCCTTACTTCAGACGCTCCCACGGTGGACCCAGTGACAATCAGAGATGCAGACGCCGAAGACTCCAGCACACCTGATCCGGTTGAGACTGACAGTGGAGAGCCAGAAGAGTATGACTCAAGCAGTGATGAAGAAACTGCAGAAGAAATCGACAACCTAGGGAACACCCTGGGGCACGAGCTCAGTCGAGATGTTGATTTTTGACAGTAAGGTTTAATACACGCTTAATTTGTTGAACCCCTCGTTTTCTTAATTATAGAATTGCATTTGGAAGTTATTCTTTTCAGCCACGAAGCTGCGTCCTTGAGGAAAGTTAAAAAGCACCAATAATTTCGAATAAAGTGCGAAGTACCTTACTGGCAGAGAAAAAAGGTGTTAAGATTCGCTAGGGAGGGTTCCGGAACTGTTTCAACAGTGACCGACAGTGAAGATGTTTTATAGAAATTGTTAATGCATTGTATTCAGATAGGTTGTAAGTAGTTTTCCCAGTTTCCCTTGCCTAAATGTAAACATTTATTTACACCACTATCATGCATGGTTGGAAGATTTGCTGCTGCGAGGACATCATGTAGAAATAAATTTAACTTAAATACTCTCTTTCTCGTTCTTCATCATGCTTTGTTCCGATTTTTGATTATTGTGAAAGTGTTTGGTCCTGCTGTAACAAGTGCGACGCAGAACGCCTCCGACGTCGAGCAGCCAAAATTGTATCTATGTCTAGTTCAAGTGACACTGCTATGCAGATTTTAAAATGGGTGCCACTAGAGACCCGCAGAGACAAACATATATGTAAGTTAGTTAAGAAATGCCTAACTAATAACGTCCCTCAGTTCCTTCGTAATTATTTCACCTTTAACCGGGATGTCGTTCCCAGGATTACGCGAGAGTAACTGTCTTCGTATCCCGCGAGTTGGGACTGAAGCCGCCAAGAGAGCTTTCTTTTACAATGGTGCCTTAATTTATAATAAATTTTTAAACTAGATCCTTCTTATGTCGACGATGTAATTTTCATTTCCTTATTCGTATATTTTTATTCTTATTAATTTTTTAAGAGGTTATAGAATTTAGTGCTTTTTATATTTTGTATCTTTTTCAGAACGAGGTTAAGTTTGTCTTGTAATAATTTTAGGATGTTATTGTACCCCTTTTTGTATTGTAAATAATTTATTTTTCAGGGCTCCTATTGATAACAGAGTCTGCCTTGACTCTGAAGGGATTTCCCTGAATAAAGAAAGGTGTTTATTATTATTTGTGCTGAACGACTGGCTGCTTTCCCGGTCTTCACTCCGGGCTCGAATTGTTCTCGGACGAAAAAACCCTATTTGGCTCATCAACGCCAACTCAGAGACCCTCAGAAGTAGATAAATGGTCGCAAATTTACAATAGTAAACTTTCTACTGCTGTTTAGCTTAATCAATGGCCGAGGCAGCTGAAAAACGTCTATCGTAATACGTTAGGCTAGGAAAACTACGTCTTGTCACGCTTAAAAAGACTAATAAAAATACTTTGGAACACAGCGGGATTGGGATGACGCATCCGAGGCAAGCGGGATGGCGGGATGAAAGAAAAATTGGTGGCGGGAAGCGGGATTTGGGAACCCTATCAAAGAAGGGAAATGTCTGCTCACATACTTGCAAACGATTTGCGTTTTGCCGAGTTGCTTTAATGCAAATCTATCGAACAATGAATGCGATAACTTGATACACCGTTGATTAATCGCATAGCCTATACGCACATCCTGATTGCGATGCAAATAAACAGGCTGTCGAATTTCCCGGCCTCTGAATTTTAATTATCACAGATTTGCAGACAACGTAAATAAGTTTACTGGTACCACTGGTAAATCTGAAGTACCCTATCGGTTGAAACTACTTCCCCTCATTAAAATAGAAGAAAGTACATAATCATCTTCCCTTGATACCATTATCTCATCTTTCCCTCTACCCCCACCACGTCTCTAATTAGTTATTACGTTCCGACAGCGTTTAAAGGCAAATTAATACCCAAGAAATAATTCTCTGACGCTTTCCTGGTAACCGAGATTACGTCAAAAACCAAGTCAAAAACGTACAAGTTATAATATTCAAATTTTGATAAACGACCAACAAATTGATCAGGTAAAAGAAACAGCTTTCTTGGGAGTAATCATTGATGAAAACTTAAACTGGGAATCCGAAATCTCTCCTGTGGCCAACAAAATCTCGAAGGCTATAGGAATAATTTACCGACAAAGACTTTACGAACATTATATTATTCACTAGTCTATCCCCACCTTTCTTATTGCAACTTAGTTTGGGCCTCCACTTACAAAACTAACCTTTTTCGTCTTGTAATTTTACAGAAACGAGTGGTGAGAATTATAGCTAAGTCCCATTTCGATGCACATACTGATCCAATCTTCAAAAACGTTTGCATTTTAGAATTTCATGATATACACTTACTACATCTAGGTCTATTCATGTACTCCCATCAAACCAAACTCTTCCTTCCAAATTCGCTTGTAAATTTACCTTAAATAGACAGATTCATTCGTATCGTACGAGAAATTCTCGTACCTTTCGTTTGCCTTTCTGTCGGACTGACATCAAAAATTTTCTGTTTTTTACCAAGGACCTAAGTTTTACAACTCTCTTAAAGCAGATATCGTCAATTCGACCTCTCCAGTTTCCTTTATATTAAGAAATCACTTAAGGCATATATTTGTAATATCTGTTAGTAATTCTTAGATAGTGTCTACTTTTGCTTCAAATTGTTCTTGTAAAATATTCAGTACCTTTTCCTTTTAATTTTGTAATGAACTGTATTTTGGTAAAACTATGTTAGCATCCGTCGCTGTAATTTCAATTTCAACTGTATTCATTAAATTGAGGAGGCCTCATTAACATAAGCTTCATAGTTTCCTTTAGGCCTCCTCGCCACTTTTCTTCTTTCCTTGTTCATCAATTATTGTCTGTGGTGTGGCAAAATAAAATGAAATAAAATAAAATAAAAACTGACCACTTTAGATTTGAACAGTGACATAAATACCTGAAAGAAAGCCATCACTGCTTCTTCTTGTGCGTGGAATGAAATGCTCAAAGCAAGTGCAGAGTTCTAACAAGTGAATTATGCCCTCTTTAATCGTATCAACAACGGTATGCAAAAACGTGTGCAAAGCGGTATGCAAAAAAGGAAGTCGTACAAGTCACGCGATCTCATCCTCAGGCACGTAAGTCTCTCGTGATGATGACTCGAAGATAAACGGATAACTGCGTGCAAATGGATACATTTTGTTCTCGGACATGGATTTGCTTTCCCTTTGATTAAGCGGGACCACAATGATAGAGCAGATCAAGCCACGTGCGCGCATTGCAAAATGACATCTTTGGCAATAGTAATAATAATTATAATAATAATAATAATAATAATAATAACAATAATAATAATAATAATAATAATAACGGTTTATTCACAGCATATCCATTTACAATACAAATGGCTCTTCATCTGTGAAAAAAACTAAGCTACAAAACTAGAAATAGAGCTAAAATGTATGTACATGAATAAAACATCGAATTTAAGAAATTTAAAAAAAAGGACTTGGGTCATGACATGAGCCACCTTGATTTTAAATAGTCCTTGCAAAGTTTATAATACTCCTTAAAACCTGCACAACTTCTAATGTTCACTGGTAAGGAAATGAAAATTGCAGAGGCAGAGTCTTGAAAAGTTACCGATATAAGTGGAACTACAAGCCTCGGGACGACATTAGAGTGGAGGTTCCTTGCGGGTTTCATAACTTCCAAGTTTAGATATGATGGCCAACGAGGGTTATACATTGCCTTGAATGTTTGCTTGAGAAGAGAGAACTCTCGCCTTTCATTCATTGGTAGCCATCCCAGTTTGATCAATATAGAGACATCGTTGACATATCTGCCAGTAACAAAATATGCTGCGGCGAACTACAGTCTTTGTAGCCTCGTGGAAAGAAATTTTGGAATTGGATAAAAAACTATATCAAAATAATGGTGGGAACAGGACGTCCATCGCTCGCAGTATTGACATTGTCATTCACTCGTCCTCAGACACGTAGTACTTCGGGACAGGATCAAGCGGAATGAGTAGGTGCATGAAAGTCTTTCAAAAAACACGAAATGAGCGAAATCTACTAGACCTCTCAGTTAGGGAGACAGCCTCTGATTTTTTACAAGTTTTGTAATTGAGGTACTCCATGGTAACTGACCACTTAAGGTTTGAACAGTGACATAAATACCTGAAAGGAGGCCATCACTGCTTCTTCTTGTGCGCGTGGAAGCAAGTGCAACTGAATTATGCCCTCTTATCAACTCGACAGCGGTATACAGACATAACAGGAAGTCGTACAAGTCACGCACACTCATCCTCAAGCACGTAGCACTCATGCGATTAAGCTACGCAATAAGCCCCCTTCCGCGTGTGATGACCCGGGGATAAACAGATGCGTGCAAATGGATACATTTTGATTGTTCGAGCTATATGCGCAAATTAAAGCAAAAACTGGGGGCGTGATGTTTGGGGGCTTATCGCGTGGCTTAATTGCGTGGGTGGGGGATTATGATTCATCCTTTCACAAAGCGCTACGTGCTTGAGGATGGATGTGCGTGACTTGCACGACTTCCTATTATGCCTGTTATGCCTGAGACATCTTTGGGAATACAGTGGGAATAGAACGTCCATTACTACGATGTCAAACGCGACATTTTCGACTGCCCCACCTGGATCGAATATAAACAAAGTTTTGTTTTCGGTACCTGTTCGTTTTCCTTTCCAGTGCTAGTATTCCAAGAGGATTTTATGCTTATTGCTCAATTTCAAGCTCTTCAGTTTAAAGACTTTTATTGACATACATATCACAGATCATCACAACTTCCCGGGGTCGCAAAATTATGCCCTTATTATGCGCTCAAGAAAATCAAATTTTGTTGTTTCGACGTACAAACAACCAAATGAACAGATATATCGCTGTGATCTCTTTGATAAAACACAACGCCAAAAACAAAATATAAATATTTAATGTCGTAAAATGCTGTAAAAGCAAACAGATACTAGTCAGTTACTTCTTATGATTCTTAGGAGAAAACCAACGTTTGCCGTTTCTTTTAGGAATGTCACCGTCAGAAACGGCAACGTGTCTTGCTTGCAAGTGCCCATGTTGTTCTGAAAAAGAAACTAACGCATCCCTCTTCCTTCTTGGGATGAAGCTGATGTACAGCTTAATTGCATGGGTTTTCGATGGCAATTGAATTACGTAATTATAAGTTGTCGGCAAAATCGTAGTCACGTTCGAGTTTGCCGTAAACATACCCCAAAGGCAACGTCAAAACGATTATTATTATTATTATTATTATTATTATTATTATTATTATTATTATTATTATTATTTATCTGTATTTATTTTTTTAAGTCTTTCTGGAGTGAATGAGTTATCGTGAGCAGCGGATTCTGATAATCTTTTACTAAATGGACTATAATAAAATTAATGTCGTCTACGCTTTTAGCACCCTGTTGTTCTTTGCGGTTTTTCAACAAAGAAAGACCTCTTCTTTGAAAGGGACAAAGGAAAAAAGTTGGACTGGAGTCTGGACTGACTTTGATTGACTTGTAAAGATATGAATCAGACTCAATATTTTACCAACCAGTTAACTGCGTTCAACGATAGGAGAACGCAGCCCTAATCCCGACCGGAGTGAAATCGAGATTTTCTCTGTAGTGGAGGGACGGACACCAATTTAGCCCCCCCGAAGAGTTTTGCAGGGGCATAACCTCGGCCGGGAACTGGTACATACTTTGACTCGCTTTCATGGAACCAAATGACCTCGCTTTCACACCCAAAGGCGTCTTTGTTGCGAAAAAGCTTGTTTCGAACGAGGGAAGTTCCAGGCTCGAAAAAGCAACCTTTCGCCCAAGGAGTTATTGTAAATCCTTGATCGAAGTCTTAGAGAAGTATGCACGACTCCTTGGTACATATGTCAACCTTCAGTTCGCTGCCCAGTTGGCATTCTAACCTTCTCGCCTTCGATGAAGAACCACTCGGCATACAACGTTCAAATTTATATGTCCGTGAAAGAAACACGCTATTTAAATTTACTTGATACTTAAATCATTTCTCTCTCGAACAATGCCTTGGCGAGTCACTCTCGAAGTTTTGTGTAATGTCCATCTTGCCACTTTTAAATTTAGAAATCGCGTTGTCTGCTTATTTCGGAAATCGACGTTTATCAACGAAGCCGCGAACTAAAAGAGGTTGAGAGGACCATTGCGCGAATATTTTTGGAGGTTATCAAAGGTAAAGAGTTCAACGGTACTTGTAACATTTCAGTTTAGTTCTGTATTTACATGTGAAACATTCGATGAGTACGATTCGATTCGATTCGATTCGATTCGATGTCGTTCCCAGGATTACGCGACAGAGTAATTGTCTTCGTATCCCACGAGTTAGGACTGAAGCCGCCAAGAGAGCTTTCTTGTACAATGGTGCCTTAATTTATAACAAATTTTTAAACTAGATCCTTATTCTGTCGACGATGTAATTTTCATTTCCTTATTCGTATATTTTTGTTCTTATTAATTTTTTAAGAGGTTATAGAATTTAGTGTTTTTTATATTTTGTGTCTTTTTATCAATGAGGTTAAGTTTGTCTTGTAATGATTTTAGGATGTTATTAGAGGCCAAATCAGGTAACTCGATGCAAGGACCTCTTGGACAAACAGTAGCGAGGTGAAGCCGGATCTTGGTGTAGATCAGGATCAGCAATGTTGAATAAAACAAAAAACCAATTGCAAGGCTGATCGGACAGCTAAGAAGGGTAATAATTTTATTGCCCAATATTTCGGTGAGACAAAACTCACCTTCATCAGGGGCTGTAAAAGCTAAGTAAAAATCGAATGAAACGGTTACAAGATTTAGAATGATTAAAATGAAAAGATTAAATATGATTGGTTGACAAACATAGAAAACGGAAACGTGACTAACAGCTTTTTTTAAAAATAGAAATAGATTAAGTTTCATCTCGTCTGTTTATTCCGTGGGGTTCAAGTGTCTTGCCCTTTGAAATCAAAAATGCTTCTCTGGCTTTACGAATGCTATCCCTGTTCGAGCGAATGAGTTCTAGGGGAATGAGTTCTATGTCGTTGATGGAGTGGCCAGGGAGAACGAAGTGATCTGAAACGGCGGTGGGTTGATCAATGTGACGATGGGTGATGGCTTTTTCGATTGCGCGTCTGTGTTCCCCAAATCTGTCGCTGAGTTGACGTTTAGTTTCTCCAATGTATTGTACCTTGCATCTTGCATTATTATACCCCTTATTGTATTGTAAATAATTTATTTTTCAAGGCTCCTATTGATAACAGAGTCTGCCTTGACTCTGAAGGGATTTCCCTGAATAAAGAAAGGTGTTTATTATTATTTGTGCTGAACGACTGGCTGCTTTCCCGGTCTTCACTCCGGGCTCGCATTGTTCTCGGACGAAAAAACCTTATTTGGCTCATCAACGCCAACTCAGAGACCCTCAGAAGTAAATAAATGGTCGCAAATTTACAAAAGTAAACTTTCTACTGCTGTTTAGCTTAATCAATGACCGAGGCAGCTGAAAAACGTCTATCGTAATACGTTAGGCTAGGAAAACTGCGTTGGAACACAGCGGGATTGCGATGACGCATCCGAAGCAAGCGGGATGGCGGAATGGAAGAAAAATTGGTGGCGGGAAGCGGGATTTGGGAACCCTATCAAAGAAGGGAAATATCTGCTCAAATACTTGCAAACGATTTGCGTTTTGTCGAGTTGCTTTAATGCAAATCTATCGAACAATGAATGCGATAAATTGATACACCATTGATTAATCGCATAGCCTGTTCCAGGCGTTCAGATAGTGGAGAGAATTATAGCTAAGTCCCATTTCGATGCACATACTGATCCAATCTTCAAAAACATTGGCATTTTAGAATTTCATGATATACACTTACTACATCTAGGTCTAATCATGTACTTCCATCAAAACCAAACTCTTCCTTCCAAATTCGCTTGTAAATTTACCTTAAATAGACAGATTCATTCGTATCATACGAGAAACTCTCATACCTTTCGTTTGCCGTTCTGTCAGACTAACATCAAAAAATTTTCTGTTTTTTACCAAGGACCTAAGTTTTACAACTCTCTTAACGCGGATATCGTCAATTCGACCTCTCCAGTTTCCTTTATATTAAGAAGTCACTTAAGGCATATATTTGTAATAACTATTAGTAATTCTTAGATATGTCTACTTTTGCTTCAAATTGTTCTTGTAAAATATTCAGTACCTTTTCCTTTTAATTTTGTAATGAACTGTATTTTGGTAAAACTATGTTAGCATCCGTCGCTGCAATTTCAATTTCAACTGTAATCATTAAATTGAGGAGGCCTCATTAACATAAGCTTCATAGTTTCCTTTAGGCCTCCTCGCCACTTTTCTTCTTTCCTTGTTCTTTAATTATTGTCTGTGGTGTGGCAAAATAAAATGAAATAAAATAAAATAAAAACTGACCACTTTAGATTTGAACAGCGACATAAATACCTGAAAGAGGGCCATCACTGCTTCTTCTTGAGCGTGGAATGAAATGCTCAAAGCAAGTGCAGAGTTCTAACAACTGAATTATGCCCTCTTTGATCGTATCAACAACGGTATGCAAAAACGTATGCAAAGCGGTATGCAAAAAAGCAAGTCGTTTATTCACAGCATATCCATTTACAATACAAATGGCTCTTCATCTGTGAAAAAAACTAAGCTACAAAACTAGAAATAGAGCTAAAATGTATGTACATGAATAAAACATGAGCCATCTTGATTTTAAATAGTCCTTGCAAAGTTTATAATACTCCTTAAAACCTGTACAACTTCTAATGTTCACTGGTAAGGAAATGAAAATTGCAGAGGCAGAGTCTTGAAAAGTTACCGATATAAGTGGAACTACAAGCCTCGGGACGACATTAGAGTGGAGGTTCCTTGCGGGTTTCATAACTTCCAAGTTTAGATATGATGGCCAACGAGGGTTATACATTGCCTTGAATGTTTGCTTGAGAAGAGAGAACTCTCGCCTTTCATTCATTGGTAGCCATCCCAGTTTGATCAATATAGAGATATCGTTGACATATTTGCCAGTAACAAAATAGGCTGCGGCGAACTACAGTCTTTGTAGCCTCGTGGAAAGAAATTTTGGAATTGGATAAAAAACTATATCACAATAATGGTGAGAACAGGACGTCCATCGCTCGCAGTATTGACATTGTCATTCACTCGTCCTCAGGCACGTAGTACTTCGGGACAGGATCAAAGCGGAATGAGTAGGTCCATGAAAGTCTTTCAACACACACGAAATGAGCGAAATCTACTAGACCTCTCAGTTAGGGAGACAGCCTCTGATTTTTTACAAGTTTAGTAATTAACGTACTCTATGGTAACTGACCACTTAAGATTTGAAGAGTGACATAAATACCTGAAAGGAGGCCATCACTGCTTCTTCTTGTGTGCGTGGAAGCAAGTGCAACTGAATTATGCCCTCTTATCAACTCGACAGCGGTATACAGACATAACAGGAAGTCGTACAAGTCACGCACACTCATCCTCAAGCACGTAGCACTCACGCGATTAAGCCACGCAATAAGCCCCCTTCCGCGTGTGATGACCCGGGGATAAACAGATGCGTGCAAATGGATACATTTTGATTGTTCGAGCTATATGCGCAAATTAAAGCAAAAACTGGGGGCGTGATGTTTGGGGGCTTATCGTGTGGCTTAATTGCGTGGGTGGGGGATCATGATTCATCCTTTCACAAAGTGCTACGTGCTTGAGGATGGGTGTGCGTGACTTGCACGACTTCCTATTATGCCTGTTATGCCTGAAACATTTTTGGGAATACAGTAGGAATAGAAAGTCCATTACTACGATGTCAAACGCGACATTTTCGACTGCCCACCTGGATCGAATATAAACAAAGTTTTGTTTTCGGTACCTGTTCGTTTTCCTTTCCAGTGCTAGTATTCCAAGAGGATTTTATGCTTATTGCTCAATTTCAAGCTCTTCAGTTTAAAAACTTTTGTTGCCACACATATCACAGATCATCACAACTTCCCGGGGTCGCAAAATTATGCCCTTATTATGCGCTCAAGAAAATCAAATTTTGTTGTTTCGACGTACAAACAACCAAATGAACAGATATATCGCTGTGATCTCTTTGATAAAACACAACGCCAAAAACAAAATATAAAATATAAATATTTAATGTCGTAAAATGCTGTAAAAGCAAACAGATACTAGTCAGTTACTTCTTATGATTCTTAGGAGAAAACCAACGTTTGCCGTTTCTTTTAGGAATGTCACCGTCAGAAACGGCAACGTGTCTTGCTTGCAAGTGCCCATGTTGTTCTGAAAAAGAAACTAACGCATCCCTCTTCCTTCTTGGGATGAAGCTGATGTACAGCTTAATTGCATGGGTTTTCGATGGCAATTGAATTACGTAAGTTGTCGCACAGGCAGCCCAGACGCGTTGTAAGTGGAGTTCATTTAAAAATACAAAAGGGTGAAAATATATGTAATACCACGAAATAAACTTTAATTCACGAAATAAATCTTGTTTACTTCTGCTTATTTTGTCCTGTTTAATTAATTTCCGGTTAATCTTGCAGCGCTCTCCTAAATTACGCAATCGCTTGTTAGCGTCGCTGCTTATATAACCCGTTAAGCCTTAGGTTTGCAGAGATTTATTACAGACTAACCGGTGATAAAAGAATCGAGATATCTTGAAATAAATCGCGCCTACCTTCAGCTCAATGTTCCCCTGTTCGTCCTGGCTGGTTTAAATGACATTTTGTGGCTTTTTTCAATCGGAGGTAGCTTCCACTAAAGAATTCTTCTTTAGTGGAAGCTACCTCCGATTGAAAAAAGCCACAAAATGTCATTTAAACCAGCCAGGACGAACAGGGGAACATTGAGCTGAAGGTAGGCACGATTTATTTCAAGATATCTCGATTCTTTTATCACCGGTTAGTCTGTAATAAATCTCTGCAAACCTTAGGCTTAACAAGTTATATAAGCTAAGCAGCGACGCTAACAAGCGATTGCGTAATTTAGGAGAGCGCTGCAAGATTAACCGGAAATTAATTAAACAGGACAAAATAAGCAGAAGTAAACAAGATTTATTTCGTGAATTAAAGATTTATTTCGTGCTATTACATATATTTTCACCCTTTTCTATTTTTAAATGAACTCCACTTACAACGCGTCTGGGCTGCCTGTGGTTGTCGGCAAAATCGTAGTCACGTTCGAGTTTGCCGTGAACATACCCCAAAGGCAACGTCAAAACGATTATTATTATTATTATTATTATTATTATTATTATTTATCTGTATTTATTTTTTTAAGTCTTTCTGGAGTGAATGAGTTATCGTGAGCAGCGGATTCTGATAATCTTTCACTAAATGGACTATAATAAAATTAATGTCGTCTACGCTTTTAGCACCCTGTTGTTCTTTGCGGTTTTTCAACAAAGAAAGACCTCTTCTTTGAAAGGGACAAAGGAAAAAAGTTGGACTGGACTCTGGACTGACTTTGATTGACTTGTAAAGATATGAATCAGACTCAATATTTTACCAACCAGTTAACTGCGTTCAACGATAGGAGAACGCAGCCCTAATCCCGACCGGAGTGAAATCGAGATTTTCTCTGTAGTGGAGGGACGGACACCAATTTAGCCCCCCCGAAGAGTTTTGCAGGGGCATAACCTCGGCCGGGAACTGGTACATACTTTGACTCGCTTTCATGGAACCAAATGACCTCGCTTTCACACCCAAAGGCGTCTTTGTTGCGAAAAAGCTTGTTTCGAACGAGAGAAGTTCCAGGCTCGAAAAAGCAACCTTTCACCCAAGGAGTTATTGTAAATCCTTGATCGAAGTCTTAGAGAAGTATGCACGACTCCTTGGTACATATGTCAACCTTCAGTTCGCTGCCCAGTTGGCATTCTAACCTTCTCGCCTTCGATGAAGAACCACTCGGCATACAAGTTCAAATTTATATGTCCGTGAAAGAAACACGCTATTTAAATTTACTTGATACTTAAATCATTTCTCTCTCGAACAATGCCTTGGCGAGTCACTCTCGAAGTTTTGTGTAATGTCCATCTTGCCACTTTTAAATTTAGAAATCGCGTTGTCTGCTTATTTCGGAAATCGACGTTTATCAACGAAGCCGCGAACTAAAAGAGGTTGAGAGGACCATTGCGCGAATATTTTTGGAGGTTATCAAAGGTAAAGAGTTCAACGGTACTTGTAACATTTCAGTTTAGTTCTGTATTTACATGTGAAACTTTCGATGAGTACATACAAGCGGTCATCTAACTAAATATGTCCGCCTGAAAAATAACAATTATGTCACGTAACTTTGTTATTTTAAGACATGCATTTCAGATCTGACAATGTTCGATTTTCTATTTAACTATGAAAATATATCAACTGATAACAACCCAGGGGAAGGGTCGAGAAAGATTAGAAAGCTGAGGAGGCTCTTTCTTTCCCAAATTTCGGTGTCGACAAGGGTTGCAGTCGAACGCACTCCACTAATCTGCGATTACTACTAGTTGCGTTCTACGATAGGAGAACGTACGGAGTAGAACGCAACCCTAATCCCGGCCGGAGTGACATCGAGATTTTCTCTGTCGTGGATGGACACCAATTTAGCCCCCCCGAAGATTTTTGCAGGGGCATAACCTCGGCCGAGAACTGGTGTATACTTTGACTCGTTTTCATGAAACCAAATGACCTCGTTTTGACGTCCAAAGGCCTCTGTGTTGTGAAGAACAGCAAAATTTTGGATTTATCAACTGAGTTGATAAGGTAAATTAGCCACCGCAAAGAGATTGAAAGCTGATGTTTCGAGCGTTATTTGCTCTGACGAAGGGCTTAAACGTTCGAAACGTCAGCTTTCAATCTCTTTACGGTGGCCAATTTACCTTACCAACTCAGTTGATAAATCCAAAATTTTGTGTTTCACGTCCCCACCGACGCAGCACCACAGTTTCTTTAGAAACTAACCCCCTTACTTGTGTTGTGAAGAAGCTTGTTTCGAATGAGAGACGTTCCAGGCTAACAAAAGCAACCTTTCTACCAAGGGGTTATTGTAAATCCTTGATCGACGTCTTAAAGAAGTATGTACGACTCCTTGGTACATATGTCAACCTGCAGTTCGCAGTTTAGTTGGCAAACCTCGCCTTCGATGAAGAGCTACTCCTCCTACAACATTCAAATTGATATGTCCGTGAAAGAAACACTCTATTCAAATTTACTTGATACTAAATCATTTCTTTCTCGAACAATCCCTTGGCGAGTCACTTTCGAAGTTTTGTGTATATGTCCACACGGGCGACCTTTAAATTTAGAAATCGCGTTGTCTGCTTATTTCGAAAATCGACGGCCAAAAAATGCAAAAAAGACTTCATCAACGAAGCCACGAACTAAAAGAGGTTGAGAGGACCATTGCACGAATATTTTTTCGAGGTTATAAAGGGTAAAGGGTAAAACGGTAGTTGTAACTTTTCACTTTAATTCTGTAGTTACATGTAAAACTTTCCATGAGTACATACATACAAGCGGTCATGTAAATAAATATGTCCCCTATAAAATAACTTGTCACGCAACTTTGTTGTTTTAAGATTTATTTCATTCCTGACAATGTTCGATTCCTTTAAATCATTTTCAAGTTAACTATGAAAAATATATTAACTGAGAAAAACCCAGGGGAACGGTCGAGAAAGATCAGAAAGCTGAGCAGACTCTTTCTTTCCCTAATTCCGGTGTCGACAAGGGTTGCAGTCGAACGCACTCCACTAATCTGTGATTACTACTAGTTGCGTTCGACGATAGGAGAACGCAACCCCAATCCCGGCCGGAGTGAAATCGAGATTTCCTCTGTAGTGGATCGATGGACGGGTACCAATTTAGCCCCCCCGAAGATTTTTGCAGGAGCATAACCTCGACCGGGAACTGGTGTATACTTTGACTCGCTTTCATGAAACCAAATGATCTCGCTTTCACGTCCAAAGGCGTCTGTTGCGTCTGTCGCGAAGAAGTGTTTCGAATGAGGGAATTTCCAGCCTCGAAAAAGCAACCTTTCGCCTAGAGAGTTCAGGGCTCGAGACTGACTTTTCAGCCTAGTAGCCAAGTGGCTAGTGAGAGGTTTGATTTCACTAGCCAAAACGAATTTTCACTAGCCAGACTTTTTTTTTTGCATAATCTTACACTGTGTTTAATACATGTATGTCTAATTTTTAGCCGAGTTAAGTGCTGTAAATATGCCTCTCTGTAAATCTCAAGAGTGAAGAACTTGAATATTAACTATTCTTTCCAACGGTTAAAGATCCTCACGCAGAATACAAATTACTATGTGCCTTCAGGGCAAATTCTCAGGCACGATGTAGTTCACGTCTCTCTTTTCTGTTTCGGTCAGATCATGTCGAATAACTCGAACAGTTAACCTTATATGAGCATGTCCTCGCACGGAGAAATGTTGGGAAACAAGACTAACATTGTATGAACGTTATAAGGTACGGAGAAACGTCAAAAAGACAAGAATGATACAGCACTCAACTCACGTACGGAAAAACGTATACAAGAGAAGACTAGTGAACTATGAGGGTATATTTGAGTGCGGAGAACATTAAGCAGAAAAAAACTAATAAGGTTCGAACTTACTAAGGTACGGAGAAATGTTGAGAAGTCATATCGAACACGTTGGTTGCAAATGCACTACAGTAGGGAGAAACGCTGCCAACGTACCAAGATACAGAGACTAATAAAATATGCAACTACTAACTTACGGACAAACGTTATTAGACAAAACTAATTCTGCAAGAATGTGTGACATAGGGGAGAACTCCGAATGGACAAACTATTACAGTGGGACAATAAATTACAGAGAAACGTGAATGACACAACTAAGATCGCACTAACGTACAGATAAACGTTAAGAAGACAAGACTAATACCCTATGAGCATACCAACGTACAGAGAAACGCTAAGCAGTGTCCACTTATCGTACGAATGTACTAACACACTGACAACCTTAGGAAAAGCAGAACAATGTCGTGCGAACGTACAAAGAAACGTTGAGAAGGCCAGACTAATATATCGACGAACCTATACTTACGTACAGAGCAACGTTGTGAAGACATTATGTAGAGAGAAACACTGGGAAGAGAAACTATTGTATGAAAGTAGCAATTAATGGAAAAAAGTCAATAACAGAAGACTAAAGAACTGTGTGAACCTACTAACGATTATACAAATATCATATGAACGCACTAATGGACCTTTCAAGGAAATGTATGGTGAAACGTTCTGAAGGCAGCTAATTCCGTTTGAACATAGAAATGACAGAGAAAACGTTGCCAACTGAGACAAGAATTAGTAGGGAGAAACGTTGAGAGGACAAAAAGTATCATACGAACACTATGATATCCTCTTACGGAATAAGTTTTAGTTTCTGCTCACTCAATTTGCTTTTGGGATCCAATCATCAGAAGCAATATTTAGTTTGGTTTCCATCCAGTGCTTTAGTGCTTTGAAATCAGTTTCACTAGCCAAAATGGCTAGTGAAAGCGCAAAAGTTACTAGCCAAAACGGAATTTCTACTAGTCTGTGACTAGTTGGCTACCGTTAGGCGCCGTTTACATGAGTTATTTCAGCCCGGGATGAGTTTCAACCCGAGATGACTTGGATCTCATCCCGGGATGACTTTCATCTCGGTGTCTGGTCATTTACCTGTAAGTGTTTACGTGATTTGGAGCAAAAATGTGTTCGCCCCGGGATGATTTCATCCCGGTGCTGAAGACCGGGATGAAATCCTCCCCGGGCGAACACATTTTTGCTCCAAATGATGTAAACACTCAAAGGTAAATGACCAGACACCGAGATGAAAGTCATCCCGGGATGAGATCCAAGTCATCTCGGGATGAGTTGGGATGAAACTCATCCTGGGATGAAATAACTCATGTAAACGGCGCCTGTAGTCTCGAGCCCTGGAGTTATTGTAAAGCCTTGATCGAAGTCGTAGAGAAGTATGTACGACTCCTTGGTACATATGTCAACCTGCAGTTCGCCGTTCAGTTGGCAAACCTTCTCGCCTTCGATGAAGAACCACTCGGCATACAACGTTCAAATTTATATGTCCGTGAAAGAAAAACGCTATTTAAATTTTCTTGATACTTAAATCATTTCTCTCCCGAACAATGCTTTGGCGAGTCACTTTCGAAGTTTTGTGTAATGTCCACGCTGCGACTTTTAAGTTTAGAAATCGCGTTGTCTGCTTATTTCGGAAATCGACGTTTATCAACATACACGCAGGGACACTTCGCAGATGTTTAAAACAACGTACAATCGTTTTTCTTCGAAACAGTCGTTGGGTACTCCTGGTTTATCAACGAAGCCACGAACTAAGGCGCCGTTTACATGAGTTATTTCATCCCGGGATGAGTTTCACCCCGGGATGACCTTCATCTCATCCCGGGATGACTTTCATCTCGGTGTCTGGTCATTTACCTGTAAGCGTTTACATGATTTGGAGCAAAAATGGGTTCGCCCCGGGATGATTTCATCCCGGTACTGAATACCGGGATGAAATCATCCCGGGGCGAACACATTTTGGCTCCAAATCATGTAAACACTCATAGGTAAATGACCAGACACCGAGATGAAAGTCATCCCGGGATGAGATGAAGGTCATCTAAGAGAGGTTGAGAGGACCATTGCAGGAATATTTTTTCGAGGTTTTCAAAGCTAAAGAGTTTAACGGTAGTTGTTACTTTTCAGTTCAATTCTGTATTTACATGTGAAACTTTCGATGAGTACATACAAGCGGTCATGTAAATAAATATGTCCCCTGAAAAATAACATTTGTCACGCAACTTTGTTATTTTAAGATTTCATGTATTTCGTATCTGACAATGTTCGATTTTCTATTGAAAATATATCAACTGATAACAACCGAGGGTCGAGAAAGATCAGAAAGCTGAGCAGACTCTTTCTTTCCCTAATTTCGGTGTTGACAAGGGTTGCAGTCGAGCGCACTCCACTAATCTGCGATTACTACTACAGTGGAACCTCGATTTAACGAACCTCTATGTAACGAAGTCCTCGGTATAACGAACGATATTTTTCAGCCCAGTAATAGGGTAATGTATGGAAAAGAACCTCGATATAACGAACCCTCGATATAACGAACCAATTTCCCCAGTCCCTTGGCACTTCGTTAAATCGAGGTTCCACTGTAGTTTAATATTTTTGCGTTCGACGATAGGAGAACGCAACCCTAACCCCGGCCGGAGTGAAATGGAGATTTTCTCTGTAGGGGATGGATGGACGGACACCAATTTAGCCCCCCCGAAGATTTTTGCAGGGGCATAACCTCGACCGGGAACTGGTGTATACTTTGGCTTGCTTTCATGAAACCAAATGACCTCGCTTTCACGTCCGAAGGCGTCTGTTGCGTCTGTCGCGAAGAAGTGTTTCGAATGAGGGAAGTTCCAGCCTCGAAAAAGCAACCTTTCGCCCAGGGAGTTATTCGAAATCCTTGATCGAAGTCGTAGAGAAGTATGTACGACTCCTTGGTACATATGTCAACCTGCAGTTCGCCGTTCAGTTGGCAAACCTTCTCGCCTTCGATGAAGAACCACTCGGCATACAACGTTCAAATTTATATGTCCGTGAAAGAAACACGCTATTTAAATTTTCTTGATACTTAAATCATTTCTCTCCCGAACAATGCTTTGGCGAGTCACTTTCGAAGTTTTGTGTAATGTCCACGCTGCGACTTTTAAGTTTAGAAATCGCGTTGTCTGCTTATTTCGGAAATTGACGTTTATCAACGACGCCACGAACTAAGAGAGGTTGAGAGGACCATTGCAGGAATAATTTTTCGAGGTTTTCAAAGCTAAAGACTTTAACAGTAAACCATGCTCACTGATACGATGGCCACTCATTGTCCCGGGTAGAGGATTAAGATATGGGAGCTGCGATTCCGGAGACAAGAGTGGTGAATGCGGTGAATGGTAAATGAGGTAGTGAGATGTGTCGCCGAAGGGGAGGCGGGAGCGGACGCCGTACGATAGCTTTTGCCCACCGGCTAAATTGCGAGAATGGCGATGAAACGACCCTGGCAAAGGTTTAAGAACCTTCCGAAAGTCCCTGGGGATGACATTACATGTCCTCGTGCATAAACAACCTCAAACAAGGTTGTTAATTTGACGCGGGAGTGAGAAATCGTGGTCATCTCATCAGTGAGAATAGTAAAACATGCTCACTGATACGATGGCCACTCATTGTCCCGGGTAGAGGATTAAGATATGGGAGCCGCGATTCGCTCCGACACGCAGCTTTGCCCGTTACTGTCCCCGCAAACCTGCTAGACTTTACGCTGGGACACGTACCTTGCGATGGCTTTAATGAACGTTTCTCTCCATAACTTAATTAAACAATAGAAACCCTTGGTTTATCTATTTGAAAGCAAGCTCCCAGTTTTTAAGTTCATTGTTCGTCTGGAAGGTCTGAGGTAGTAAGGCGGCTTGGGGAGAAGAACCTTCTGCTGACTTGGTTGAAGCTGCAAGAGTCGATGCGGTATGCCCAGAGTCCATGACTTTGCTGCATTGAGAGTAGTATTCTGCTGTGGCGAGTGATTTCCACCCCACGTGCCTTGCAACGTCTTCTTGTGACACACCCAAAAAAGCGAGGGTTATGGCGCAGCCACTTCGAAAGCTATGGGCGGACTCGCCCTGGTAGAGGTTGAGGGATTTCAAGTGTAGAGTCAAACGGTTGCTGACAGCCGAACCCATGAAAGGCGATTCAGTGACTAGTCCTTTCTTATCTGTGACTCTAAACAAATAGCCATCTCTTAAGTTGATAGCCATTAGGTCACACATGCTGACATACAGTTTGATGTTGCCGACAGGGCACACAATAGGGTTCTCGCATCTCTTCACTTTGAAAATGTTTGTATCCTTGCCTCTGAGGGTTTTCCCGAATGTGTGGCGGAACAAGAGGAACTGTCCGTCGGCAGAAGTAAGGACTTCCTTAGTGAACACGCGACCTAGATCTGAGGCTCTGTCGCCAGCGTAAAAATCGAGGCAAAAGAAAGCTAGGTCCCTTGCGTGGAGGAAGCGTGAAACCGGTGAGATATCCTTTTGGAAGGCCTTTCCTCTTAAATATGCGCATAGACGCGTCAATTTCTCGAAGAAAATTGGGATAGCCTGCTTTGGTGTGACCCTAGAGATGGCTTGTTCCTCTCGGACAGTCTTAAGGTACGCCTTGACGCTCCTGTGGGAAGCTGGGTTACCTACACCCAACAAGTCGTTCCACTCTCCCCCGCGCCCTATGTCTGCAAAGAGTGATCTGAGCTTCCCAATCATACTATCAACAGTCCCCGCAGCCAATCTCGATGGGCATGGGCATGGATCGGGACGTTTAGACCCAAACAAAGGACAAGATGGAATGTGTACTTTGGTCTTCCCTGAATTGTCCTTCCACACCAAAAAGCGTGCAATATCATTAGATGTTGCATTGTAAACAGACTTGGGATGAGGAAGAGATGCGAGGAAACGTTCCAACTCTAGGTGTAATTTTGAGATCTGCTTTTGGTATGCTTTGTTTTGACTTACGCTCTGAAGGGTTCGAAGGCGGGCGTCTATTCCCGACAGGTCCAAGGGAAACCTGAGAGGGGAGTTGCTGTTGCTAGCGGGTTTTCTATTATAACCACATCTTTGGCAAAATAAGAAAGTGGAGTCGTTGGGATACGCGCACATAGGGCACTGAACCGCCGGAGTCCAGAGTCTTGGCACTTCAGGTAGAGGCTGCAAAATACCCAGAACAAAGCGTACCGTGAGTTAAAGGCGAACGTAAGTAAGAATGAATGACACATGCTACCAACAATATGATAGTTTTATTGAAATTAAGGAAGTTTGGAAGAATTAATTTCTTTGAACAACCAACATAAATATAGCATAGATGAAAAGTACTGTTCATTGCTAACGACTAGATAATTAGTTTATTCTTCTAAATTTGAAACGCGGAAGACCCAAAGGTCCCACATCAGGGGGCGCCTTTCCCAGCTTGTATTGCCCGTCTTGGATGGGAACAGAAGGACATCGGGATGTCCTTTGGAACCCAGTTTAAAGGAAGCGATTGAACAACGAGACAGTAAAGGCCACCAGTACCGCCTCGGGGATAGATCAGGCGCCACCATGGTGAAGACACAGGCCTGCGGCTTGAGATGCTTGAGAAGTGGACCGATGAGGGAGAAAGGCGGGAAAACGAACGCGTTTTCGTGGCTTGGTACCTGCTGGGAAAACACATTGACGCCGGATGAGCCAGCGCACGGGAAAGGCGAAAAGAATCGTAAAGGGCGACCAGAGGCATTTCATCTAACGTTGTCTGGTAACGCCATGAGTTCCAAGCTATGGGGGCCGAACGCTGCTTCGACGGTGCGCCAGGATGATGGAGAAAGGGTACAATCTAAGTCGGACACGGTGCGAGAAAGAGAATCCGCAATATTTAAGGCAGATGGGACAAAATGTGCAACTAATGAAATGTTGTGTTCCAAAGAGAACGTAAACAGATCCTTCATAACCTCTGAGATAGCGGGAGACTTAGAGATCTGACGGTTCCAGCTATCTACGTACGACAGCCTTGTTGTCGACGAAGGCATCTAAGCGGACATTACGCACGTGTGCCAATAAGGATGTTAGTGTAGCGAGGAGGGCTTTGGCTTCTTTAGCTGCAATGGGAAGAGTTCTTGATTCCTCGTCCCAGTAGCCGCGGGTTTCTTGTGGAGACAGAGAGCCTGGGGTTTTGAGGATCCCGCCCCATCCTGTGTTGAAGGCGTCAGTATGTACGGTAACGCTCACGTGCTTCTCATCTTTCCATGGAAGAAAGCCCGACCAGGAATCCAAGAAGCGCCACTCCATTATTTCGTTTCTCAGAGGACCCGTCATTCGCACGGACAGGGAGCGTGAAGTGTTTTTCTGGGGGCGGGAAATGGCTTGGAAGACGTTGTTGGAGAATAGTTTTGCAGCTGGGACGAGCAAAGCAAAAGAAGTTGTCTTGCCTGCGAATTTTTGGAGGGTCTTAAGGGGTACGGAGTTGAGATTCAATATTGATTCTCGGAGAGCGGCGAATTTTAATCGCTTGTCATCTGGCAGGATGAACGCTTGCTTTTCAGAATCACACAGGTATCCCAGGAAAGGTACCACTCTTTGGGGCTCTAGAACACATTTTTTAGGTCCTATGAAGTAACCCAGGGATAATAGGACGGAGCACGCAATGAAACAGGCCATTTCTGCTAGCTGGAAGTCCGAGAACTGATTCTTGTGGTGTGCGTGAAGGTGTAACTGACCTGCGTGCCTATCATCTATGTATTGAGTGCACGGGACTCCTAAGGAACGGATGTAACTGGTTGCTACAAGGCCAATGGAGTTATAGATGAAAGCGCTGGCCTTCCATCCGAACGGTAAAGTAGTGTACACGAAGTACCAGCCTTGCCATTCTAAGCCAAAAAATTCGCGACAGGCAGGTTGAAGCCGTACGTGGTCGTAGCCACTTTTATCGTCAAAGGTAGTTTGGAAGTGCCCGACTCCAACGTAGCGAGGAAGGTCAGTTATGTAGTCCAAAGAAAACGGCGAGTTTTTTATCCAGCAATTCAAAAAACGCTCATCGTGGCACATGCGCGGCTTCTGGGGCTCAATGGTGATAGGCATGACTAAGTGAGGGGTGTAACTAGGTCCACCTCGCCCCAGACCTCTAGAGAGCCATTGCGAACTCTTTCTAGTATGGTTTCCGTGATAAAATCGTGAAAACTGAGACATGACATTGAGTTTGGGAAAAGGGCTCAGGGAGGAATATCTGAGTCATATTTAGTTCCCTGAAAGAGTCCTGTGAAGTTGGGTGAAGAAATCATATACATTTACTCCTTCGTCGATCCATCTTTGGACGCGAGAGTTTGCGCTCGGCCCAGTTGAAATGCTGTCCCAAGTTAAACGATGCTGGTGGATATTTCCCACCACGAAAGATGTTGGGTCCCGAAATCTGAGTTGAGCGGGAGACGCCCAACAAGCACCCGCAGATACCATGTCTTAGGACGGTAATGGCCCGTCCCAGGTGGTGGGACTTCCCTCCCATCGCAGATATTTTCTTTGGCTGGATGTGAACGAGCATTGGACAAACGATCTTTGAAAGACTAGAACAGACAAGAGGAGCAAAACATGTAAGGAAAAAACGAGAATGAGGACCTGACAAACTATGGTAAACCGCCTAAGAAGGTCCGAGACTTTGCGTTTTAAGAATAAATCATAGTGATATCTCGAAGAATATCACAAAACGAAGGAATTTTGGCGGGAGGGAACCTCCCACCACCTGGCCGGGCCAGGAACCCATCAGAGACAGGTTATAGGGTGTTGTTTAGAATACCCTTCTGGCACGGACAGGTGGGGGTGGTATAAAACAATGAAAGACACGACTAGTGAATTGATGATGAATCTTTAATCGAGAGTAACAAAGCGGTCAAATATAGGGCATTGCCGATAAGCAGACAACAGCTAACTAGGCAATACTAGCTAGCGTAGTGTATAACCAAAGATTGTTATCGGTTGGCATTTCTTCTTCCCCGGTTAGGGTTCCCGCAATTTCGGGCCATGTGACCACGCCTGCCGCAGTTGAAACATACAGGAGGAGTATGGCGACGTCTAACGCCCAGCTGTTGGTATGGCATTGGTCTTGGCGGAGCTCGAGGAGATTGCTTTAAGGCTTTCTGTATCTCTTTGGCTACTTCGACCTCATCTTTGTTACCGACGAGCTTAAGTAGGATGTTCTGAAGTGCTGGATTGTGTACTAAGGCCCGTGATTGCTTCAATACAACGTTGAAGCGCGGGGCTCTGTCGTCGTCTTTCTTTCTAGCAGTATCTACTAATTGCTCTAATGCCGCCATTGCAGTAAAAGGGTCAAACAAGGCTGGAGGTTTATACAGGTGCTGTCGCAGAAGAGCCAGGGCCGCGTCAACATTAGAGGCATCGTGCAGACGTTTGAACTCATCCAGCTGCCTTTGCAAGGCTGCTACACCCTCATCCTATTAGTACAAAAGAGGGATCTATAAGGGAGCGTACAACTTTCCCGACTGAGGCTACTGGGTGGTAACTCGCGTCTAAACCACAACGTATAAGCGAATAAAGACTTAAAGAAAATTACCTACAGATAAGAAATTTTGTGCGCTAAAGCAGCGAATCCTACGCAAAAGATTCTAAAATCTAGCAAGTACAGAACTCAAAAGAGGAAAACATACGGCTTAGCTCATGGCTTTATAGAACAGCTTAATCTTTATGAAGAGAACCACTTAGAGGTGTGTGTGTAGACACCGGAAAAGATGGTTACAAAGATCCTTACTTAGGATACTATAAAGGCAAAAACCAAAAAATTTTGAAGGAATGAGACGTGTGAACTGATAAAGTTGCGGGGGTTTAAAACAAATTTAAGACTACATCTGAGGATAGCATGTTCTGGTAATAATACGATTTCGCAACGTGGCAATCGTCTAATGAAATTAAAAAATTATACCAGGATTGCACACCACCAACATGAATTAGTGGGATTGTTACGCGACCAAATATATAATTTAAATTAAAATTCTTAGTATACTTTAGCCATCGCGTAGCCAACATATATTTACTAGGGTTGCCACACGACCGAACGCGAAATAAAGCTAGAACTACCAGTATATTTAAGCCATAACACGGACGACGTCCCTTTATTTGGTCGCCACACGCCCAAACGTAATATAAAACAATCAATTCAAGAATATTATGGTCATAGAACCGCCGAAATATTCTACTATAAAAATTCTACTACGTGCGCATCCCGGGCGGCATATTTACCAAGGTGACCACACGACCAAACGTAAAGGAAACTATAAACATAAAAGTTTTATTAAGCGCCACACGACCAAAAGCCAAATATACCAAAAGGTTATAAATTTCTAGCCGACGCACGGCCCATGAGTTTTACTAGAGTTACCACACGACCAAATATGAATTATCAGTATACATTTCTAGCCCACACACGGCTCATATAAAGTTTTGCACAAACGCCAAATAAGTAATAAACTTTTAGCCGACACACGGCCGATGGGTTTTACTGGGGTCGCCACGCGACCAAAAGCCAACTGAAGTTACATAAATCTCTAGCGGACACACGGCAAATAAGTTTTACTAGGGTCGCCACACGACCAAACGCCAATAAAAGTTATAACATTCCTGGCCGGCACCAAACCAATGAGTTTTACTAGGGTCGCCACACGACCAAACGCCAATTGAAATTCTAAATCTCAAGCCGACACACGGCAAATAAATCTACTGGGGTCGCCACACGACCAAACGCCAATTAAAGTTAAAAATCTCTGTCCGACACACGGCAAATATATTTACTGGGGTCGCCACACGACCAAACACCAATAATGAAAGTAAAAATCTCTATCCGACACACGGCAAATATATAAATTTACTGTAGTCGCCAGACGACAAAACACCAAAAACGGATTAAAATGTTCTGGCCCACACTGGTCGCGCGAAAAAACGTAAATTAAAATAAATACTAAAACTACACTATATACCAAGCTGGGAAATGGCCGATAACTGCTACGAGAGTAAAGCCCAAATGCTAAAATAATAGAACTACGAGAATATTACACTGCAAAACGACCAATTTGCAATGAACTAGGTTTACTAATGAACAAAAAGATAAACCGTAAATTAGATAGAAGCTGTATAAGTACGCTAAAACCGATCAACACGGCCAACACGCTTTCTAGGGCCGCGAAACGCAAAAGGTACTGAAAAACTAATAAACAAGTAGCGAAATTCCCAAATTTACTGACCATAGTAAAAGTACACACACGAAAGCTAGACGGGTTATAAACCAAAATTAAAAAGCGAAAGAAAAATATCCGAAGAAGGTGAAAGAATAGACTAAACAAAACAAATGTATACCTCATTAGGCTGAGCTTCAGCTTGTGCAGGCGGATTAGGTGGAGCTTGGGCATCAGTTTGTTGGCCTTGGCCGTCCGTTGAGGATCCTGTTGTTGAAGGTCTGCTAGGAGAGCAGGGTTCGGGTTCGCGGGCTGTTGAGCCATATAAGAGCTTCGGCGACGAGGAAAATGAATGACGCTGTGCGATAGCTTTTGCCCACCGGCTAAATTGCGAGAATGGCGATGAAACGACCCTGGCAAAGGTTTAAGAACCTTCCGAAAGTCCCTGGGGATGACATTACATGTCCTCGTGCATAAACAACCTCAAACAAGGTTGTTAATTTGACGCGGGAGTGAGAAATCGTGGTCATCTCATCAGTGAGAATAGTAGTTGTTACTTTTCAGTTTAATTCTGTATTTACATGTGAAACTTTCGATGAGTACATACAAGTGGTCATGTAAATAAATATGTCCCCTGAAAAATAACGTGTCAGGCAACTTTGTTATTTTAAGATTTCATGTAGTTCGTATCTGACAATGTTCAATTTTCTATTGAAAATATATCAACTGATAACAACCGAGGGTCGAGAAAGATCAGAAAGCTGAGCAGACTCTTTCTTTCCCTAATTTCGGTGTCGACAACGGTTGCAGTCGAACGCACTCCACTAATCTGCGATTACTACTGGTAAATAAAAATAAAGTTAAATTTTAAATCACTTTTGGCCCTTTAAAAGCTCACAGAGGTTTGGTTCTATACAAATCGCTACGTTAAAACAAATTTTAATATAGTTTATAATTGGCTCATTTTCGAAAGACCAATCAAGTCCTATACGCAAGCGCTACTTTACCAACTAGCGTAACTTAAGGTGGCTCGATCGGGTTTTTGAGTGACGATACCTCTTAACTTTGAGCAACTAGCGTACCACAGTGAACAACCCAATAGAAAATCGATCGTTACTGCTGACCTAGAGAAAGATGAAAGTTTTAAATGAGGTAAGTTTAATCGAAATCGGAGTTACCATAGAAACATAATGACGTCATCCCCCATTTTACATGAGAGCCAATTACTTGTCACCAAGAGATAATTCTGGAAAGCGCTCGACTGGATCTTCGACCTGACATATTTTTATTTACGTCTGCAAAATTTGAAGAATTTCTATGAGAGCGTTTTCGAGAAAATTTCGGGTGAAGTTTTAGGGTGTTAAAAAACAACAAAAACAAAACAATTTTGATTTGTTATTGAAAAGTATGCCCACAAAGGTTTGATGAAATAACATTTTGGTTTTAAATGAATGTTATATCATCTAATTATTTTGTGTGAAAATTTCAGGGAAATCGTTCCATTTGATTTTTAGAAACGTTGGCTTGAATATGAACTTGTTTGGTGTGTTATTGGGCTTTTTTATCAAAAATTGACACTACACTTATTAAAATGGTTATGAATTAAAAAGCGGTAGATGAATTTTTTTATATCTTTGTCCTCAAGGAGAATAATCAATATTCAATACAATCCCAGCGTTTCAAATTTATTGAAACGTTATAAAGCTGTCAATTTTGAGCCAAAACGCAGTAAAATATTGGCCTGATTTTCACGCCAGTGGCTTGTTGCTCTCATTATCCATCTCCATTGTTTTGAATCGGCGTGCAATTGTAAATTTCACTACACCATGAATTCATATAACGCTTAATTGCTTTCCGAAGATGTTCCGAAAACGTGCTGAGACTGGGATAAGATTGGGGGAGACCCACGTCTACTGACCTGTTTAAATTTTTCGTTGACTCCTTGCCATAAAAATTTATCTGGAACACTGACTGAGCACAGCAGCTTTCCGTTTGCGCTCACTGCTAACCGAAGTTTGCGCTTACTGCTAACCTTGAGGTTTGCACTCACTGCTGTCAGCATGTCCATTGTTATTGTAATGCTGACCTGATACATTAGCACGTTTTTCGGAACATATTCGGAAAGCAATTAAGCGTTATATGAATTCATGAGGTACTGAAATTTACAATTGCACGCCTGTTCGAAACAATGGAGATGCATAATAAGAGCAACAAGCCACTGGCGTAAAATTCAGTCCAATAATTTCCTGAGTTTAGGCTTTAAATTGATAGCCTTACAACGTTTCAATGAGTTTGAGACTCGGGGATTGTATTGAATATTGATTATTCTCCTTGAAAGCAAAGTTTTTAAAAAATTCATCTACCGCTTTTTAATTCATAATCATTTTAATAAGTGTAGGGTCGATTTTTGATAAAAAAGCCGCGTAACACGCTAAACCAGTTCATATTCAAGCCAACGTTTCTAAAAATCAAATGGAACGATTTCCCTGAAATTTTCACATAAAGCAATTAGATGACATAACATTCATTTAAAACCAAAATGTTGTTTCACCAAGTCGCTGTGGACATACTTGTCAATAACAATTCAAAATTATTTTGTTTTTGTTGTTTTTTAACACCTTAAAACTTCACCCGAAAATTTCTCGAAAACGCTCTCATAGAAATTCTTCAAATTTTGTAGACGTGAAGACAAATATGTCAGGTGGAAGATCCAGTCGAGCGCTTCCCAGCATTGTCTCTTGGTGACAAGTAATTAGCTCTCATGTAAAACGGGGGATGACGTCATTACGTTGCTATGGTAACTCCGATTTCGATGAAACGAACCTCATGTAAAACTTTCATCTTTTTCTAGGTCAGCAGTAACGATCGATTTTCTATTGGGTTGTTCACTGTGGTACACTAGTTGCTTAAAGTTGAGAGGTATCGTCACTCAAAAACTCGATCGAGCCACCTTAACGTAAAATGGACATACCACACGTAGCGAAGCTACAATTCACTAGACTGATAATAACTTCCGCTTAGGTTGTCGAAACGTCAGTCAATTAATGTCACCACAAACAGTCCTTCTCAGGACGACACTCATCCGGACGATCGTAATTTACCGTCTTTATGAGACAATGATATTGTTTTGACTTAGCGTTGTCATCACTCTCAGATGCACACGGTTCGACCACTCAGTTATTGCTCCTCTTTTCAAAACCATATGTAATCGCACTTGTAAGTTCTCCATTCATTTGCCTGTAAATTTTTTTCCCTCAGTTGCATTTTACTGATACCGTTTTTTTTTCGATTAAAAGCCGGGGGCGTTTATTTAAAATCTAGACTTCGTACGCGTTTCTTAGAACCCGGCTTTAATTTTTGTGGTCTTAACTAGTGTAAGTGAACTAAATTTACATCAAAATATGGGAAAACACAAGAAAAACAGGAACAAAATGCCACCGATTTTGTCTCTAGTCAGGCGTTCCTGCTCTAGTCGATAAAATTCAACTGACGACTCCCACTCCCTTTAGCTGGAATTAGTGAAATAAATTGAAATAACTGCAATCGCCATAACTGACTTTGAATGAGATTCAGTTGCATAAAGACTCACGGTTTCAAATTAATGTCGGGTCTCACAGTTTATTTTAAATTTGGCAGTTTAGATCTGAAATTTTACGGGGAGCAGGGATGGCGCAGTGATGAGAGCACTCGCCTTCCACCGATGTGGCCTGCGTCCGATTCCCGGTCCCGGTGTCATATGTGGGTTGAGTCATGTTGTTGTTGGTTTGTTGTTGTTTCGCGTCCTTGCTCCCCGGATTTTTCTCCGCTCACTCCGGTTTTCCTCACTCCATAAAAAACCAACATTTCCAAATTCCAATTCGACATGGACGTCAAGTGTTTACACATGAGCCCCTGGCTCGGGAGATTGGGTGACTACTCCCTCACTACGACGTTAAATTTGATTTACCTTTACCTTTACCTTACGAAAACAGTTAGAGTCCAAATTCAGATTTCCTTTTCTTTAAAAGTGTGAATGTTTGTACGTGTAAACCGTACGAACAGTGTGATCTGACTGTGAAAGCCAATGTTTGACTTAATCTTGGGTTCTATTTCATTACCTGGTTACCTGTACGCGAGATGTTTTCAGTTATACATTAACAATAAGAACAGGAAGCACCTCACGTGCAAAATGCAACAGCTAGTTGATGTTTTTATTTATCCCATTCTTTGACATTGCCTTTTTGCTTCCATTTACTGTTATTTCTATCGTAATGTTACGAATTAATTTAAACTCCAAGGACCGCCAAGCATTTGTAGTTAAATAAGATGCCTACATGGAGCTCGAAAGTTTATGAGCTTTTATAGCACAACGCTAAATTTTGGCGTGCTCCCATTGGTCGAAATCGATCACGTGACGCGAAGGTGTCTCTCCTCAGCGGGCGCCTGTCAGCGCTTAGTGCCCGTTTTGGCAATTTTGGCAATTTTGGCAATTTAGCGTTGTACAATTAAAACAACAGAGTTCTTCTGTCTCGGGCCCTATGTGTGATAGGTTCCCTCGGAAATTTGATATTCAAACTTCATATAAGCCCTCGAACTACGTTCTCAGGCTAATATTTGTTGTGAACATCAAATTTCCTCGGGCAACCTATCACACAATAGTGCCCTCGACAGAAGAACTCTGTTGTGTAAATAATGCACATACCACTTGTTCTATACCATCTGCAGTGTTAATTTGTTACAGACAATTTTTTTATTCTAATCCCTTATCTCAAGTCTTCGCTCCTAATTGTGCGAGCTTGAAGAAACAAGCATGACTGGTCACTCGTTTCCCCACCGCTGGTAAAGGGGAACGAAAACTCGAGATTGAGTCTACGAGATCAATTTTATTCTGACAATTTTATCTAAAGCGAATTACAAGCCATCTCCGTGTCACACGAGAAATTAGACAGTAAGTAGACTCCACGAATGTAGAAATATGGCGAAAACCAAAGTCAATGCCCGTTCATGCCGTTCATTCCATTCTTTCCGTTCATTGCTTTGCGCTCTCTTCGCCTCCTCACACATTCCACCATGACATTCTTGATGGTATTTTCTCCGAGCAGTGTGTTGAATTCGTTCAACTTTTCCAGACGGTCAAACGGCTTTGGTAGGTAATGGAAGTTGAACGTGCTGTAATGAGCTTCGGGGTCTTCAAATATCGAGAAATCGCCGAACTCCTTTTCTTCAGGGGTCTTACGAGGAATGCCTGGGAAAAAAAGCGAAACAACAGTTGCATTGAGCATAATAAGTGGAGTGACGAGTTGATGAAATGAAATTGAAAGAAGAAATGTTCTGTAGTCGATCGTTTTACTTGACTGGAGCTCAGTGGTTAGAGCATCCTGGAAGTTCATGTGTTCAACTTCCGTTGGGAGGGTTCAATTTTTTTTGTGAATAAAACGACTCTAGAACATTTCTTCTTTTAGTTTCAAGAGTTGAGGATAGTTTTCATTTACGTTTACCAGTTAAGCCTACCCTTCAAGAAAAAAAAACGAAACAAACACTAAAAAAGAAACACTAAAAACACCCCGGGCGGGGGACAACTCCTTTATATGGCCTATACGGGGCCGTGCTGCTGGATAGGGTATGGTTGCTGGTCTTTTTGTCCTGAGTAGGCTATGTTATTTTATGCGAGTCTGTCCTAAACAGGGTCTGAACTTGTCCTAAACCGGATATGCTACACGATTGTCGTCGTTTAAAAAATAAGGCTTAAACAGAATTTCGCAATCCTAGATCGGAGATGTTTCGTGGTCTTAAAAACAGTTTAAATCATTAAAATAAGACAGTGTGTAATTTGTCATTTGTCCTAAACAGGGACCTGCAATGGAGGGTGTTGTCCTTTTTTCCTAAAAAGGGTCAGGGTTTTAGACCCTTAGCGGGACCCCAACAACCAAACATGGGTCAAATGCCCCTTCCCCGGGGAGAAATACTTAGCTTTTCTACTTTTTTCTCCAATATCTTTTTCCCTACTAAATTACACATACAAACAACGCTGCAGGTTTGATGCTTGACAATGGTACCAATTTGTAGAAACAAATAAACTGAGAGAGAAGACAAAATAGAGGTAAAATCGAAGAAAAAGACGAAACATTGTGTTATCTAAGATGGAACAAATACGTTTGTCACTACAGGAATTGTACAACGTTTACAACAAGTAAAATTTTCAGTGTGAACAAAGAAAAATACAGCGTTTCAGTTCAAAATGACGTGTTTTCATTGTTTGCACGATATAGATTCACTGAGGTAGTTGGCGGTGTTATTCTATTCTCACAAAGGGATTCAGTCCTGGCCTGAACCACATTTTCCCTTCACTCGTGTTCCGCGCTTCGCGCTCGTGAATTCCCCTCCCCACCGCCTTCTCTAGCCTGCTTGGTGTTGAGGCGCTAAAAGGGGAAGCGCCAGACGCGAGCGAGAAACACGGGCTCGCGCTTAGTGCTCTTGATTCCCTCAGTTTCCGTCCGCTTTCGGCGTTTGCGACCCAGGCTAACCCTTATCTCTCTCTTCCGTTTCGGCGTCTGCCACGCAGGCTAGAGTTTGATGAAAACTTATCGTATTCAAAACGCTCCATTTTTGACGACGCTTTGAAAACGACACTGAATAAGCAACAGTCTCGATCAGCACTTAACGGAAGCTCTATTCGCATCTAAGGCGACGTGGCGGCAATAAAGCCGCGTCCGTGTGAACGCTGTCGGCTTAATCACATACAGTGTGCTTTCACAGATTACCCGGTTTGCAAAGGCTAGAAACTACAGACAAACCTGGACGGATTTGCTCTCTGAAAGTCTTATTGACAAGTGCGAAGTGCACCACGACAGGGCAAGTAGGATCCGTGGGGTCTGAGAACACATAGAACTCCTTCAGGCCGTACATCTTATACTGCTCCTCAGCGTTGATAGGAGGGAATTTGATGCTATTGCTCTTTGCCCATTCCTCTGCTAACAGAAGTTCCTGTAAAATTCAACGCTTTCTTCAGTTGTAACAGAGGCGGATAGTGAGCAGCGGTAAACTGTATAGTAAAGTTTGTTAACAGAATTAGTAAAAAGAATGTGGAAGAACTCGTGTTGCAGAACCTATCTGACTTACTTTGAAAGGCATTTCCTCATCCCTGTCGCGAGCGCTGAAGTCAAAAGACAGAAAAATGTCTACATCTCTTTGGGCTCTTAACAGTGGAGGGAAGGGAGAGTTAAAGACAAGACCACTGTCAACCAAGTAGATGCGCTTTGCCTTAACAGCCAGCTCCTCAGCGGCGTCGGTGATCTCTTCTTCTGTGTGGCAAAACAGAAAACGTAAATGTTAGCCGTTAAAGAAACCCAAGAGATAATCGGACAAGCAAACTTAAGGCCGGAAGTACACTACAGGCGACACATTTTTCTGGGTGGTGGAAAAGGGGAAGGCTTGCTTATTTTAAGGCCGCTGCAGGTTCACTTTCAGCAGCCAATCAGAACTGGTGACTCACCCGAGGGGACTGGGGCTGACATCAATTGTAGTCCGCGCAAAAAGTTGTGCACCAGTCCTGCGCGACCAGCACGTGTTTTAAGCATGGAGACTTTTTCCACGAAACTCTCCATCATCGTTTTCAAGAAGCTGTGATCTTCACACTCGTGTGCCTTTGGTTCCTCCACTTTCTTGCCGTCTGCGGCATCCACGTCCTGTTCTTCGTCGCTGTCCTCCTCTCCCACTGGTTCAATGTCTTCTGAGCCAATCATGCCATCTGGAGAGTGGAGAGACGATTCGATTTCTTGTGAAATCGGAAGCATTAAACTACTAATTTTTATCAATTAAAATCGATTGGTTTTCGATGATCGATTTTAATGGATTGTTTAGACCAGACTTGGTAGGACAATAACGTCCCTGCGTCTTTGCGGGAGGCGCAGTCGCTAGTCACGCGTTTGTTGCATTAAAAAAAACTGTACCATACGAAAACAATAGTTTGAAATAGGATTGCCTAGGAGGCGGAATTAATCGTTCTTTCTCGATTTTTATGGTGAGAAGCTCTTGTTTACTCACTTTTTAGAAGGGTATTTTTTTCTTACAGGACTCACGATTCTACGTCTCGGACCAAACAACGATTTTTATTAATCATTATTACAAAACTTTGTTCTTGAGATGCGAGCAATAAATGGCTCATCTGCTAGTGTTCACCGAATGTTTTTCAATGTTAATGAAATGGCATGCGACGTCTGAAATGTGCCGAAAAGAACGTCTTGAAAAGGTTTCTGTCCAAGGCTTTCTGTCCGAATGAAAAAGTGAGTCTAACTTCTTCAAGGCCAAAGTAATTTATAACTAGATACATACGCAGCTCTCTTCTCAGGTCGCCGGTGTTGCGCATGTTCGTGATGGTGCTGTCAGGTGGTTTTCCCTCATGAAGCACTCGCTGCAGCAGTATGGTGAATGCGCTGCCCCATATGCCTGTCATGACAAACAGATTTAGAGCAAGTTGTTCATAAGGGAGAACAGTGGGGAACAATTTAGCACATGTAAGACCCTCGCAGTTTTGTCCGCAGCTTAAAGCATAAAAAAAATTTAGGCTTAAACGGGATTCCAACCCATGACCCTGCGATTAACGATGTAGTGTAAGTCAGAGATACCAACTGAGCTATCAAGCCAACTGAGAGCTGGTCATTGCGTGATTTCGTCATATTTCAGGAGAAGATGTATAGATTGAAATGAAATATATGAAATCATACATGTGTTCTGCAACGTACCTGCAGATGAAAATTTCGTATATGGAGGACCCTCATTGTTACGTCTTTCTTGTCTTAAAAATTCTTCATCTGCAGCTCACACAAATGAGAGGGTCTCAATGGGGTTAACCGTTAGCCGTAAAAGGGCCAAAATTTAAAATTATCCGTCAGGCGTAAAAATTAGCCGTAAAAAAGTCAACAGTAAAAAATTTTCTAGCAACGATTTGTCATTTTGAAAGTGTCAAGATCTTTTGTTAAGACTGTTATGTGTTTTGTCTCGACCTCCTTTGGACTCACGACTCTTATTGGGCAAACCGGAAGTGTCTGCTTTTGCAGGACACAATTGTTATTTTTCATCTCGGCCCTATGGTCCTATGTTTATAACAATGCAACCTAATTTTTCACTTTTTAAAACAAAGTAACACCCCAAGAATTATTACAGCATAATATCCTCCCAAACTACCGCAGTTACACTACCAATGTAAACTGATTCAAATCTAAATACTGTACGCACATTCACAAAACGGGCTTACTAGCCGCAACAGGGTGCCATACAAAAAAAAAAACAAACAAACAAACAAGCAAATTACATCATTAAACGAGATAAAGTTCCATCATACGGTCATTGTTTTTGTCATATTGTATTCCTTATACTTTGCTTGTATTTCTTGGGAGCATACAGATAGTATTTGCAAGGAAGTTCAGTTCCTCCACCTTGTACCCACACTCCTTCTGGTGCGGTATTTTCAGACGCAAAATCCCTTCCGAACAATTTTTGAAGCTAAAAATCCCTCCAATAGTAAGTTCCCCCGAAAATAAGCCCTCCCGAAAATAAGCCCACCCAAAACGCTTTTTGAATAAATATAAGCCCAGGACTTATTATCGGAAGTTTACGGTATGATGTCACCCGTCGCGCTGTTAGGGAAGATTTGCCGCTTTCAAGCGTTCCAGTAATTTTTGAGCATTATAGTCTCACTGCATTACCTTGCAAATAGTGAAGTGAAGGTTCAGGATATGGAATCAAAAGCTTGCCGCAGAAAAACTTGCTTCCAAAATATTCAGTCTTCATAAAGGTGCCATATTTTTCCATCCCAATTTCGTAAGGGCTGAACTCGAGCCATTCTGCGATGGAAAGAAAAAATTATCTCTTTCAGCATGCACAGTCACTACAATCTATTTACACAACAGGGCATGGCCGATTTCGATACTTAAATACTCGATGCAATCCATACCGACAAATCGTTGAAAAGTTTGTTATTCTCGCGAGCCGTGTCGACTGTTTTCAAACTGTTCGATACTGTGCACGTTGACTCTTTGAAGAAGTGGTATGCATTTTTCCACGCTGTGTTCAAGTCAATTCTCGTCTCTATGTAAGGCCATCAATTTTACCGTTCTTTTACAAATTTTCTTGTACGGCGTGGTTTTGGATCGGAGTATCGCCGCCTCCACGTTGGCCGAGTATTTCAATTTCTTGTCTTGTGTTTTAGAAAAAATGCGGGCCTCGGGCCCAGTGCTTTTATTGTTTCGAGGTCTTCGGAACCTCTGCTAACAGGGGCGGATTTAGGGGTCGGCCGAGGGGGCCTTTTGTCCGGGAATTTTTTTTCTTCTGTAAACAACGTCTGTCGGATGGTACTTCGTGCTTTGTTACTTTATTTTCTGCGGCCCCTGATGATCGCCCCTGTCACAAGTGTAACTGTGGAACGTAGCAACTCATCACTGCGCCTTGTAAAGAGTGGTTTTAGAAGCACCATCGGAGAAGACCGCCTCAACGCACTGTTGCTGCTCTTTATTCACAAGGACATAGCTCTGGATTATGATGCAATTATTGACGACTATGCCAAACGCAACCAGAGAAGGATGACATTTATCAATCCCCTGCAATGAATGTTCTCATGATTGTTTTTAAACCCCTGCAATGACTGTTCTTATGATTGTCCTTAAAGTCATGTCATTGGGATACATTTCGTTTGTTCCAATTTTTTGACATATGTTTGATAAATCCTCTTAGAATCTGTGTCCGAAGCCTACATTTTTAGTCGCAAATGACCAATGCTCCCAGAATGCATGCAGTAAATATCGGTCTCAAAGAAAATGGATTTGTCAATTTTTCGGGAGAAAATGTTGCCGCCTTTGCTGGAAGGTTGTGCTCTCGCCGCAATTGCTACGGCCCCTGCTAACATCATAAAGTGTTAACTAAAAACCGTGTACGACCATACTTGCGTCACGTCGGATCATAATAGATCGTGATCAGTCAAAAATATAAATGAACTGTACCCTGCAAGGACTGATCAAACGACGTAAAAAAAGTATTGCCCGAAGGCAACGCGGTCCTTAACACAACACCACAGTCAACAAGACCCGGCATGATAAGCGCTCATGACTAGAAGGCAGATACGGACAACGTTGTTTCGCTCTTATTGGAGCTCTGTCATTGTTCATTTTAAACCGTTGATCTGGATTGATCCGATCATCTTGCACTTTGTTTTATTGTACGTAGCGGATGGTATTGCCCATCCTTCGTTCGCTTCACCACAGAATTCGGCATGTTTAAGTTGAGATCATATCATTTTTAGGCCACAAACGCGCAGTACGTGTTTGTGACCAGAAATCATTTGATTTCTAGCTCTTTCTGGAATGGATCTAGTTACAGCATGTATGAGATAGGTGATTTCTCACTAACTCTCATTGTGTTGGTGGCTACGATACGCTGACGAGCTCCAATAAGTGCGAAACAACGTTGTCCGTATCTGCCTTCTAGTCATGAGCGCTTATCATGCCGGGTCTTGTTGACTGTGGTGTTGTGTTAAGAACTGTGTTGCCTTCGGACAATGCTTTTTTTACGTCGTTTGATCAGTCCTTGCAGGGTACAGTTTACTTCTTTGACCACAACCACACTTGTGTTTTAATAAATATTTCAGCATTACGTGTTCAATTTGGAATCCAGGCATTTCCTGAATTTAAGCGTACATAATGCACTAGATTGCATCTCAGAGAACTTCAATTTCAAAAATTTTCCCGGGGGAGCATGCCCCCGGACCCCCTAGAATGTCGCGCTGTTGGCGGTTCAGAAGTGGGCTATTGCACCCCAATGACACTATACTATAACTCTCGACCCCCCCCCCCCATCACAAAATCCTCCGTCCGCCCCTGGCTGCTACAATACGATGCTCAATTTGTTGCAGGGTAGTATACAATCAATAAAAGATGGCCTCAAAATAGTTTTACGTTTTAATTCGAGGTAATCGCCCTTGAATCCGATAATTTTATATGAGTACGAGTACGCAATTCGGATATTGTATAAAATCCGCACAGACAAGACACTGATAATCTTACCGCAGAAGGCCTGGGCAGAGACGTCTTTTTTCACGTGCAAACAGGTGTAAAGTGGAAAAGGGACCATGGCGTCTTTCACTGCGAGGCGTTGCTCGCTCAGCTTTAAAACGTTTTCCCTCTATGAAAAAGAAATAAAAATAGAAAATTGTTATCTCGCTCATACCACTCTCCGCCTGCATCAAAAAGAACACTTAAGAAAAGATATGCGAACATACTGGGAGCCACTAAACCAATCCCATATTGCCGGATTCACGTGCTATCGAATTTTTCTAAATTGTCTTTTTGCGTAGTTTCTTTGACTGGAAGCATTTCGTCTTGTTCTGAGGTGCCTTGCAAAGAATGCTACGGTTCGGGGAATGAATGTCAAGAGGCGTCGTGAGAAATATGGGGACGAAATAGACGAATCAAGGAGAAACGATTATTGTCTGAGATTATAGTTGACTAAGAATTTTGTCAGGTTTTATAGCTGGCTCCTTTTTGCACACCAGATTGACATATAAGTAAGGTACTTTGAGTAGACAAAGCAACGGCCCTTTCTTGTCGAACTTCCGTGTACATGAAACTGAAATAATAGTCATTGTTGTTGTTTGTTTTTACAAGTAAGCTAATGCAAGAACTAAGCAGTTCTTGGCAAACTTTGGCCACGAAAAGAAAACTTACGTCTTTCAAAAGCGTGTCACCAACCAGATATCCAAAGAAGTCAGTAAAACTGACAGGCTGACCACGTGACTTCTTATCCAGGATGATATTGACATGCTTGTACATCCAAGATGGCGTCAACAACAACCACATCCAGTTGTCTTTCACGTTTTTCCTTAGCTCATCCCTGATTTTACTGGGATGACCATTCGGCCACTCGGGGTGGGAATATAACGTGGAGAGATACCTGAAATATTACACGGTTCACGTAATACATCAAACATCAGAGGGCGCTATACAATATCATAATACACGGATATGGTGCATTGGTGGACGCACTGGCTTCCTACCACTGTGGCCCGGGTTTAAATCCCGGTGTTGACGGCACATAATGGTGTTGTTAATTTTCGCCTTTGCTCCGAGGGTATTTCATGACCAGGATATCCGTTTCAGTCTTCCCACTTCAAAAACCCACATTTCTATTCAATCCAGAAGCCACGGCCATAGGTTTACCAATCGCAAGACTGTTAAGAGTCACTGGTTAAGTTTCGTTTAAGGTAGGGTGGTAAAAGAATTAAGAGACATTGGTTTACACGGAAATGGGTTAGCCTGAGACAGCAACAAGTCTATTTTCTCCTTTTGTCTCACTGCACTACTGAAAACAACAGACGAAAAAGAAACGGATTTCGTCGTGCTGTAGGAATGGGTATTCTTTCAGGAGACTAAACAGAACACGTACCAAAATGAACTTATTCAACTTATTTTGTGCAATAATCATTAAATATACAGAAAACGATAACAGGCTATTCCGGAATCAGCTCCTAAATAATGTCCCCAATTCTGGAACGCGTACGCGAATTCAGAGGGCACCCGAAGGGGTGATAATGGCTCTAGGCAATTCCAGCTCAGATAAACGAGGAGATCTTACCATGCAGAACCAGACAGCCCTGCTGTGTACATAATACAATCCAGCACACCCAGGTCCTTAAGAGCACAGAACACTCCACTGAGGGACACCATGGCACGAAATCCACCACCAGAACCCAGCACTGCAATATTAGGTACCTAGAATTATGAACAGAAGTACGAAGACTATTATCGTGAACCAGTTCATCACATTTTAAAAAGCTCGTTAGAGTTATAGTAGTAACTAATAACGTGGGCAGCCATTTTAGCTTGAGAGGGAATTTATAGCTTAGCTTTCCCTTCTGCTGCTGTATTGCTGCATTTTAGCTGTGAAACCATCAAAGTAAAAGGATGTCGAGTTGAACACTCGAACGGAAGCTTTATTCTCTGTACATGTTTATCCGCAACTTTTTTTTGTCCTACCTCATCTACAGTTTTTGGTCCTTCTTGTCCAAGGAGCTTCTTCATGGCTTCAAAAACAACATGCTTTCTCTTTTGAAGAAAATCATTTTCCTCGTCACATAAATCCAGGCTGTACCGCATGTCAGTGGGCGCAGAACTGTAAAGAAATTTCAGACGTATTCGGGTTTGCATTTTACAAGATGTTACACTTTTAGAAAGAAAGCAAAGCCTCTCCAGCCAAAAACATATCAGAAAGTCTTAAATTGATTTAGACCATAAGCTGTGTCCTTTTCCTCTCAAAACACATGAGTACTTAAGAATTGCCAGCCGCATGGAAACTGGACGTGAAAAAATGCTTCACAAGGATGAGAGAATGAATGAATAAATAAATGAACGAAAAAGAAGGAAGGAAGGAACGACGGAACGAACGAATGAACGAATGAATGAATGAACGAATGAACGAACGACGAGTGAATGAACGAATGAATGAATGAATGAATGAATGAATGAATGAATGAATGAATGAATGAATGAATCATGATGAATGATTGAATGAATGAATGAATGAATGAATGAATGAATGAGCTTTATTTCGACTTAAAGAAGTTGCCCAGCAGATAATCAAGGTGCGTAACTTTAGAGAAGCGGTTATCATATTATGAAGGAACAACTGTTGAATCTTACCATGTTCCAACCTTCATCTCGACATCAACCTCGGAAGTCTGAAATGAACCAAAACAAGGATTTTAGATCACTGCCTCCTGCTTTCATCAACTGCCTATTCATGACTTACGCTTCATATGTTAGGACCCTTTCCTACGCGTAGGAATTTTCTCGATTTTTTGTTGCGCAAGCTCGGAGCAACAGCGAAAAAAGCACACACAAAAAATCACGAGCTTAGAAGAAATCAGGGAAAGCGTTGACTGTCAAAGAGAAATGAATCGAGTACCAAGTCGAATCATCAGTTGAACTAAACCTTCAATCTACTCACTTAGCGCTAGTATTCCTTCGGTTTTTCAAGCTGCTATTCAGTTTGGTTTAGAAGAACAGAGGAGAGTTGGGGTAGGTAACAAAAGTGACCAAGGGAGTAGGCCTCATTCTTAACGACGAAAACAAAGCGATCACGACTGGAGTCAACAGTTTTCCTATCGTAATGCTAGAAGTTTAAACGACTAGGCCGTGCGTGCCTTCAAATAAATGAATTATTAATGACTGAAATACCTGGCGAAATTTGAAGGTCTTCTGGTAGACCTTATCTTGCACTAAATCACTCAGGTCAAATGTCTGAGTTTCCACCAAATCATCACTGAATGTGTCTGATTCCATCAGAGTAATTTCTAGAAAGTATAAAACATTGTAAGCAAAAAAAAAAAAAAGAAGAAGAAGAAAGAAAAAACAGTAATGGCCCTCGTTCATAAAAGTCAAAAGCTCTCTAATAAGTAGAAGATAAAATCCAATGATTGATACTGACACTACTGTATGAAACTTTTCTGACACTCCAGCTCACCTAAAGTGTTTTTAACATCTGGATCAAGATAGAACTGAAATATTTCTCCCCAGGTCGGGTTAGCGGTGTTGTTTTGCACTTTCGTTTTTCTCCTGCCATTTGGTGCCGTCCGAATGTACAACTTGACATATGGATCCGGTGTGTCAACTGAAAGAGCCAACATTGTCAGTCTATCCATGTGTCCATGAAAGATTTGTCAATTTTTCCACTACCCACCCACCGGAATAAAATTATTATTGCTTCTTCAGGGAAAGTACTTAGTTTGTTTGGAATAGGCAGAATTGCATTCTTAGGTTAAGTTTTTGGTTTACTTGGAATAGACAGAATTAAGTTCTTTGGCCGGAAAAATTCTTGGTTTACTTGGAATAGATAGAATTAAGTTCTTTGGCCGGAAAAATGTTTGGTTTACTCGAAATTGGCATAACTGAGTTCTTTTGGAAACTGACATTCTGTGCGTTCTGTTCAGTCATTCTTGAACCGGAAAAAGAAAAGCTAGAATAGTCCCCCAAAACTGCACCTCAACTATGCTTACACAGATCAGAGTAATAACCCAGCGTGATGTTTCGACCGCAGAGGACTTTAACGTCAAGCAACAGACACTGGCGATAGGAAGCCTAAAAAAAAAAAAAAATTCAGTGAGCACGTGAGGAACACATCATTATCATCCTAGTACCCAGGCTTACCCTTTTCCGGGCATGACGCCACTGAATGACATACCGAGGCAATGCCATGTCGTACCCAGAGTCCTTAGGCCTCTTGGTGAACGGGCAGTCACCAGGAGAGTTTCTGGGGTACTGGAGTCCTGCGGTTACCGGTTCTTAGCTTTGTTACAGTGAACAGCCAGTCAAAACATAGGCACGCAGTGCGTGCAGAACGGATGACGTTTTTAACTCGTGAATTTGGCTTGCGCAGCGAACGGGTGGTGGATGGTGTCGACGGTCTGTAATAGACCCTTTTCACGCAGCTACTATTTAGCATAAAAACAAAACATTTTGCACGTCTAGCCTCGCAGTGAAAAACTTGGAAACGAGTTTAGACGTGCAAAAACAAAGCTTTTTATTCTCTGGGGACTGCTAAAAAACTGACTAGAAAAAACTGAACACTTCAAGGCCCTCGTTAAAAATGACCACACGTCTGCCATTGCAGACCATGTCAAAACCACTGGCCACAACATCAAGTAGGATCATTTTGACATTTTAGCGTCGGGCAAAACTGATTACCACTGCAAAATCAAAGAAACATTGTTAATCCAAGAACTGAAGCCAGCTTTTAATGTCAACGTCAGCAGTGAGAAACTGATGCTTTATTAATTAGCTGTAGCTTTTTATAGATTCGCTGTGAAGATTGTTTTCTTAATTTTGGTTCCAGACCCTTGTCACTATTGTATAAAAGGTTTGTCAAAATTGTAACTGTCACTTTTGAAAAGGTATGTTGACTAGCATACGAAACGTCAAGTTTATATAAAAATGCGTAAGTTTATAATGTTTATTACTGCTGTTTGTGTTTTATTTTTGATCAAGCTACTATGGCCCAGGAACAAAAGTCTTTATTTATATCTTGTCTTCGAGCTAGGCCGCATGGCCAAACCAGCCGTGTTCCACGCATGTTCCGCGTGGAGGACACTTTATCTACTACGCATGTTTAGGAGACATATAAACCAATCAGAAACTCTCCTTTGCACATGTACCGTCGTTTTCATCTAAGCGTGGACACGTGAAGAGAAAACATGTTTTAACTGGATATCAAACGTAGCATGTTTGGCCGCCAAACATTCGAAGTTTGACGGCTGTTAAACTTGCATTCCTACGTGCGTGATCGGGTTTCAATGCCAAAATTTGTACAAATATTCCACAAGGTCAGCATGTTTTCTTATGTTCCGCTTAAGAATCTAAAATCTACATTTTCTAGGTCTTCTTCGTTTTCTTGACACCTGCCATGTTAGCGAAACATGCTCTAACAACCTTCAAACTTCAAAGTTTGGCGGTCAAACATGTCACGTTTGCACCCAATTAGAACATGTTTTTCCGTCACGTGTCCACGCTTAAATAGATGAAAACGACGGTATTTGTGAGTTTTAAGGAGTTGGGGAAACGCCCAACCTCGTCACCAGGCTCTTTCAAAACCGAGAAGACTCTGGGGACGAGGTTGGGGAAAGGTCGATTTTTGGCCTACAAGACATTGAGCTCTTTACAGCAACGAAAAGCCATTTCGCGTTGAGATTTACTACAGTATGGTAAATGATGTTTTTAAATGTTGATTTGCTTTTTAAAAATTGTTTAACTGAACGATTGATCCAGATTTCTATCATTTTTTGTAATTTTGTTCGCAAAGCCGCTGCTCTTTTGATTGTCACGGATTATTTTTCTTTCTAGTGTGACGCATGTGTCACGCGGAATTATTTTGTTGGTGCTGTGACATTTTGGAACATGATCTAAGCACGTGGACAGATCAATCGGTTGAAACACGTGATCACGTGAACTTGATGGATTTTTCGCTTTTTTTGTACGGAATATGTTTTTGGGTTTCAGTTTTGAAATCCGTTTGGTTGCCAGATATCTATCTGTACTTTTGATGGAGAGGTAAAATTCAAGACATTGATTAACCGGTCACCACTGAACAGACCAGAAGTGTCTCTGTGTGCACGCACGCAAGAAAATCGAAAGTTTTTTGCTGCCCATGGCCAGAAGTATAAAATATGTTGTTTATTTGAATAATATGTTTGGCTGGAAAAGCTTTCTCTCGTTTATTCTGTGTGTTTTTAGTGATAAGCAATTCTTTCTAAACACGGTCTAATTTGCATAAGCGGGTTGAAATTTGATATACCCAAATTTAGTTTATGCCAAAGACACGTTTATGCAGGAGTTAATAATGTTCTCACGGTTCTTGGCTTGTAGTGCTTATTCTTTTGCTTTGCTTTCGGACACGAACGAAATATTAATATCCAGCTTAATTCTTCAAGAGTAAATATATTTTATTAACCTTATGCAAAAACCGCGTGCTTATCAGCTCGGGTTTCTTATTATTGTCCTTTGATCTTTTTAAATTGTAATGTCACTAGAAAACTAAAAATGTTTGTCTCGTATTGGAATTGACTCCGTCAGGCTGGTTGGAAGTACGAAAGCTAATAATTCCGCTTGGAAATTAAAAATAGGAAAAAAGACAGAAAGAAATTACATGTGCATGAATTGGAGAAGTAAGCCGAACTGGTTTGTTGCGGCCAAGAGTCGTTCTCAAACTGACAAGTCCGTCTTGTGTAAAATCTCTGCTGTGTTTGTTGCTGTGGAAATTTTTTTACCACGGCTAAGTAAATGCAGGACTACAACGCGAATTAAACTCTGCCAGACGTCAAGTATACAAAACGGCGTATTCGAAATAAAATTATGTTGATCGAGACTCGCGCATGCCAACACTTCAAAGCCTGGGGTCGTATTCCCATCCCGTATGGTTCTGTAGGTTAGGGTTTCAGTGTCCCGGTGGCACACCGCCACCCAGCACCTCACAGAGTACCCCCCCCCCGCCTCACATACTCGAAGACAGACACCGTAGCGCCGTCATTTTCGGTTTACAGCATCAACTGGATGACGTCATTTTCATGACGTCATCCGTTAAAAAGTCAAAAGGCGACCACCGCTGACCAAGAAACCTGAGGACTCTGGGTATGAGATTGCAGCAAAGCGCTTTTCCAACCTCGTTCCCAGGGCCCTCTCTCTTCATCTCGAGGTGGGGAGTTTTTTGACCGACCCATTCGGAAACATCATGACATTTCGCGCCAAGTCGAGTGAGCGGGAAGGTAACACTTGGGTTCTAGAATGCATCATCATGACTTTCTTGGTAAAGGTCAGTCGTTTCTTGTTTACCGGTCATGCATTGCACGGAAATCCGACTGAAGGTTTACTTTTTATTTTTTTTGTTTATTTCTTTCTGGATTTTGGAAAATTCAGTTGGCCATTTTCCCCAGAAGAACGCTCAAACGTAACCGATGTTCAAAGCAAGCCTCAGAAGCACACGAAAGAGAAAGGAGAAGGAAAGGAAGAGAGCGGAGGGAGAAAAAGACTTTTTTCAGTATTACTGACTTTGGAGAACGACAAATAAAAAAACCATTGGCAGTGCACCGGCTTACACGCCTCCACTGAGGAGCATCGTTTTCAAAAATCCAGGTACAATAGTTTTAATGTCATAAATGACGACCCTCGACGACTTTAGCAACTTTCTTTCGTGAAAGAGTTTGACAGAATTTCGATGTCAACATTTTGTCATTAGTTTACTTTCCCTGACTTTCTTACTAAATATGAAATTATGTAAGCAGGAACCCTAGATATGAATTTCTGGTAAAGAGATGCACTACCAAGCGCACTTGATCACATTTCACAATTTGCGCTTAACAAGTCATAGATTACATTATAATTTTTATTAATGACGCCATCACCATTAATTTCAAGAGATTCCTGATCTGTAGAATCCGACTAGAACGTTGTTAGCAAAGGATTCTCGGCTGAAAATCTTTGGCCGTCTACGTTTTTAGTATTCTGCTGATTTTGGGGAATTTTCAACAATAAACTTCAAACAGTCTTCTTTTTAACAACCCATAGAGGCTTGATTTCACAATGATCGCTACATTGTTACAATTATTCCTTTCACAATAGCACCTTATTTGCTATCATACAATTATCAAGCAATTATTTCTAGCCTTGTAAATTTGGAATACTAAATATTGAGCATTAGCCCTACAATCTTCGAACAGGAATAGTTTCCGTGTAAAGGAATAGACCCTCTTGAGGCAAAGCAAACATCTTTGACACCACTGGGAGCGTGTGTTCGCCATTAACACTGCCATTGCTAAGATGTCGATATTGTCGACTGCCCAGCCACCTCGAACAGATTTTTTTTGTTCAATTTGCAGCGCTTTCATGCACTTGAATTGTCATAATAAAACGAATTCCATGCGGTCACAAATTTATGCGCCTAATTATGCTCTCGCAAAGATATTATTGCTTCGTGGTACAAACAGCCAAATGAACAAAATTATCGGTGAGAAACCTTTTATCAACGCTCAAAATCTTAACCTTCTCAAAGAAGGTTAAGTCGATCCTTCGCCTTTAATGGTTGGTTTGCAAATAGAGTATATACCTTCGAATTCATTTTTACAAGTTTAGTATTTATGTGCCGGTAATGGCCAAGTAATACGAGCAACATTTTCATGCAACTTGTCGCCCAAAATTCGTTGCGTTGCAAGTTGTTTGTTGCTTATGAATATTACTCGGCCTTAGCGACCAGTTTTAGATTTGCACAGTATTACAAAAATACCTGAATGGAGGCCATCGCTGCTCTTGAACGCGGAATGTAAAGCTCGAAGAAAGTTCAGTGTTGCAACAACTGAATTCTGGCTCCTTATTAATTATGCGATATGTAAAGAATGTTACCGAGACAGTGTGCATGAAGGCATAAAGTCACCCACATACTTTTGTGGCAGGACGCGTGATGGCAGGGAAAAAAGAGTAAACTGCGTGCAAATAGATGCATTTCGTTCGCTGGATAGGGATTTTCTCTTTCTTTGACTGAAACACGGCTAGAACGACTAGAACCTTCAACCAACCGCAAGCATTCTTCGTTTTCCAGTTAAGCTGCTAAGGAACGAGTCCTTGAGGATAAAAACTATAAATAAATTAAATCACAAGCAGCCCAAGCTTACGTTGAGAGTTGCGCATAAATTAGACTGTTTTTTTCACGCTATGCATAATAATGACATCGGCAACATTTAAGAGTTTGTATGGAAATGCTACAAAACGTCTCAAATTGCCACAAATCAGAAAGAAGCCGAAATAAAAATGATTATTTATTGTTGTATTGGTCATCATTTGAGGGCTTCCTAGGCTGGTTTGAAGCTTTTTGGGCGAGAAATTGAGGTTTTTATTTTTCATGTTTGCTGAATGTTTAGAATTAATTAAAGGCAGGAAACAGTTTCACACTGCACCTCACTTGAGGTTCGATAAATTCCATTGCAATAAACGAATCGCCCTAAAACTTCAAAGGTGTGTTCTTGAGTCTTTCGCATACCTCTGTTCTTTCTCATGGGTTCCAGATCCTATTTTTAAGCCGTCGAAAATCCCTCTTAAATACGAAACTCGCCTTTCCTGGTATGCGTTTTCATTTGAAGTGCACACATGAATCTTTGCGAGCCGCGTTTCGACGACAAAATTGCCTTCAGCCGGGGAGAGGCTGAGTGAGATTGTCCACAAGCAAAAGGCGACACTGCGGAGTCCAGAGAGGTCGGTTTAACCGGAAATAGAGAATTAATAGAACGCCTGTGAAATTCACTCCCCTCACTTGACTTGGAAAACCGTAATTTTGTTTTAGGGACGACTGAAGAACTATCTTTTGCTGCACTCTAATCAATCCATTCGATGATTGTATGCCGAGTATTTGGCGCAAGTGATCCTGCACTGGCCGCAAATCAACCTCATTATTTAATTCCAATAAATAGGGTTGTCTTACCCTAAAACAATATTGCTGTGACCGTGGAAAAATACCTACCAAAATTTCAATTCCTTTGAAACCGGTGCAATTTTTCTTTTCTAGGTGGAAACTGCTCCTCGTCTCTGCTTCTAAATTTCAACAACATTTTTTGTGGTAAGCAGGTAAATGTGACGGAACAAATCGCTATGATAATATATTGCCGCACGAAGACATTAAAGCGTGCTCGTGGTGTCAAATTTCACGGGCGTGCTGATAGTTGTCTTTTGTCTAAATGTAGGGTAAAGATTTGTGTTTTTAATATTATTTGTCTTGTTCTGTTATTTGTTCCTTTGGTAATTACGATTTTGGAGCTCGGAGAAACCAGCATCCGGTATGCTGTTTATTTGAATCCGAACTCAAGTAAGGTCAATGTATGTATGTACATATGTATGTATGTATGTATGTATGTATGTATGTATGTATGTATGTATGTATGTATGTATGTATGTATGTATGTATGTATGTATGTACAATGTATGTATGTATCTTCTGTTTTTGTTTTGTTGAAATTTTTTTAAAAAGTTTCTATTGTTGTTTTTACTTAAGACAAGATTAATAACAAGTGTAGTATTTATGTACTTCCTGTTGGTATTACTTGGTCAAAATGACCTTTTCAAATTTGAACAGTATTACAAAACTACCAGAAAGGAGCACATCGCGTCTTTTTCTTGTGCGTGGTATGTAAAGCTCAATGAAAGTTCAGTGTTACAACAACTGAGTTATATTATGGCCCTTTTTGAGCTCGATGGTGATATGTAAATTTCTTGAAGTTCTTAAAGAAACGTCAATGTGTAGGAGTGAAGGCATACAAGTCACGCACATACTTTCCTGGCAGGACGAATTGGAGTGGCTCCCCCAAAATATTTGTTCATGTCATCAAGTGTCAACTCGGTGGATATCGAGACGCAAATTTCTTGCAATCATATTGAAGGTCGTGCAGGCACGAAAGACACGTGTACGTTTACTGGCCTCTGGAATAATCTTTAGGCATGTTATTTTCATGAGGAGGATTATTTTACTTCCATAGAACCCTTTACTTGAATTTTTGGCCCATTAATGATAGAATGAAGTAGACAAAAATCTCAGGTGACTGGAGGGAACTCTTGGAACTTCGAATTTTTGGCGGGCGAGTAGCTAATAAATAATAATCGATGTAGCGTTGTGAAATCAATCTATATAATTAGATAACAATCGGTATCAACAGCTAATTGTCATTGATTGTTATCGGTAGTTCACTTAAGAGATACACCGGTCCAATAAAGAAGAAACGAAAAAAAGTTTAGAAAAAAGATTTAGGTAAGATAAGAAAAGTGACAGTGTATCATCGTAAGTGAAAAATGCTAAGTCAATCGAAAAGCATGATTGCATTGAGCAGGAACACTGACATGTAATGGCAATGAGCGAAATATTCAGGAACAAGCGCTTCAGTATACGGTTACTACATCAATAATGGCGCGCGATTTAAATCGTGTGGCCCGGCCGGATATCGTTGTGTATTTCAAGCATTTCGAAATCAAAACAATGAATATACAAAACGCAATAAATACAATAAATATACAAAACGCTTACATTATTCAATATAATCTGAAATATTTTGCAAGGAAGCCAAAACATGTTTTTTGGATTGCAGTGGATTTTGTTTTTTGTATACACAAATAAACAGATTTTTCTTCTATGATGGGCTGTTAGATGGAAGCCCCTGTTCCTTGCTTTATCAAGTAAAGATTTGATTTTTTTGTTCTTTTTTTAAATTGGTAGTATCTTGGTGCCTGGAACACTGGGCTAGGTGACAATCTGTCATTTGGTTTCACAACGGGTGGTTTGTATTCTATGGAAGAAACACGATTTTAAAAATGTAAAGTATAGTTTTTTCTTGAGTGTTAATAATAGCTGCTGGATTTTAATTTCTATAATTACCATAATGAAAAAATCTATAGCTTTGAAGAGTCGTGTCACCAATTGCCGGCGCGGCACAACTCCGTTAGAACATTTCAACTCCCTTGGACATATTAAAATAAAATTACTCTTTGATATCCTCGCGCCGGACGGCTAGCTCACAGGTTAGGATTTTTGTCTTTTATTCGCTATATATAGGGCAGTTTATATCCTTGTTCGGCTAGATTGCAGAATACCCCGCAACTGAAGCTGTTCGGTGCAGCCATCGAAAATGGCTACGCCGTCGGGACAAATACTAGGTATAGTAAAGGACTGGGAATGAGCTATTTGTATAGTGCAGACAAATCAAGCAATTATTTCAGGGTTTTTGTAATCGCTGGTTGATAATTTTTAAAATAGACAATATTTATGAGGAATTTATCGATTTTGCACCCATATGAATAAGTGTGACAAGGAACAGTTTGTTGGCCGGCGCCCCTCTGTACCCGCCTTGTGTGGGTGACGTGATCTTGATCAGCCAGGTGGTTTTCGCAGTTTGTGCTTTGAGAGGTGATGCAAAGTTTGTTCGCTTTCATGACCTTAATATATAAAGCGAGGAGATGCCCCAAAATATGCAAGTTATCGTTTTGATTGTTTATTTGAGCTGGTTTTGTGTAATTCCGTATTTGTTTAAGCTTGAGTTGCGATCTCTTGTACAATGGATGGACGAATGAATCGCCAACTTACATGTAACGAGTAATAGAATAACCATCTTCAGTAGCTATAATTTGTCTTGTGGTTTTCTCTAACAAAGTGTGTGTCCATAACTTGAGAATAGCCGGCAAGTGAAAAAAATTCTTTGGAAACCAGAAATATAAGCTTATTGTCTATATAACTCGTTCTAAAATCTTCATTCCTATATTAAGAAAAGGTTAAACACGTAAGCTTACAAATTGCAGTAAAAAAGAACAAAAACAAAACGAAATACGTTTATCCAAAGACCGATTATAAACGCTAAGCTACGTCCCTGAGAACTAGTAGAGGTATAAAATAATTTATTATATTATGACGGTGTAGCCGTAGACGCGTAGACGCGTAGACGCCTAGCCACTTTCCAGAGAACTTGGAGAGCTATGAATTTATTATAACGGCGTAGCCGCGTAGACGCGTAGCCACTTTCCAGAGAACTAAGAGAGCTTTGAATTTATTATAACGGCGTAGACGCGTAGCCACTTTCCAGAGAACTTGAGGGCTATGAATAAATTATGACGGTGTAGCCGCGTAGACGCGTAGCCGGCCACGCCGCGTAGCTAGAGATGCGGGGTATTCTGCAATCGCTCCCCTCGTTCTTCCCTGTCGAGTTCTCAAGACTAATTTCTATAAAATCGACATTTTACAGTTGGACAATCCCGTTAAACTTTACTCAACAGCCAACTAAAAAGATATGTTTCTTATTGCTGTTGTTCAGTGTGGTCGTCGTTGCTGTTTTCAGTCCGCGGTGAATAAAACCGTTCTCCATCGAAAACTCGGTTTGAAAGCAAAGTAACAGAACGGTGCAAATAAATGACGCTTTTTGGTGTTTTAATGTCGACTGACAATGATGGAGAGTACAAATTCAAATGGTCTTCCTGGACATACTATCCAGTAAAGGTCTGTAGAAACACCTAAGCAAAAATACATAAAGTTATTGCGGTAAATGGTTTCAACATTGCTACTTTGGCCTTTGTAGATTTTGCTCAATGATCTGTATTTATTCTACAAATACACATTACTAACGTCAATGAACTTTTACCCATTTGTTTACATAGGCACAACTTCTACTATGAAGAACATACCTGATAAACAAAGGCCATGTTTCTTTTTGGGATTTATCCGTCCAACTTCTAGAGATCGCAGTTTTAAAACTGAAGTGGGCGACTCAGTAATGGAACACAAGGACAGAAAGAACCAGAATAAGCAGTAGTCTACACGGGTAACAATACCTTTAAAGCAAAGAGAAGACGTTGATGGTCCCTTGTGTGGTAATACTGGTAATACAACAACAACAAAAACAAGCTTTATTTGCGTGACTATAAGTACATACAGTATTGCAAAAGCGTAAAACTTAACTAAAGCGAAACCAGAACAATGCCATACAGAACAATGACACAATTCCAGTTCAAAATTAGATATGTAAATTGATTGAATACAAGTTCAAAGGCGAATTAACTTGACACCTTCATGTTTTACATAACGTTTTTTTCGCCAAATAATCCTAAGTAAACGTGAATGCATATTTTTGCTGAGAGCCTGACATATCAATGTATGTTTCTTCACTGCCAAGGGACTCATCAGAGACCTTTCGGTGTAGCCCGCTCGGCGTTCGAAGTCCCGCTAGAATATAAATAGTTTTTACTCTAGTCTCATGAAAATGACCGACTATTATAATTTCTGTGACTTTAGTTGTAATTCATTGAATGAAGGTAAAATCAAACAATATGTAGATCTCATGAAAAAGAAATATATCTCTTATTGGAACCAAACCCTTCAACATTCGCAAAAACTTAGTTTTTATTACACATTCAAAAAGAATTATAGCCTTTCTGCCTACCTATTAGATCTAACAAGAAAAAAACCCATCTAGAAAATCACTAGTAAAACTGGGAATTAGCAGTCACAAAATTCGGATTGAAACAGGTAGATACGGCAAAATACCTCGTGATGAAAGGTTATGTAGCCTCTGCAATTGTAACAAAATTGCATGAAGATGAAACTCATTTATTACTGTCTTTACTTGATTGCCCGAGCTATTCTTCGATAAGAGAGAGGTTCTTTTCTAAAATTGAACCTAAAATCCCATTTCTACAACTATTATCACATGGGACCTTATTGCACATTTTATGAATTGTACTGATTATTTTATAAATATTCAATTAATTTCATTCATCTCGTCATGTTTTGAACTGAGAAACAAACTAGTTACAATGGCTACCTCTCTGAATGGTTAAAAATAAAAAAATGGTTGTAATCTCTTTAGTTATTTTAATTAATGAAATAATTAATAATTAAATTTAAATGACTTTTGCAATACTGTAATACTTTGTTATAGTCATGCAAATAAAGCTTGTTGTTGTTGTTGTTGTTGTTGTTGTTGCTGTTGTTGTAAATGAAAATAGCAATTTCGGCAGAAAATATGTGGCAACTGGTTTCCCAGACTCCGAAGCACTTACTTTGTGTTTGCATATTGAAATTTCTGTCTTACATTTACTATACCATGATTTGCTTGAGACCGAATGACACTGCAGATCGACCTTAGAAAAGAGGTATTACCTTCCTAAAAACAATTGACAGGGTCTCAAAGGGGTTCCTGGATCTTTGATATGCACCCCCCCCCCCAATTTTTACTGTGGAGCTCAGAGCCAAAGGTTTTTTTTTTCCTTGATGGGGCCGAACAAAAATGCTGATTCTGGCTAAATGGAGCCCTAGAGTGATGTCATCAGTGGACTGGCATAGAGCCCCAATTTTTCTGCCTTGGAACCCTGGAGTCCTGCTCTTTTTAGGCTGAAGCCCTGGGATGAGTTGCAGCATAACACCTAACGCTGGGCGTAACTGCAAACGACAGACGTTAAGATAGTGACTTTGAGTGGTCTGACATTAGAAGTTACGCCAGACGTTCAGTTTTATGCAACATTCCCCTGAAGGCCCTAGACCCTTTTGGTACCCTGAATTGACTTTCAATTTCCTGTGTATCAAGTCAGCGCTGGCACTTCGACACAAAAATATTGTCGTTCCGGTCTGGATTCGCGATAACACTAGAAAGTTTAGTAGCTAGGCATGTCATACGAAGGGGTTTCCGATGCTCTCGCAGATACAATTTTTTTAAGGTATAGAAACGACTAAAAACAGCATTGTGTTCGGACTCGCAGATGCACTTTAACATTGATGATTTGTTAAGGAAGATACCCATTGTCTTTACAGACATTCAGCATGAAGTCCATGATCCACCTATCTATCTTTCATAATTAATCTTAGGCCAGAAAAAAAATTAAAAAGACTCTGTTTGAAGGCTTGTTTTCCTACAGTATTTTGTTTCGTATTCTCGAATTGATGCTTTTTTGTGGCCAATGGAGGCAATTTGAAGATGACAGGAAGTTAGCTTGCAAGACAAGGAGGTTCTTAGTCTTGAATGTTGTAGAAATTAAGACAGAATCCACCAGGAAATTGAGTAAACAGTGGACATAAACCTTGTACCAGAATAAAATAAAGTATATCGCATTTTTTTTTTACACTTTTTAAGAGCTATAGAGGTACAATTTCTTATGGGAGCCCGAGAAATTAAACTCACTTTTTACACCAAAATATAACGGGGTCGCCAAAATTCACGTTTTTCTGAATTATATGAAAACTAACGGGACGAATTATATAAAACTACCGGAACATTCAGAAAAACGTGAATTTGGCGACCCCGTTATATTTTGTTGTAAGAAGTGAGTTTCTTATAGCCGCCCAAACTTTTTCATCGTTGCGGATAGCCAAATACGGTTTGGAACTAACTATAGCGATGCATTGAACTTACTTTATCTGGAGTTATTATGCTTTTCAGTCAAATTTGGAAAGCGCTGGAGCGGTCCAAACTTTGAAGTCCGTCTGGGGTTATTATTTTGACGTTCAAATTGTGCCGGGATTTCTGTTCCGACGATTTTGCGGAAATTTGAAGAGTCAAGGTAAGACGTTATTATAAGCTTATTCTAGAAGTTTAAACCAAATCGTAGCGTTCAGTTTTGTTAGAATAGCAATTTTAGCAAAAAAGTAGTGTTCTGTAAAAGTTAAATCACTCAAAATTAACGAACAGTACATATATATATATTGACATTCGTGTTATTCCTCGATAAATTGCGTACAAAATGCGAAAGTTTCAAGGCAATCGAGTAAGAAATGACGATGTTATTAGAGTCTTTAGAGAGGCATAGAGCGCGTCATTTATTTCGATCGAGTCACCTTAAATTTCAAATTTCACAGGAATTGTGTATGCACAGGTAAAATTTTATGTGTAAGATTTCATTTTGTGAAATTTGTAATTTATTTTCTCGGGCTCCCATACGAAATTGTCTTTGGGGTTATGACAGATAACAAATTACATCTATACCTCTTAAAAATTGTAAAAAAGAATGCGATATGCTTAAAATTATTGTGGTACAAGGTTTTTGTCCACTGAAAATTAAAATTACTCAATTTCCTGATAAATTCTGTCTTAAAATTTCGCCAGTTTGTTTACGATTTTCGTTGCATTACACTGTAACCGGACGTAGGACTTGCTGGTCGGATCAAGGAACTGTGAACCACATCACCAGTTCGGAGGCTGTTGTAAAACGAAAATTATATTCCGATTATAAGCCCCCCGGATATAAGCCCCCCCCCCCCTCCACTTTACCCTTGTTACTTAAATACTTTTACAGAACAAAATACGACTTCAAATTGAAAATTAGGGAAGTATCATGCAAGTAGAGAGCGGAACAATAATTTTAATTGTACTGATGTTCCAAATAGTATTGAACTAAATTTGTTCCAAGTAAAAGGTATTGAACTAAATTCCCGATTTATTGTGACGCTCAAAGCCTAAAGACGTGAGTAACTGGAAAGCGTATTTGAATAGTGCTATACGTTAGTCTTAATTTATTTCTTCTCTACTCATTCCGTTTTATACCGCTTATAAGCCCCACGGATATAAGCTCACAGTTTATAAGCCCACCCAAAACCCCTTACGGCCATAAGGTCCGCCATGAAGATTTTGAAAATGAAATCACAAAGTGAAAACGATCAAGGGATTTCAGTACAAAAACTGTTTGCAGCAACTAAGCCAACCAAATTAGCTTATGAAATCCTAATAAATAAAAAATCTACTCGCCCTAAAAAGAGTCAGGAAAAATGGGTAAGAGACTGTAAACTTCAAGCTGTGGAGGATTTGAACTGGACTTTTATTTATTCGCTTCCAAGGATATGCGCAGTAGGTACTAAACTAAGGGATTTCCAGTTCAAATTCCTCCACAGACGTATAGCAACGAATTCCTTTCTTTTCAAAATTCGAATATCGGATACAGTTCTTTGTTACTTGTGCAAAACAGACGAGGAAACACTAATTCATCTTTACTGGGAATGCTCAGTTACAAAATCTTTTTGGCAAAGTGTGAAATAATTTTTCGTTTCAATCCATCTTATACCAGCCTCGCAAGTTTTAGACATGTATGAATGTTTTGGCTTCGGAGGAGAGGAAGATGATGTATTACTAAACCACTGTTTGCTCCTTGCAAGATATTACATCCATTGTTGTAAATTTAAGAATGTCTCTCCATGTATCGGAGAATACGTGCAACGGCTGAAATTCAATTTTGAAATTGAAAAACAAGTTTCTATGATGACAGGTTCAGAGAACAAATTTCAGCATGGTGAGATGATGCAAAATTCTCCAGGCACTATAAGAAGTGGCTTCTTACACAACTTAAATCTCCTCCTTTTCTTTAATCCAAAACCAATTTTTGCTTAAGTATGTTTTTTTATCCGGGTTCCTCCCCCTTTTTTTTTCTTTTATCCTGCTCTCCGTCTACTTTGCCTTAAATTTGTTCTCCCCCCTTTTTTCTTTTATTTATTTATTTATCTAATTATTTATTCATTTATTTATGTTTTAGTCATGTGAACCTGTGTAAATGTGAACTGTTACAATAAAGTGTTAAAAAAAAACCCTTACGAACTTGTATAAGCCCAGGGCTTATAAGAAGGATTTTACGGTATACAATCCCGTCCCTTCTGGCCAGATCAGGGGCCATGTACTTCAGGAAAGTCTTTATGGCGTGTGTTTAGTTAGTGACAACGAAATCAAAGGAAAATTGCACGTGCCAATTTTGCTTGCCAGCAAGCCGATGTTCTGTTTTCGTTTAATCCGCAATGGATCATGATTTCGAGAAAATGTTCTGTCGGTGATGTTATTTGCTAGAAAAACATAACCTTGATCCGATTGAAATTCAGTTGACAGTGTTGAGTTGCCTTAAAGCGATTATAATAAGGCAAACTTTGAAATTTTTTATTTTTCTTTGCTCTAAAATAGCGATTGTAAGGTTGGCCCTTTTCAAAACTTATTTTGACTTCATACGCAACTGTTGAAAATGTAAGTGTTAGCAACTCAGTAGCTGTAAATTTACAGGCAAATCGAAGGGTAATCCGTCACGTGACTAAAACACTGAATTTGGTGGAGCCAGTTGCAACGGGTGACAACCACGAAATTTGGCAAAATATCGTTCCTGAGATTCAACTGGATGTATTTCCAGTCACGGGTCTGCGCACCTACATCTAGTTGAACAAATAGGTTACAAAATCAGTTAAGTTAGTTAAACTGCGTTCGACATGATGAAAATAAAACGACTCGAACCCGACGAAAAGGACTTCTACGACGGTCTACAACGGTCGGGTTTTCGCTGGTATTCGTCGCTAAATTTGTTTCTTCAGCACAACTGAAGCTTTCTCAAATACACCTACCGCATTAATAAAGTTAGAAGACAGTAACTAGCAATGTGCCCAGCAGTTTGGTTTTGAGTGAAGCAAACTCGATAATCTCATCCTGATATAAGTCTTCAATGCGCGCTAGTTAAACTAACATTCGAATTCGAACACAAAACGTACGCTAATATTCCACACAAAATGTATGTTTGCAAAGTTTCTTTCTATTTGAGTGGTAAACAATGTCTATTGAAATATTCTTAATTGGTAGCGATTACAGCAATCTCGAATCCCATTCTTTTATATGAGTCGCTGTGCCACCTCCAACGCGCCCTGAACAAAGACTTTTTAAAGGTATGTTTGCGAAGTCCCCTTCCATCTGGCAAGTAAATTTTGCCCATTCAAAGTGGAAAACCGGGTATCATTGAAATATCCTTAACTGGAAGCCATTACAGCAAACTCGATTCTCATCCTGATATGAGTCCTCAACGTGGGCTGAACAAATATTCGAACACAAAAGTACGCTATGAAAGTCCCTTTCGATTTGAGTGGTAAACTATGTCTATTGAAAGAGATTATAGTAAATTTCGTTTTCTTTGTATACAATTTGGGACTTATTAGTATGGTTTTCTACTTTTAAAAACGTTAATATAAATTGATGATCATTTACTTCAGACATTTGTCTTGGATCTACTTCAGACACGATCTACTTCAGTAAGGTCTGCAGTAGACGAACCTTTGCGGTGACAAAACTACTTCATTAATTTTTGCAAGATAGACACAAACAAACAAACAAACAAACAACATCACATGGTGAAGTATTACTCGATCACTCAGAAGCTTCATTTAAATGGTTACACCTTAGACTCAATAACCAGTTAGTATTTGAACGTTTCATGTTTGTTTAGCAGAAAAAGCGCGTAAAATTTCGTCCCAGGTGTAATTTTAAAGGTGATCAAGACATGGTGCAAAATAAAAGAAAACGGAGAAAATAAACTCGTGATTCCAAGTATTTCAGTTATCCTTTTCGGGCTTTTCCCCTTTTCTCTGTCACTTCTATTGGTAATATGACTATTTTCAAATGCATATTTGAATCATACGGTGCATATAGGATGAATCTATCGAGTAAATTAAGGTGAAAACTAATTTTAGCAAATCGCCAAACTGAACTCACTAAATTGTCGCAAAAATAATAGCCTTAAGGTAATTTGGCGGCTTCGGCCTGAAAAAAGTCCTTTTAAATTTGTTATCAGCGTTATAAGCGTTGTATGTCTATTATTTTTTTACCTTCACAATCAACACTTTTTGCCGAAGCGAAAAAAAATAGTATAACTGACTCGTTGCTTACTAATTCTCTTCTGAACAAATGCTGCTTTCTAAATGTTTAAACAAATGCTCCTGGTCACTTCAATTTCAATTAGTTCTGTTGTTCTGATTTCTAACAAATAGAAGAATGGGCAGTCAAGATAAGAGGATATTTTTTCAAGTTCGTACAAAATTGACTGATCGTCATCGTCACGGTCGCAAACATACTTGGAAACGTACTCTTCTCAGTTTTAAAGTTTTCATCAGTGCGAAAATAATCTGTTGCCCTAGGCTTTTGAAATCCTTCTTCATAATGTACCGGAGATATTGATGTTTAGCCGCTTTCCAAATAAAATTGAACACAACAAGCTTGCCAAGCCCAAACATTTCCTTTGTCAGGAGCATAATATATGCATAATTTATGTACGGGGTCGAGCCTTCACACTCTAGGAAGAAGAAATCAAATCTGTTACAAAAGTAACTGAGACTGTCATAAAACAGCTTTCAGAAGATAATTTTGTTTGGTTTTTTGGCTAAATTTCGAGAGGTCAAGAAGTGAAGGCGTCAGCCAAAATAACTAAAATAATAATAGCCAAAACGTATAGCGTCAAACAGCGTTTTACCATGTCTTCCACCTCCCCCCCCCCCCATTCCTCCTCCTCGCCCCCTTTCCACAACTCTCTTTGCAGCGGCAAACAACTCCCTATTCCGCAACATTTTACATCCTTTATTAACACTCAGTTTTGTTGGTTACATCAATAAATTTATATTTCTGGCTTAGTTGGCAGCAAATCTGTGAATAAATAAGAAACAAACGCGGAGGTTACTGAGTTTCTTTCTCTGAGATCCCTATACATGTATTATCTTAGCAACTAGTGAAGGAGGAATATTCAAGAGAAAAAGATCCATACTATGGTCGTGGGGCCATGGGTTCAAATCCCGTTCAAGCCTGAAATTTTTCCAGTGACTGATTCAGTTGGCCTTCTTTTTAGGGCTGTTTTCCGCAACTGTGAGGATCCTTCAAGGATTAAACACATTTTTAATTCTTTGTTGCTTTATGCAGTCCAAAGTGCATTCGAGTATAATGACATAAATTAGGACGCGGTAGTATAGAAGGACTGAGTGAAAATCGCCTGGAAATATATTTTTATTTTACGGTGAACATACCTTCAGCAAAGACTGCAGGTTTTCTTGCAGTTGGCTTGTACGTAACTGTGGTAGCTGCAGTAGCTTGTTCAGTTGCTGCAGTATGGATTGTTATCCTGACAACTCGCTGAAACGAAGCCAAACAAAGATCAAAACATAAGTGAGACCAGTTTTGCAGTGACGCAACAAAGACTTAGCAAAAGGATTGTTGCCTCCAGATATCTGGACTTAAATTCTCAATCTCCATCACTTATTGTATTTTCTGAAGTTTCTTACATGGTTCACCTCACACTCAGGTTATCAGTGAATATTAATGGCATTTGCGTGGGGGTAGTGATTTCTTGTATAATAGGTGTGGCACATGTCACTCCCACTACACAAACATCCCAGTAATACTCTATGGCCTTCATCTTGAAAATTAGAGGTTTTAGTAATTGCACTACTTTTGAAATTGCTCATTTCGTTTTTTGACTATTATTGCACGAGCGAGCGTTGGATGAGAGGTGATAAGTAACGCGCCGAGTTGGTTATATTCTGGACCCATTTGCAACAGGCAGGAGTGGAATAACTGTTTTATCGAATCCTCAAACTTTTGAACCCAGCAGCACTCAACTTGATAAGGCAACCTGGCAAAAACATGTTAATGTATGTCGAAATTCAATGAACTGAACTTCGTCTTAAGGGTAGAAGTTACACTCAAATTCACAGCCTTTGCTCATCGCAAAGGGCTCTTTCTAGTGGGATAGATGTTTTTTTTTTAATTGAGACAAAACTTTTTTACGAATTAAAAAACTGCCCGCGCCGATGAGAGTTGGTCTATTGGGAAAGAACCGCCTGGCAAAATAATAATAAAGTAAATAAGCACTCAAACAGCGGGAAATTGGCAAACGGTTGAAATTGGAAATCTCGTTTTTCAGCTTGAAAAGCTGACTTTCTTTCTGTGCTCTCTAAAAGCCCAGGCTTCCATCGCCTCACCTCCTCCATCACCGCCAGATCCTGGTTTGCCTGCAAAATTAAAGATTGTAGGTGAAAGATTTGAAATATGGTTAAAAACATATTACTATGTTTTGGCCTAGTGAAATAAGGTCGGTTTTTCAGCAAGAAAGATTTAAAGGTTTTTTATTATTATTTCAAAATAAGACATGGCTGATAAGTATTTGTTGCCTTTAGTTTTGGTCCATGAACTTTGAGTATCTTTTTGGGTATTGAGTTATCATGGCTGAAGTCGCACCTTCCTGACACTTTTAAATACGACCATCCTCCAAATGGATTAAACTTTCCTTTTACTCATTTGCTATCGAAATCCATGATTGAGCTCTTGTTTAAAATACCCTATATGAAAGCCAAATTGCGTCACTGGGACAAACTAATAAACTAATAAATGAGATATTTTGTCAACGAAGTAAAATCGATAATATGAATGTTTCGATCAAGGCACAAGCAAGATACTAGACTCACAGCATCGCTTCTTCCGAGCGTGACTGAAACAAACTATCGGCCAGGCTGTCGTTTCCACACGACAAGTGTTTTTCGCGCACCCCCTCGCGATTTTCTTTCTCGACAGTATTGCTGAGCGGGAGGGGGGACAACTCAAAGATTAACACGACATTGAATACAAATACAACTTTTTAACTCTATTTCAAACAAGTAACTTTTCCGATATTGGCTTGTTCGCCCCGTCACCAACGAGTGGAGAAGCGTGCTCTATAGAAATGAGATTGCTGACGATTGAGCAGCTTACGCGTGCGCACTATGTTTGAAAAGTCGTACTTTTACTTAGTTTTGCACTTTTACCTCAATATTGTTGTAAAGCGTACCGTACAAGCATTGAATAGCACGACCATTTTGAATAGCAGCGATGTCATCGTCCTGCAGGTTAAAGCTCGGCACATACCCAGTGTAGTAGGGGTACATGACCACATTCCTGACATCTGAAGGATGGATACCAAGCGCATGACCAAATTCATGTGTTGCAACCCACAGAAGGCTCGTGCCACTGGAGGTGCCGTCGGTGTAGCGTTCATCTTCGTCAAAATGCACGCAGCCGTTTGAAGGGAAGAAGGCGGGTGCTAGCACTTTGCCTGGTCCGTCGAATGGATATGCACATGTTCTCTCAGAGCTTCCACCGTGTGTTCCACCTCCAAAGCTGAGAAAAGAAAGAATTATAGAGTTTTGAAATGACTTCGAGTGTTTACTATTTACCGAAAAAATCCGGAAATTTCGGTTGGAATGTAAATGGAAAGACTATTTTGGTTCGCCCGACCGGAAAATTTCCGAAATAAACGGAACGTCTTCAGAGGTACTCCAAAATTCCCAGCCGGAATATCCAAACGGAAAATTGTGTTCCATTTACTTTTTCTACCAGTTCCAAGACCTACGCCAATTGTCAGACTAGTTCCAGGCTCTATGTAAATTAGAGCGAATCGCACAAATGGTACATGCTTATCTCGAACGGAATTTCCCATTCGGGAGGGCTTTCCTTACCATTTGCATAAAGCGTAGATCAACAGGTTTGCCCCTGTAAATGGTAACCAACCTTCATCACCGTCACTGTCATATATTCTACGTTAAAACTTTAAACATGATCTTAAATTAAGAATGCTGGTTGATTTCACTTACGATATAAAGAACGTGGCATGGGCGTTGTAATTCGATAGGATGCGAGGCTCCAAGTGGTGAGGAAGGAATTTTGGCTAAATCGTGATTATTTGTGCCTATTATGGACACTATGGGCGAAAAAACAGGACCACAAAAAATTACAGCTAAGTCGCTTTCTGAATTTCATTTTACAAAAAAAAAAAGTAGAGAAAAACTAATATTTTCTAGCCTGACTGGTCGCATGGAAGAATCCATCAAGCTACAGCCACGTCACAAGGTTCACTTAACCCTTTCACGGGACTTTTATACTGATCTGAAAGAACTTCCATCTCTTCATCCTGGGGGCTTTTTATTTCGATTATAATTTAGAATGATGCCGTTTATTTCCAAAAGTGACTAAACTCCTAAAGTAACGACGCCGTGAAAGTTGGCGGTAGAATTTGATAGCTGTTAGCAATTCCCAGAGTTACTGTAGAGAACTTATGAAGGCAAAGATCCTCTGACAAAGAACATCGATTTGAAGAAATTGGCTTTATGTTTGGGAATAGCCTGCGAACAGGCTCCTTAGTGGGGTAAAGACGCTATTTCCTTATTGAGAGCCTAGCTATATGGAGAACAATGCATGGAAAAGATCGCCGGATAGCATATACCGTGTCTGAAGTCCCTGATAAGATAATTAAAGGGGCTGTATCACGGGGATTTTCTCATATTTCGTCAAACTTTTGCTAAAATTATGATTAAATGCCTTCACTCACACACAAAATGCTCCTGGAACACCAAGAGAAGGATATCATGAATTATTATTCAACAAATTGTCACTATGCCCATATATGGTGAGGAAGCCCTCAATATCTGTCATCCTACATGACAGATATCCTGCGATATACGTAAATGACCATATTTGGAAGTGCACTGCAGATTTTCTTTCATTGCTTGTTTGGCGGCCATTTTGAAAAGCAAGACAGTTTCAGCAGTGTTCTCCATAAATTTTAACTCTCAAAAAGTCAACAAATATTTGCTTCAGCTCACAAAGATATCCAGAGGTTGACTTGGAATTTTCATAGTGAGAACTCAACCAAGAAAATGCTATTGCGAACGAAGCAGCACACTTGCTCACGGAAAGTTGTAAAGACTAAAGTTGAAAAGATTTTAATTCACAGGAAGAGGACTTATTCTCGGTAAGGTAGCAATATTTTTTTCCTTTGTCTTGTCATTTTCAAACATGAGTTTGTAAATACGTCTTTTTAAGTGAACGGTAGTAAACTTCGATTTCTTGAAGTTCTGTTTTGATTTTTATTAAGCTTATGTGTTGCTAGCTTTTAGCGTTTTTATCATAGAGCCGTAGTTTTTCTCGTTCTGAAAATGGTAGGCGATGGGAATTTGTTGAATTACTGTACCCAAATTGTGAATTAGCCAATCAGAAGCCTTGTTTACTGTCACGATTTTTATACCTAATCGTACCTTTTTGGTACACTTCGGCGGCATATCAGGCGAGTTTGGTCGAGCCATGGTTCGTATTTTGGCGAGACGCAGTCGAGCCAAAATACCCATGGTGAGACCAAACGAACTTGATATGTTGCCGAAGCGTATCAAAAAAGGTGCGATTAGGTATTTACCGTACCCAAATTCGTCCTAAAACCCGGCGTTTTTTTTTTTCAGTTACCGTGATCAGTCAGGTGTTGTAGAGCGACACGTATTTACACTTTTCTGGTCGTCAATACTCTTCTCTAACTCCTCATCTGCCATTTTATTTAATTCTTTTGTTTGGAGTTTTATTTTCTGAATCTTAGAAGTCCAAGTTAAGAAAGAAATCTGGAAAATCCGGCTCCATTTTGAAACCAAAAAAGTTTCAGCGCTGTCCGTAAAGTTCACGCGAGCGCCCGCCAGTGTAGCCGCTTCCAATTTTGGCGCGAAATTGTATTTTTTTCCCTCTCTTACCGTTAAACAAATTACTTTCTCGTTTAACAAATGTAATAGTTTTACGTTTCGTTGTATTTCTGTTGTAATTTTTGCCTCTAAAGTCTGCAAAAAAAATGCGAGTTTCACAAACTGTCCATGATATCGTAGGATATCAGGTCAGTGACTTGATATCGTAGAAAATCATGACAGTAAACAAGGCTTCTGATTGGCTAATTCACAATTTGGGTACGGTAATTATACCTAATCGTACCTTTTTGGTACGCTTCGGCGGCATATCGGGCGAGTTTGGTCGAGCCATGGTTCGTATTTTGGCGAGACGCAGTCGAGCCAAAATACCCATGGAGAGACCAAACGAGCTTGATATGCTGCTGAAGCGTACCAAAAAAGGTGCGATTAGGTATTTACCGTACCCAAATTCGTCCTAAAACCCGGCGTTTTTTTTTTTTTTTAGTTACCGTGATCAGTCAGGCGTTGTAGAGCGACACGTATTTACACTTTTCTGGTCGTCAATACTCTTCTCCAACTCCTCATCTGCCATTTTATTTAATTCTTTTGTTTGGAGTTTCATTTTCTGAAACTTGGAAGTCCAAGTTAAGAAAGAAATTTGGAAAATCCGGCTCCGTTTTGAAACCAAAAACGTTTCAGCGCTGTCCGTAAAGTTCACACGAACGCCCGCCAGTGTAGCCGCTTCCAATTTTGGCGCGAAATTGTATTTTTTTCCCTTCTCTTACCGTTAAACAAATTACTTTCTCGTTTAACAAATGTAATAGTTTTACGTTTCGTTGTATTTCTGTTGTAATTTTCGCCTCTAAAATCTGCAAAAGAAATGCGAGTTTCACAAACTGTCCATGATATCGTAGGATATCAGGTCAGTGACTTGATATCGTAGAAAATCATGACAGTAAACAAGGCTTCTGATTGGCTAATTCACAATTTGGGTACGGTAAGGTATAATAATAAAACAATTATCCTGCTCAATCTTGCGGAATATCCCCTGATTTAGCCAACTCGGCCTACGGCCTCGTCGGCTAAGTATCAGGTGATTTTCGCAGGATAATTGTTAAATGTTTTGCAAGGAGAGCAAACCATGATCAAATTTCATTAATTTTTGCAAGATACAACACAGAACTTGAAATAGTTCGCCCCGTGGCTAAAGACTTATTAATAGTTTCACTGAGTTAGTATTGTGTCTGAATAAGAAATGGACCACTGTTTTTAGGTTTCCAGTTATGTAAATATGACTATTGGCTTTTTAGAGGTTTACAAACGCGAGCAAAATTCCCGTGATACTGCCCCTTTAGTAAGATTATAGGTGCGGTTTTACTTCCAAAACAGCCGCCTGTTTGACTATTAATAACTGCTTTTGAGTAAGATGGCAAAAAGCGAAAACTCCTTCAGGATTTAATTACCTCACTGACTATTTGTCATGATTTTGTTGAATCGGGCAATTTGAGCTATACCTTTATGCTACCCGGAGGTAGCCAATCCCTGACAGTAACGATTCCCACGATAGAAAAAGGATGGCAAACCGAATGAAATAACCGTCGTTTCCATCGGACTTTGCAGGGCGGTATGTGCTAAATAACTGATAATGTAAGTATGAATTAGATTGGTATGAACTACAGGAGAGAGAATGGAAGAAAAAGAGATCAATCACCATAGTTTTTCTTAAAAGATTTCGCAGATCGAGCCTAGAAGAATTTCAGGCTTCAACGGGATGACCTTTTCTTTACCAGTGCAAACGTTTTATAATTTGAGCTATGAACCATTGACAGTGGTATCTATTTGGGAGTTGTGTTATTCCCGTAAAATAATAAATATAATTGTACATAATGTTTGTATATTGTGAAATAAATACCATGAGGTTGCGGTAGAAAACAAAATCTAAAAAATACATAATATTTACTTGATCTTAAGATCGGCAGCACTTGCACTGGATGCTTTGGAGAAAGCCGACAATCCTGATACGTCAGACCAGTACTTCAGAGCTTTTGTAAAAACTCTGTCTTGAGTCGACTGCGGCAAATCAGCTCCGTGTTCCACAAAGTACGTCAGATCCTTTTTGCTCCACTTGGACCCAGTCTTAGGGGCTGTTTACATGGAGGGAGGAAGATCCTAGCGCTAGAAAGATCCTAGAAGGCCGATCACCCTAGCACCATATGTTTTCTGTATTCAGTTTACATGCAAAATGTTGTACTTGGCCCCAGCGCTAGGGTCTTTCTATCGCTAGGATCTTCCTAGCTGAGAGATAGGAAGATCCTAGCACCATATAAACTAACTTCGCTCGGAAGATCCTACTACTAGGGACAGAAAAACAAACATGGAGGCGGCCGGGTATTCAGCTGCTTAAGGCCGACAGTTTTATTTGATTTTCAGCAACCAGCCCAACCAAAATTTCTGCATGTAAACCAAACGAAAAGTTGTTTCGCCTTCTAGGATCTTCCTAGTGCTAGGATCTTCCTCCGTCCATGTAAACAGCCCCTTATACCTCTTCACGCGACCTTCCTCATCGACATCTGACATTCCACAACGCGGCTCTTTCATTTGCTTGATGGTGGCCGCATCTAGTTCGCCAGTCACAGGCAGACCAGCAAAACTCTGGAAGTTTCTGATGGCGGTCTCCACATCATGATTTCCTGAACGCGTCGGAGAAATGTAGTGGTATTGGTTCAAAACTTTCTGGCAACGGAACAATGACGTAATATTAGATTGAGACAACGTGCGATAGTTTTGTCGATTCAGGAGGGCGAAAAAAGAACCTAAGCGAAAAGCATTTTCCAGATAGGGGACAAAATATGAGGGAGCTACGTTACGGTTTGTCTAAATTTGTCGTCAATTTTTCTCACCAAAGCCATTGTGCCATCATCTTCTTCGGCAAAGACGAACGCCTGTGAGGCGAGAATGGCCAACAAGACTGAACACAGCATGGTATCAATCCAATGCAACGACTAGCAGTTTGGTTTTGAGTGAAGCAAGCTCGAATCCGATTCTTTTAAATGAGTCCCTATGCCACCTCCAACGTGACCTGAGCAAATATTTTTAGAGGTAAAGTCCCTTTCATCACACAGGTGAATTTTCCCCATTCAAAGACTCTTACTGAAAACTTTTACTAAAGCTGTTTTTACTTATAAATAAATTTTAAGGTTTGCACCTCTTGTTAGCACCGTTCGGTAGTTTCTTTCCTTCAGCGGTGCCGCGACATTTTATATTAGCAGCAGAAATGAATTTCCAGAACATCTGTTAGGTGAACACACTTTACAGCCTTTTCAGTTTAAACCCGAACACTCCCAGACGCCCCCCAAATTAAAACTCAAGAGACATCCGAAATAATTGCAAACAAAACAAATAAAAAAACAGACAAATAAAGCCATAGCACAGTACTACTAAATACTAGTAGCTTTTGGTCGAATGGTTACATTTGTTGGTTACATGGTTTGTTTGTTGATGGGATTAAAAGAGCTCGTAAATCAGTTTTCGAGATAGTCATGAAACAGCTCCAAACGAAAGTATCATTCACTGGCAGCTTACACCCGGGGGGATTTTCTCGAACAATAGTGACAGGGAAAATTCTCAGAACTTTTTGGAAGGAAATCTATAGTACCAGATCGAATTTCCTAGCTCCCCTCCTCCTAGCTAGCTAAGATGTACCAATTCATTTTTTCCGGCCTCTATACCTTAAACGATACAGGGATAATTCTAAGAATTGTCATTTTAAGTTTTAAAAGGTACCTTACGTAGTATCAAACCATGAATTTTAACCTCTAAAGGGATGAAGTTGGCGAGCGCCCTAGTCACTTCGATATGGTAGTTCCCCGGGAGGCTTTTTTAAAATGTAATGACTCATAGTTGAAAGTATATTCAAGATATGACTCTTGGCAACAAATAGCTTAGTCAACTTGGCAAAGGAACATCTTAAGCTTCTTTGGCCGAAAGACTGCAGACACTTTTCGTTTCATTTACACTTTGTCGAAAGAACAAGTTAAAAGACAGACAAATAAATAAAAAAGAGGCCGATCGCCGTTGCAAGAAAGATGGAACTCAACCGTCAAAATACTAGTAAGAATAATTACGCGATTTCTCAGTTGTTGCACTTTGTTCAAAAATTGAAACCACTACTTGTATTGTAAATATTAGATTTTTCATTGGGAAGTAAATACATTGTAACGGTTCGCTACCTGCAGTTTGCGTACTGAATAAACATTGTCTTCTAAATGTTTAAACAACTGCTTCAGTTTCCATCAGTTTGCTTGTTGCTTTAACAAACAGGAGAGTGTTTTAAGATCATAGTGTATTAAAGTAATTGCTGGCAAATATCCTAATCGAATGTTAATCTTATTCTTAGGGTAAAGGCTAACCGCTAACCTAAATTTTTTTGAGCGGAATCTGGAAAACCAGATCAAATCAATCTTTATGCCCTCCTTGGAATACATTTCTTACACAGATGAATTATAACATTATTGTATGGAGGATTGTATGGAGTATTTTAATACTTAAAAGTGCCAACCAAGATGTGATTTTTACTCTTTTTCTAAACAGACGAGTAATAAACACAACGAACACGAAACGAATCATGTTTCACAGCCAATTTTATTGACGTGTGCAGTGGCCTATCTGTCTTTCATGACTTTAATCTTAGGCCAGAAAACAATTTTTTTTTAAAAAAACCTCTGAAGGCTTGTTGGTCTACAGTATTTTGTTTCGTTTTCTCGAATCGTGGCCTTTTTGTGGCCAATGAAGGCAGAAATTTAAAGATGACAGGAAGTTAGCTAGCAAGACAAAGAGGTCCTTAGCCTGGCCACTGGTAGCGAGAACCGGCGAAGGTGCAAGAACATTTAATCTGGAATAAAAACAATAAGGGAGAGAAACGTTTAACTGATAATATAATTTTCGTTCCATTACACTGTATCTGGACGTAGGACTTGCTGGTCGAATCAAGGAACGGTAAATCAAACCAGTTTTCAAAATTACAAGACTATGAGTTCAGAAGCAGTTGTAGGTTCTGTTGGTTTTACAGTAAGTTACACACAGTTCAATTTTGACTTCACTGTTGCTCTTCCAAGGTAAGCAATATACGTTCCCGTCCCTTCTGGCCGGACCAGGGCCAAATATTTCAGAAGTCTTTATGGCGTGGGTTTAGTTAGTGACAATGAAATCACTAGCCTGCGTAGAAGGCGCGGAAAGGGGAGGGAAAAGGGGAAAAATTATTCGCGAGCGTGAAGTGCAAGAGGAAGGGCGACGGGTGCAATTCACAGGCGGACCATCTGGACTGTTCGAGGCAGTGACGTCACAACACGCCATTTGATCTCATACATTTACTGTAATTTCTACAACGGCTGCCTTCGGCTAGATTCAAGTGATCGAGAGAAATGCTCCATAAGATACTGAATTTTACATCTTTCGATCCCAAATTGTGATACACTGTCTGTGTGCTCTTTCGCGATTTTATGGCGTTGGGCGCCAGCGGCAAGCGACTCAAAACTCAGATTTGTCAGTTTATTCCAGCAAGCGCGCGCTGAACGTACCTAAGGAAAAATGATGTTTATAACGGAAAATAACAGTTCAATATGAAGCAAAAACTCTCTGATGAGCTTGTTAAATTTTTTTTTGAGTTTTCAAGTCATTTTGGATATATACTTTCCAGCGACGTTTTGTTTGAAACTCAAGTTGGGATGAAAAAGAAAATATAACTGATCGCAGAGGGGTTTTTAATACAGCAAACTTCATAACCTTTAGGAAATTCGATTTGGTCTGAAATGTTTTCCAGATTTTGATTGACGTACCGAAGAATGCGTATTTGCTACCGTGCTCTGGTTTGAACTTAAATATTCCACCACATTTTACATTTATGTTAAACTTTGAATAATGAACGGTTTCTTTGTAATGAAGTCTTAAAGAAAGCGTACAGAGAAAAGGTAGCAAATACGTAATGATGAATCTAAAGAGAGAAAGAAAAGAAATAAATAAAGAAAAGGATTGTGAACAAAAAGTTCGTTTGTTCTATACAATCAAACAAACGAAAAAAACAAGTAAACAAAGTCAATTCATTGAATAGATTGGTGTTGTTCCCAAAGTTGAGCTATTGCTGTCCTTTACAGTTGACCTCGATGCATTGCTTTTCGGCCAACTGTTCATTTTTTGGACACTCTTTTAGACTAGGGTATTATTCTTCGATTTGTGACCCCTCGCTAGTGAAGACGAGACTGAGTCACACACTGTTTAAACACATTTTGAAAACTTGCACCGACGTTCAGGATTCTCGTGATCTTGATTGGTCGGATTAATAGATCAAGCCACCAATCAAAAACACTGTCAGGTAGAGGCATAACATTGTTATCAGTTTTGAGTTGTGTTCGGAAAAAATATAAGCGATAATAATAAAACATGACTTTTCGACGACAGCATGTCGCCATTATCAAATGTAAATTGTTGTCGTCGAAACGTCATGTTTTATCATCGCTTATTTTTATTCTAAGTGAGTTTTTTTGAGTTGTGTTGGCAAAGGGAAATAATCCAGGTAGAAATAAACGAACAAACAAAAATTAACACGTTAAAAACTACTTCACTTAAGGGAAAATGGGACGCATTTCCTCAAGCTGACTTTATTATTCCAATTTAAAAATTTTCACACATTATTTTGCATTTATTCCTTATTATTTTTCTTGAAAATTGAACTTGATAAACTTGCAACTTTCTACTGTTTGCAAAAAGTCTTCTCGTATCGAGAAAAGTGTCCCATTGCGCCTCACTGAAACAACGCTGTAGTTTCATTATCCAACGAGATTTTCCTCAGCATCATAAAAATTTCAGCGTACTTTCAAGGGTAGCAGAAAAGTTTGATTATTTGCAATGCAAGTCATTAAAAAATTCCCACTCTAGGCTATGACTACGATTGGGCTGTGATGTGAAATCGTGAGTCAGCGTTGCCGAAACTGCAGTATTCACTTCCGGGGACTGAGAAGAGCCTATTTTAGGCACAACGACGTCACTCATCGGAAGTCATGTACATGTAAACGCTTGTCCGCCGCCATATTGGAACAATTTATAGTGTTGACGAGGCAAGAAACGTTTATCGAGGGTTATATTCGCCTTTTCCTCGCCTGGATTTAGGATGGGGATATTTTCAAATACTTCAACTTTCGATGGGCTTGTTGGTAAGTTCTTCGTGTCGTGTTCTGAAGATGGAAATAAAAAAAATAAGCTCAACTAATGAGTGCTATGTGGAGCATGGAGGAAGACAAATGTTCATGAAGATATAAATTTTGCTGTTTTAGATAAAGCCACAAGCCAGCTGCTTTTGGAGCCGGACTGGAATAGCATTCTTCTGATTTGCGATTGCATCCGACAGGAAGATGTGAAGTAAGCCACAGTTTTTGTAAATAATATCGTGACAATCCCATGATAAATGCCGATAGATGACAAATTTAAGACTTATCATTAATTTTTCTGTTGCTTTATTTTAAAATACATATGTCTCATAATTGCAGCACCAAGTATGCAGTGGCAGCCTTGAAAAAGAAGATATATGACAAGAATCCACATGTTGCGAAGTTTGGCTTGATTGTGAGTATAAAATGTTCTTCATAAAAAAAACCCCAGGATTTTCCCTTTTTCAAGATGGCTTTAATATTACTGTCTCTGTTGGCACGAATTTGTACTGAATCTGAAAATATAGAACATTTTATAACCTGGAATGAACATAGCCTAAAAAGTTACCAAAGGATAACTGAAAGGTACAGTCATGTGCTACAGGTGCTTTGACAATTCGCAGGTGGTGCACAAAATCAGAACTCGATCCAAGGTTTCTGTAACATGATACTATCCCCCTGGATGGGTTGGATAGTAATACTCATGGGGCAAGTTGTTGTGGTGTAGTGGTTTGTAGGCTGGACTTTGGTCATACTTAGGATTTAGCCTGAGTATCAGGCTTTCGGGGTGGGGGGGGAGGAGGGGAGAGAGAGAAGGGGAAAGGAAAGCCTGACACAACAGCCCAGTTTTGAGCCATCCGCCCCCTTGAAATACAATGCGCTTCTCTTAGATAAGCAGCCAATCAGAATTATTTCCGGTCGCACGCCATGTCATTACACTGTTATGTGTGTACTTGGGTGAAATGAAGGTCACGGCCAAGATTAATATGTTTTCTGTCGAGTTGTTCGCATAAGTTCTGAGCAAAAATTCTGCAGAATTTGCCCAGAAAACTTCCTCGCTAAATTCGGCTCTTGTGCGGCTTCCGTATCCCTATTTTTAGAGACATCTAACAAAAGATTTTCACGTGTGTTCGGTCGAAAACAAGTCGTATTGGGAAAGTTGTTGCAGAGTATTGGAGTATTTGCTGTCCCCGGGTTATCGTGAATCTGTTTGCAAGATATACGCTCGAATGGTCGTAAACTGTTGATTAATACAAGTAGGGCCTGATACTCAGGCTATTCCAGGAACTGCGATTTGTCTTTGTGGAGACCTTGGTTAACTCGGAGGAAAATCCTTCTGCCATCCCCAAAGCTCCTGAGAAGACTGTGATGGTACAACTGATGAGAATCATAAGATTCCAAACCACAGTCTTGCTTGTAAACTTATATTTAGCTACATATATTCTGTAGTGGCATAAAGAAGCCAGTCGCTTGATTGGTAAACAAACCGTATGCTAATGGTATTTCAAATATTGGGCTTTTCTATACTCTCCAGTTGTCAATAACTGCTACATTAAGCGATGGAGCTATATTAACCTACATCAAAACACACTGCATATCTTATCAAAAACTCATAAGGGGATTTTATTTATGCTTCTACCAAAGGCATGATACATACCAAAAAACAGTGTCGAGACTGGATACATGCTGCGTTAAGGAAAACATTGTGCTCTGAAATCGCGTAAACCACAACTGTACAGAGTTTTAAAAGCAGATACCAGAGACCACAGTGGATATGGAAAACTATTATTGCTTTTACTAACCCGAAATGGCACCTTACAAATCTGACGAGAAATTCTGCAGAACACGCTGAAATAAAATTGTCTGTTGCATATTATAAAGGTGCTAAACTTACACATTTTTTCTCAGCTGAATACAAACTGTACTGAGCGGTTTTTTTCCCGCTACAAATAAGCTATAACAACGAGAACATAACCACCTTTCTTACATTTTAAAAGTGTAAAATCCCTGAAGAGAACTACTCTCAAGAGCAATATGTAAAGGGTTACAGAGCTTTCAAAGGTCTCACAAAGAGAAAATTCAAATTGTGTCTAAATTTCCCAACTCTGGCGTGACTCACGTGATGCGCTTCTTTGTCTCTTGGCCAGTCAGCGTAACATCCAGATTCTGGATGTTGAACATGAGCCAATCAATGGCTTTGTGTCAGGCCCTCTTCCCCTATCCCCTCCCCCTCTCCCTCTCCCTCTCCCTCCCCCTCATCCTCCCCCTCCCCCTCCTCCTCCCCCTTCTGAGGACCTGATACTCAGGCTACTTATGATTGGAAGAGTGAAACATTGTTGGCTCAAGGCTGGTCTGCAGTCTGCAAAAATTGTGTTGCATTACTAGTAAGGGTGACTGGATGCAAGGGTTATTACATACAGTGTATGGAAATGAATCAAGGAGCTTTTGTTTGGGTCACAATAAACTGGTTGTAAGAATGAGGTTAAGGTATTAATGGGGTTGGCCTTCCACTAAAGTTCTACTGTAGATGTAGTTTTATCATTGATGTTAGTGTAAAATGCAATCATTACCAGTAGTTATTTGGGCTCAAAACTTCAGAGTTGACTTGCTGCTGGAGTGGAAGTCGTTGGCGGATTGATTAGAAGAGAGACCTTTGTGGTTAAAGGAGAATGAAAACTTTCCTTATGACTTCCAACTGTTTTTTATATGTCTGTGTGCCATGTTAAGGTGTTGGAAGCATGTGTGAAGAACTGTGGGGCTCCCATGCACAGAGAAGTTGCTACTAAAGAAATGATGGATGCTTTCAGGGAACTGGCTAAGGTTAGCATTATACATGTACACTGTATGTATATTTGGTGATAATGCTTAGTTTTAAACTTCCATCATAACTTGATGCCTGCTTATCTCTTTTCTTACATATGTGTTGTTTATGTATTCTTGTTAAATTCATTCTTAAGACTCCTGCACAGCCTACTGTACATGACTTTGCTATTATTATATATACTTTATGATGTTACTACACTATTACAAAAATTGTTAATTCTCTAATTCTCACCTTTTGTGTTTTAGTCAAGCCCAGACCCAGTAAAGGAGCAAATTCTGAGCATGATCCAGACATGGTCAATGGCATTTCGTAAAGAGCCAAAATACAAAGTTGTCCAGGATACCTTTAATCTTATGAGGATGGAGGGTGAGAGAATTCATCAAACAGAATATTCGTAACTACCAAGTTGCAAACATCTGTACTTCATGGAACTAGCACTTGGCTGGATAAGATATTTTCATTTGACGGTGCTTAAATTCCAGTCTGTACATACAAATGCAATGCCCCGGTGGTCTTGCTGGGGGTTTGAATGTGTGCCATCCCACTCAGCAGTCTGACTCCATACCAACTGAACCAGACATTCAAACTTTCTAAGGACAGTGCAGATCAAAGCATTTAATACACACTTCTTCTAAAATTTGTTACAGGGTACAAATTTCCTCCAGTAAACGAATCAAGTGATGCTTTATTTACAGCAGAAACAGTAAGTGGTTTTTAAATAGTCTGTATGACCGCATACTCAACAGTGCGAAAACTTACTTTTGAGCAATGAGCAATGAGTATTTATTGTACTTTTCTTTTGCCAGGCTCCAGAGTGGGCTGAGGGTGATGTTTGTCACATGTGTCGGGTCAAGTTCTCAACATTTCAAAGACAGGTACAGTGCAATATGGATAGGAGGCAGATATCTACATGACATTGTACTTTACCTTTTGTAGATTGACAATTCTCCTTTCAAAATATAGTTCTGATAAGTGGAGGATACATTTTAAACAAAGTCCCCTAAGTAATAGACTACAAACAGTCTCTTTTTGCATTCAGGGATAGGCAAGGAAAACGAAGAAGGGAGCGAACACAAAAATTGCTTGCAGCACTGAAACTTGATGCCTGTCAACACTCTCTGGGTACCGGGGTACTTGTCAACCCTCGAGAGATTATCAAAGTAGTTTTAGTTTACAGACATGACTGACAAGTTACAGGCTTGTCAAGCCACATTTTTCTTAAATAAGATCTCTGAAACTGGAGCAAAGGCAAGCAGTAGAAGTGCTTTCCCCTTGCCATTCGCTAGAACCTTTCTTTTGCAGCTGGTGAACATTCTAGATCAGAAGAAGCGAGGTCCTTTCCATGCAGTAGTTCTACCTTGTTTTAAAGTTGCCATATTAGTTTTTAAAATTGCCCCCACAACAAAAAACAACAACAACACAACAACAAACTGTGTCAATGGGCATCTACGCTATTGTGTACAATAAAAGTAAACTAATGGGAGACACCTAAATAAAATAATAAAATGCAACTAATATAGAAATTCTACTTGTACTTACAATCAATAAAAAATGTAAAAGAGGTAAAAAAATCCCAAGTAAAAAGTATGGGTAAAAAATATGGATACATATTTACAATAAAAAGATGTGTGATATTCATGACAGAAATCGTTAATGGAGGGCTTTTTACATTGATGGGTCTTCCCACAGTTTGCTTCGGTGTAATATCTGACATACCACATAAATTTGAGGTCTCTCTCACAAAGACCATTGAAAAGCATGTTTTTTGTTGTGTTTACAATTGATTGCAGTGAGATGTCCCACGGTTTAGTGATGACATGACAAAGTGACAGGAAGATAAGAAAAGAAATTGTATTGGACACACTTAATTAGCAAGTGAAAGATGATACAAATTTGACACATCAAAATCTCTCAACCATGAAGGGTCCAACCCTGTGGCTTAGTCTGTAGTCTCTGTTTCTGGCTCACTACATTAGCGGCTCGACACATGTCAGGTTTCAACACAGCAGGCCGATTTTCCCTTGCTCGCTAGTTCGTTTTCCTCAACTATCCCTGTTCAGAAAGAGAGACTGCTCGTAGTCTAATAAGTGATGATTAATTTTTCTAAGCAAATTTCCTTAATGTCAATTTGTTGTCTTTTTTGAGCTGCCGTACACTATAACTGTACGTCATACTCACCAATTGTGCTGAGATCCTTCAAGATTGATTGCTCACTCAATTGCCTGTTTTAAGTAAAGATTTTTTTAAATTCACAATAACAATATGTGCAATTATTATTGTGCTTGTGTACATGTAGTCAGTTCCATTCTTGTCCTGTCCTCAGCATCACTGCAGGAATTGTGGCCAAGTGTTTTGCCAAAAATGCTCCTCTAGAGTGTCAATCATTCCACAGTATGGCATAGAAAGAGAAGTTAGAGTTTGTGATCCCTGCTTTTTCAAACTCAACCCATCAGCTGGGTAAGACTAGAGCATAATGTCAAAGAATTTAGCTTCAGTTTACAATCAGTTAGTTATGTCTACAATATTATGCATAAAATTCTGAAGTTTTTACTTAAATTGGAAGTGTTGAAAAATGCCACAGAAAGCTGTTCACTGCTCAACAGTTTCATTTGAATTGTCTCACTTCATGTACAGACCCAAAAGTTATAACCGTCTTGCACAACTTAATAAACAGCCCACAAAAAAGGACTGAGCACTGAACAGTTTCCATTTAAGCAGTCAGACATGTGCTTTGCAACAAAGTTAACAGCACCAGCAGAAGATTCTGATCAAAAGCTTTTTTCAGGCTTTGCTTACAACTTAACTTGCCAAGTAGCTGTGGTGATCCCTTTGATTCTTTCTCCTGTAGTTTATATGAATTTATTTTGTACATACATTATCAAAAGCTTTTTGTTGCAATGTTCAGGACTAGGACTAGGACTTTATCCACAGAGTTTAGATTAATTATATCTAGTTGGACTCACTCAGGGTTTGACTTCAAGGTGGATGACGTTGAGTTCAGAATTGAATGAATTGCTAGTATTTCTCTTTTTGAATGGTGTACATGTTTGTCATACTTGCCATATGAAGTTGTTCATTATTATTATAATTATTATTATTATTGTTATTATTATTATTATTATATATAAAGAAGATCCTCGCAGTTATTAACGCAACTTATGCAGTTGCGAAAAGAAAGCCTGAAAAAATCAGGCTTGCCGGGATTCGAACCCTGACCTCTGCGATACCAGTGCAGCGCTCTAACCAATTGAGCTAACAAGCCAACTGGGAGCTGGTCATTAAATTGGTTCGTAATATACCCGGGAAAGATGAAGATGAAATTTTGAATATATGAAATTCATATATTTGAACTGCGGACTGAAGAAATAAATGTAAAGAAGATCCTCGCAGTTATTAACGCAACTTATGCAGTTGCAAAAAGAAAGCCTGAAAAAATCAGGCTTGCCGGGATTCGAACCCTGACCTCTGCAATACCGGTACAGTGCTCTAACCAATTGAGCTAACAAGCCAACTGGGAACTGGTCATTAAATTGGTTCGTAATATACCCGGGTATCCTGATTTTTTCAGGCTTTCTTTTCGCAACTGCATATTAAGTTGCATTAATAACTGCGAGGATCTTCTTTACATTTATCTCTTCATTCCGCAGTTCAAATATATGAATTTCATATATATTCATATTTCATCTTCATCTTTCCCGGGTATATTACGAACCAATTTAATGACCAGCTCCCAGTTGGCTTGTTAGCTTAATTGGTTAGAGTGCTGCACCGGTATCGCAGAGGTCAGGGTTCGAATCCTGGCAAGCCTGATTTTTTCAGGCTTTCTTTTTGCAACTGCATAAGTTGCGTTAATAACTGCGAGGATCTTCTTTACATTTATTTCTTCAGTCCACAGTTCAAATATATGAATTTGATATAATTAATTCAAAATTTCATTATTATTATTATTATTATTATTATTATTATTATTATTATTATTATTGCATGGAAAGTAAACAAATTTTCTGGTAGCTTTTCAAAGTTACAAAATTGGAAAGTGGCATTCTATAACATTATATTTGGTCCCTGGGATTGACCTCTGGGACTGGTACAGCCACTCCCATGCCTTAGACATCATGTCAGCTGTATTTTTGCCTTTCAGGAAAAGTGAGGAAGGCACAAAGAAGACTGATAGTGCATCATCAGACAGTGATTTACCACCAGAATACCTTAACAGTCCCCTGAGCAAAGAAACACAGGTAAGGACAACTGTTGGGTAAAATATTTTTTCTTTAAAGGGAACCTCCACTCCACTCACGTTAAATTGTTGGAAATAAAGTCTAAATTTGTTAACAAGGGGCAAAAAGTGTTAGTGCACCAGAAAGATAAATATGAATTTCACCTATTTTCCCTTTTGAATTTCCAGCGTGCTGGAATATTTTGAATTTTCATGACGTCATGCGGTTGTCACTATTGTTAAAGGAGAAGGTCACTCTAGGAAGTGTATATTTCTTGTAGTCACCAATAAAAAGACGACACTGAGTTGAGTTACTGACCATCGTTTGAGCTTTAATAGTGCATCCGATCCCAATGAAATTCCTCTCCAAAGAAGCAAAAAATTTGTCATTGGGTGCCGCCATTTTTGATAGCGCTAAGGAGCCTGGCCGCGTATTCGTGATGTCATTTCATCCGAATTGAAATTGGCGCAAAGCTCAAACACAGCTGGCCAATTTCAAGTGCATAGCTTTTCGGCTGCTCTCATTTCTTTTTCGTGGCGCCGTTATGAACTACAGTACAGCTCAGAGATAAGCGTCGAACGCACACGCAAAACACACACACGTTTTTTGCATTAACACGTTTCAAAAAGCGCGTTTCAAAACGCGTTTCTTGTGCGCGCTTTTTCTTTTGTTATTCATCCCATTAACTTTGCTTTGTTTGGACATTGTTCTCAGGAACAGAAACAAGTTAAATCCCAAGACAGTGCATAAATTCTGTGAACTTGTCATCAACGAAACTGGTCAAAAGTAACCACACAAAAAAAGTGATGCGAGAATATTAAATTACTTCTCACCTCAACAAACATCTTTCCTACTTTGCTTTTCACTTCACCGCAAATTAGTAGAAATATGATCTAGAAATAAAATACTTGAAATTGCTCTGTAGACTCCCGAGTCACTTGTGTAAACTAACTTTTCACTGTAAGCGAAAAGCCAAGTATAAAGCCGAAAGAAATTATCACATACAACATTACTTCTACACACGACAACATTGAATCTTCTTCGCTTCGCTTCACTTCACTGCCAACAAATAAACTCATTCGCTTCACCGCTCCCTGAAATTGCTCGGCAGCTCGAAAAGTCAAACTCCTAAGACACTGCTGTAAACTCGCCATCAACGAAGCTAATCGGCACGAATCTCAGGAAAACGTTGATGCAAAAGTTAGTTCATTTGCGCCAGCTTAGAATCATCCAAAGCATATTTATCACTCACGTGCACGTGCGAACATGAAATCTGTCAAATGCAAATAATTATATGCTCGCAAGCAAGCGGCGAACTCTGAAAGTTTGGAAGCAGCCAAACTGTATTTCTGATGATTTTTCTGCGAGCAAAAGCAATCGAGAATCCAAGACGGCTTAGCACAGATTTCCAGACTGCTAGACCCGTGAAAATTAAGATAGTAGAGAGCGCGACTGAAGAATAATAAAAAGTCATCACTCCGGTCTTAAAAGGCCTATAAAGATGATTGCAATAATATTTCCTTTCATTTCGCTGAAGTCGATATCACATTAATCTTCGCAGAAAATGAAAAAAAAAATCCGAAGAAAACTCTGTGTCTAAAAGGTAATTCGAGACGTCAATTCTATCCTCAGACACAAATACACCATATGCAAATTTAGCATGATTTGCATGAATGACATTTTGGAATGCAATGGATAGTTCTCAAAGCCATTCAGGACAGCAAATTGCTTTTTCAGCCGTGTTAAAAGGCGGTGATGTTGCTGAAAGTATATTTCTACGCTATTTCTTCGAGTATTCCTGTTTTGCGGGAAAATTAAAGTGGTAAAGATGTAAAGATCTTGGCAAGTTCATCCACGAGACCATCTAGACAATCAGCCGTGACCTCCTTCACGTGGTTCCAATGAAGAGTTCGCGATGTTTGCCGTATAAATTCTAGCTTTTAGACTTTCTGTTTCTATTAGGCGGCGCAACGTGCCTAGGCATGCCCGGCTGACTCATAAAATGGAACGCGTCTTCCTGGTTTGGCGAAAGTCAGTTCACTTAGTCCCCGCATGGGCTCTAAACAATCAGGCTCGTTATAATGACGTCGATTTTACGAGACTGAAAGCTAATGTTTCAAATACCGGACATTTTGCTCTTGACAGGGTCATTTAACTCAGTTATGAAAGCGGTTTTTAAACAACATCATTTTGTTAAAGAGAGCGATGATTTTCCGGAAAGCGGAGACTACTTAGCCTGCGAGATCGTCAATGACTCATGGAGACTATTGTTAGTAGTGGTTACACAGTGCTTCCAACTCGACGCGTTGCCAAAGCGATCATAAACTCCATTCTTGAGTCCCCCCATGACCCAAAGCAGAGGAACAAAGATCGTGTCCTTATTCGAACAATGGCCTTGTTGTTAGCATGACGTAAATTAAAATGGACCTGCGTCGCTGTTAAAATAGATTGCAATTAGCCTGCACTCGTGTCGTTAGGATCCGAATGGAGCCCTTGCCTGAAGGCTGAAACATTTGTCGTGAATGCCTAAGGGCCGTACTTAACGATATCACGGTTTAAGAACGATTATTTCTCAGGGTTTTCTCCTGGAGAAAGAGTCGTACAGAGGTCACTGGTTACAGACAAACAAAGTTCTCAAGTTGCCTACATACATTTAATTCCTTACATACCGGAAGTGCAAATTGTCCATAAGAGGTCACCGGAAACCACGAACTACTAAAGTTGAACCTTTTTCCCATAGGAACAGGGGAGGGGGGAGGGGGGAGGAGGGATGAGAGACTATGCGCTGCCTGTAAATTCTTCAGAATTTCTTGTTTCTTGAATGGAATAGAACATTGAATTGAGTCAGTTGAGCCTCTATCACAGTATAAGACACGACTGAAATGATTGTTTACGTTTTGCCGTCATTTATCGGGCGTTTCTCTTGCAGTCAGAAAGTTGGCGGATATTTCATTTGATTTGATGTGAATTTTCATCGATATTTCGCTGGGTTGAAAATTCGAAGAAGCGATTTTTCGATTAGCCGGTATCGCTTGACTTGGCGAATTGTCGCCGAAACTTCGTTTAATTGTAGCGAAAGCTGCAAAAAATCGATCGAAAAGTTCGGCGATATTTCGAAGAGAACAAAGCGCGAAATTCGTTCTCATTACTTTTGCACAGTACTGTGGGAGACGTATGTTCATTTTCAGTGACTTTGTGTTTCAACATTTCAACACAAAAAGGCATTAAAAAGAAGAATAAAATGATAACAAAGAGCAAAAAATGAGCTATCTCATACATACTAATGAACTCTGCTTTACGAGCGTTTTTGAAGTGCGAGTCAATAACGCACTTGCGTTAGCGCATTTCGAACAAGCGCACTTTAAGCGCGTTTTTATCGACGCTTATCTCTGACCTGTACTGTAAAAAGGGAGCTTAAGCAACCACGACGGCAACGCCAAGGAAAACGTCACTTTGAAAATGACTTCCAAATATTTCAAACTTGTTCTCGATAGTTTTCAACTCGTTTAATCTGTCTAATGTAGCAGAACAATCCGGGAGCTGACTCTGTAAGGATGGCATTACGGTTCAGGTAGAAAAATGAAAATTCACTGTTGTGTGTTCACGTTCTACATAAAACTTTGAATTTGGTCATTTCACATTGTTGTTTTGCAGAGGATGGCAAAGAAATGTACCAAAGTCTGTATTGCACGTGCAGAGTCAATGTTTTGCTAATTAAACCTTTTGTTTTGTGACGTTCTCATCATCCATTGCCGTTGTGTTTGCTTAAGTTCCGTTTTAAAATACTGTCGTGTACAGTCCCAGACTGTAACAATATGTCTGAAAAAGATAAGGAAAGGGGTATAACGTTTCACCAGTTGCCTGTATGAAATCCAGACCTAGCAGTGGCTTGGCCAGCCTCGCCATGAGAAGTGATTCGGCTTTCCTAAAATACCGGAAAATGTCAACGTTTTTAAAAAGCATTTTAATGCTGACTGCTTTGAAACCAACTCTTGGGTGGAAATACCTGAAGAAGGATTTAAGCACACAAGAGAGAAGTCCTCGTATTCTGTGATGCAAGAAATGCCTGCATATTTCACCGCAAGCAGTAAATTAAAATAAACACAGGCAATTCAGATTAATACCACAAACCTACTGCGGCTCGATTTCTATCTTTGTTTTCCGACTCTGGCTGCTCTGGACAGCAAATGCACTCTCTCGGAGTCGGCATCACTTCGCATCTTTCACAAGTGCACCAAAATGTACCTTCTAACCGTTCCTTCATTTAATCATCTCCACTTTCATCATCCTTGGAATTACCGGCACATTCTGGTTTGAAACAATCTGGTCTGAGCACAGCCATCGTATCGGAATACAAACAAAAATCTTGAAACTGACAAGTTGGGCGAAATTGGCCAGCTACGTTTGAGCTTCGCGCCAATTTCGATTCAGACGAAATGACATCACGAATATGCGGCCAGGCTCCTCAGCGCTATCCAAGATGGTGGCGCCCGATGATGAACTTTTTGCTTCTTTGGAGAGGAATTTCACTGGGATCGGATGCACTATGGAAGCTCAAACAACGGTCAGTAACTCAACTCAGTGTGGTCTATTTATTGGTGAGTACAAAAAATATACAGTTTCTGGAGTGACCTTCTCCTTTAAGAAGCAACTTCTTTTGTAGGCAACAATGTGGGCAAACATATGACGTCATAAAAATTCAAAGTGGCAGTGGGTGGGAAACTCAAAAACAAAAATAGGTGTTATTCATGTCCATTTTTTTAATGGTACACTTGTTTTGGTAGGCTTTATCTCCAAAACGTAATGTCAATTTGAGATAACAGTGGAGGTTCCCTTTAAAGATGTCTAAATGGTTGTTGATGAACTCCATAAATGCTGAGTAACTCTGAGATACCATTTTCAATAATGAGGTGCTAAGCCATCCCAGTAACTCTTGGATGGATTTTCAACTCATTAGAGATTTATTCAAGCTAGTGGCATGGTAGACCACTCATAAAATGTCTTACTGATCCTAGGAGATGAGTTCAGTTTGTCAACCCTAGCGTGACCAGGGCCCCAGCAAAGGAACCATACATGTAGAGTGTACAAGTTGTCTCTGATGATATTCATTTAATGTTAACCTCTTACTGTTAGGTCCCACCCACGAAGACAGCCCAGCAAATTCAAGAAGAAGAAGAAGAGGAGTTACAACTGGCCATGGCATTATCACTGTCACAGGAGGAGGCTATGAAGGATGTGAGTTTGAAAGGAGGCATTTGTAACGCTTTCAGATGAATGAAGTGCTACATATTAACAGTAGGCCCCAGGTCTTTTTCATGATTAGAGATGAGCATGTTGTTTTTTGTTGCCGTTCAGTTAACGTCTCATTTGCTACAATTCAAGACATCGGTAAGTGGTATTACTGATGGCCACAGGAAACCACACTTGGGTCAAGATAGTTTGAGATAGCCCATAGTGCAATGTCGATGGCTGAAATAATCTTAATCAAGTCCAAAGGAAATGTATATTCAGCTGGAGATATTTTCATTTTGAGATAACCTGGTTTTGATATAGCATTGTAGTAGAGTATACTTTTCTCAGTTCTTGTGGAAGCTAATGATATTTCTCATAATTTTTCAGAGCCAACTCCGACCCAGCTTAAAGTCTTCCTCTTACAGTGAAGCCAAAGAGCCACCATACAATTCCCACAGGCAGACCAGCAGTCTGTACTCATCTCCTGTAGGTTTAAGTTCTATTTTATATCCCTGTGTTAGCAGTCTGCTTAAACTGTAGAACTATAGGATGCTTGATTTTGCAAGTTTATTCAATAGTAAATTTATGCATTGTACTGCATTTTCTTGAGTAATGGTTTTCCTTAAAATAATGCCCCCTTACCTTACCTCCTTACCTCTTTTTAGGTTCATTTGTAATATAAATACCTTGAAAACCTTGCTTTTCTAAAGGACAATCCCCCTTTTGGAGCAGATAAATAGTTTACCCTGGCTATCGTCCAATTTGTCTATGTCTTTTTGCCACACAAGCACAAGAGAATGTGCAAAATATGGGAGCTTAAAACACCCTAGTATTCTGTATTAGTATTCCCTGGTGTTCCCAGTATTATTGGGAATGTATTATGTTGTAGCATCCCAGTTTTTATACTCTCCTTGGAGAAGGCAGCCAAAACGACTTCCAGATAATATAGTAGAATAATAGTACCATACATCCTTTACTTGATGGTTTTATACGATAATACTTGGTAACTTTTTACCCATGCAATTCCAAAAATATCTGCTCCTGTTATCTGTAAAACTATCATATAAGGAGTATTTAGTGGATATTTTGTTCTGGCATATTTATGTATGTTGTTTTACTTCAGGATATTGAACAAACTGACTCATCCAGTATGGACCCAGAGGTATGGTTTATGGTGATAATTGGTGGATTCCTTAAACTTAACTGGATTAGCTTTTACATGCAGACAATCCTTAGTACTACTGGCTTATTTTAATACTATTGTAGTTATTGGCAGTCATTTTAATATGAGATCCGTGCTAAGTAACTTTCCTTGTAGACCACTATTAATTTTCTTGCTAAATTTGCCAAATTCCAGATGGCCCAGAAAGTACTTGTCTACTCAATAACATTCACTTGTTGCTGAATAACTTTCACGTGACACGGTTGTTCTTTAGCCATCTCCATGTAAGTTCAACCACCTCAAAGCCTGTTGTACTGCAAAACGTGAACATGTTAAAATGTGAGCCTAAAATTGGGGGATAACTATCAAAACGTGTTTAGACAGACCTAAGTGAAACCGTGGTCATGTCAAAAGTTTTAGCAAGAGAACATCAAATAACCAAAGAAGGCAGGTGGATGAACAGTCTTTTAAGCATTTGGGTGTAATCTACTGCTTGGTATGGTTATGTGAGTTGTTTGTTGTTGAACTGCAGCTTGCACGATACCTGAATCGCTCATACTGGGAGGACAGGAGTGAGAGGCAAACGTCAAGAGACACATCCAGTCCTTCTGCTAGTGCACCTGTACAGAGAGGAGAATTAAATAACTACTCAGATCAGGTATTCTGATATGAATTACTAAAGACATACAATCCTTAACTCATTACTGCATTTAGTAATGAACTGTGAAGTTCATGTCCAAACCAGTGATTGCATTTTATACTTCAGTCAATGACGACCCTTGAGAAACAGAAACAGGCACAGTGATTCCAAATTCACTAATGACAACTCTGGAATGTGACTTGTTGTGTTTGGAACTTTCGAGTTTTTGTATATTGAAAAGAGCATTAAAATACAAGTGAAGTCGAAAAAGTGCAAATATGATTTTAAATTTAGTAAATCTTGGTTTGTTTCTCTCTTGAACGCATATCGGTATTTAGAAACAAGATTGGCATTCTGACCGACAAAACATCCTATGGCTTGTAGCTGAAAATCCACGTTATTTAACCCACACATTTCAGTCCATGGGAGTTGATTTACTGATATTTGCTGTCTTTTGCTGTATATATATATATATATATATATATATATATATATAACTTCAAATTTCTTGTGTGGAACGGTTTTCAGAGAGCGCTCAACTTCTTAGGAGCAGTATTAAATTATTCAAAAAGGTTCCAGGCTTCAAAAGTATTTCATCGATTTAATGCGACAGGTCTGTTTCGTATAGTCAATGGATGACCACACTCTTCAGGCAATTCGATAAAATTGCCTGAAGAGTGTGGTCATCCATTGACTATACGAAACAGACCTGTCGCATTAAATCGATGAAATACTTTTGAAGCCTGGAACCTTTTTGAATAATTTTATATATATATATACATATACACCCGTTTTCAAAAACATTGCTACTTGAAAAATATATATACATATATACATCTTTTGTCTTCACAACGCGAAAACAAAAGAATAAATATGAAAACAAAAGGTAAATATATATGTATATATATTTTTCAAGTTGCAATGTTTTTGAAAACGGGTGTATATATATATATATATATATATATATATATATATATATATATATATGTAACTCAGTGATTGTTTTAGATTTGGAAATAAACCTGCAGTTAGTGTAGCACAGATCTCATAGCAGTGGTGAGTGGACGCGTTGTTCACCAGTGTGTCCCGTGGTTGAATCCTGGGCTCGCATCATGGCTTGATTGAGTTTGTTTGTTGGTTCTCACCTGCTTTATCCTCAAAAACCAACGATCCCAAATTTCTTCTTATACAAGTATAGTATATCAATGAGAAATTTGTGCTAAATTCTATGAAAGCATTTTAATAAGTGAGTTAAAAGTGACTGACTTTATTCTATTTAATCTTGTTGTTCTAAATCTTAACTGAGTTCCTTAACAATAACAAGCTCAGGGCTGTTTAAACTTGCTAACATCAGCTAACGCTTTTTTGCTTAATCTTTCTTATAATCTTTAGGAGTGGTCTTAAAATGATCGCCAATAATGTTAAAGATGTTTATTCCATTTTAGCCAAGATTAGGTGGAATCTTGAAAGGAAAAAAGAAAAAGAAGGGGAAGAAAACTCGAAGCGACAACTGTGAACCCACGGTTAATAACAACTCTTGTGCTGTAGTATATCTGTACTTAAAAAGGGGTTAAAACGTGTAACACCAAAGCTCACTAACAATCTGCGTCCGGTTATTTGAGCCAGGTTTAATAGAAACAACTAGTTCAGTTCGCATGTCCTTGTACTCTGATGTAAAGATCATATTCTTCTTACCTCTTGATGTGATGGAAACAAAACGTAAGCCACGGCCCTCGTTCACTTTTGGTGTGGCACGTGACATAACAACGAAGTTTTCTATGGCGCTTTTTTCTTGAAAATGGTCTTATAAAGATATACTTCTTGTTAGTGTAAAATTGTGTCATTCATTTTAAGTTTTTTTTGAAACGGAGATTACTAAAAACGCGTTTTCAAAAGGTTTTCCACTACTACACTTGCTCGTTGTCATTCGCGATTGCCGCTCGGATGTAAGTGATAAGTCTTCGTTTTAAAACAACTTGTACGTTGGAGCAGTTGCACGTTTCAACCCCACTACGAGTTTAATGGTGCTTAATTACATCTGCTTGCACAACACTTTACACTGAATGCTAACAAGTATAACCTTAAACTCTCAATATAATCCTTTAACTGAAAATGATCACGATTAACAAACTTTAGTCGAGCCTACAAAACTTCTAAAGAAAACGAAGTGCACTGAATATTTTTCTCACCCGTGTCCGGTTGCAGAAAACAGTCGTAAGTTAGGAGGAGGTTTTATGCAATCCCATGCAATCTGGAGAATTTTGCTAGTCGCTTTTGAAAGTGAAAGTGAACGTTTCTCAGTATAAAACAAATTACGTTGTAGCCTGGCTGAGTGTTCAATGCAGCGAGTGAGAAAGTCCTCAGTTACATTACACCTCAACTTAAAGTATCTTGTTTTATGCAACCAGATTTTGTTTTGTAGCGTTCCCAAGCTTGTGTGTGAGTAATTGCAAAGTCAAAATACAAGAGTGGTTTTAAAAAGTAAATGAATGCATTAACAAGCACGCTAACGTGTTTTTTGTTTTTGTTTTTACCTAAGTAATGAACATTTAAAGCACAGTTTATCAACAGGCAATTTTGTTGTTGCACAGTTGCACGATAATTCTCTAAGTGTAGTGTTTCAGGAAATCAGCATGTCTTACTTTTTTGCGTTGCTAGTGGAAAGATGACAGATGTTCTGAAATTTACGTTTGAGAAAAATGTAGACACGAACGCAGCCTTGATGAAGAACGCTAAATAAATTGGCAAAGGAGCAAGCCGATTGCAGACTGCTCGCTCCGATCGCCCGCAATTTGTCGTTTTTCACAGGCTACTAAGAAGGGTATTACAGGAGTGTACCGCAAAATAGTTCTCATTGTTGTGGGATTTTTTGCATGAAATCAACTAAAGCTTGTGAGACATGTTGGAAGGACGTCGAGCCAATAATAAAATCCATGTTCTTTGTCTTGTTGCTAGGTTGATGGAGGAACTTCAGAAGTATCTGAAGTATCAGACGCGATGGTAAAGAACTTTCAGAGCAACGTGGAAATGTTGTTAGAACGAATGCAGAAAGTGTCAAGTCAGGGAAAGCACATTGCTATGGATGCTACTGTACAGGTGTGTTAGGCAAATGAGAAGGTTTGACAGAAATGCTAAACGTCAGTTTGGAAAATAGTGAAAAATCAAAACACCACCGCGGAGAAGAATTGCTTAATAGCTTTTACTTGAGTGGTCACTTATGAAATTTATCCGCAGACTTAATTCATTGCGTCGGTGCTTGAAAGTTCACTCGGGAATATTTAAAAAGGCCTTAACTGGCAATTCTGGGTCACCCAGAATTGCCAGCAGTCGCTTTTGTCGGTTGTAAACAAACGGTACTTCTGTTGGGCTGAATTGTCCTAGAACTAGTTTCTTAGATTTCCGTGTGGCAACAATTCGTTTTGTGTAAAATCTTTATTTTTAAGTTTGCCCGTATTATATACCACCTCCATCCTCGCTTCTTAACGAGTTTCTGTGATTTGTCGAGTACTATACTGTTCTACGAAGTACAATACTTTTGTTGTTGTTGTTTTTTTAGTCTTTATTCCAAACTGTCAGCGCCGTGCATCCGCAGATACTTAGACTCATGGAGGAGCAGGAAGAGGAGAAAGGTATGACCGCTTGTTCTTTTTCTTGTATTTTTAGTTTTTATCGTTTTCTGTTCCTGTTTGTACGATACAGGACTCGACCCTTTCGGCAATTAACTGCCTAACGACCATAAGATATAACACTGTGGCCCAGAAGCTGGGAAAAACTGTCTGTTTTGGACTGGAGAATTTGACCGCATTGACTCAGAATCATTTATACCATCAATAAACGAACTTCACAATATCAATTACTGAAACTTTCTAGTCTGCGAGCAGGCTCACTTTAGCCGGGTTTTCACGTGCGCGTCTCGGCGTTGAGCGGCCATTTCCGAATCGTTGAGCGAGGCTGGTAAATGACGGCTTTGCCGCAGAGTCGCACGAGCTCCAACTAAGAGAGGCTACTCGCGGGCTACAGGCTCTCAAACGAAATCTTTGCTTAAAGTTTAGAAATAATGGTACGTAACCTATAACTCGACGCTCTGTGATATCTCGAAGGTTTGTTCTACCAATTATAATCTGAATATTGGAACAATACAACAAAGTTTATAACGAGCCTTACGATTGTTCGTTGTTGACTAATTATCGTCGTTGCTTTCTTTCAGCTAAATACGAAGCACTTCAAGTTAAATTGGGTCTGATGCGCGAAGCTCGCTCATCTTTAGAGGAGATGCGAGAACAACATCGCGAGAAGGTGCGCCAACAGGAGCTGGAGCAGGATATGTTGCGACGAATGCAGATAGAGCAGAAACTGGAGCTGATGCGGCAGCAGAAGGCTGAGTACTTGGCTTATCAGCAGCGGTTACAGGCCGAGCGGCAGGCAGCCATTGAACAACAACAGCAGCAACAAAGACTGCAGTACCAGAGACAGATGCAGCAACAGCCACATCCGTATGCTGGAGTACAGTACCCGCCAGGAGGCGAGTCCAGTCCTTACTCGTCCTTGAATTATGCTCCAATGACTGCATCAAACACACAGCCTTACAACCCCCAGAATCCACCTGCAGCTTATACCACTCCCGTGCCACAGGGTTACCAGGTGCCTGATGCTCCGCTGCCAACTCAGTACCCGTCACGTCCCCCCACAGAGGGCTACATACAGACTCCCCGTACAGATTACGTGCCATACAGGAGCGACGCTACCGCCACTCAAACGGAAATCCCGGCTTCGCCGACATCCTTAGAGTACCAGCCGCCGTCGTATGCTTCTCAAGTTCCGCCGGAGCAAGGCCCAGCCTCTCTCCAGCCTTATAACCTTGGGGGTCCTTCTCCAGTTCCTACTGCTCCTGCGCAAATTTTAGCCCAAGCACCACCCCCTCAGTATGCTCAGGTAACTTCCCAACAACCAAGCTCTCAACCGCTCTATGGGCAACCAGGAAGTAAGCAGCCGCCAGCACAAGCCCCGTCACAAAATCAATTCCCTGGGGCAGCAACCCCTGCTCCCACGGGGCAACCCCAGTTTAATCAGATACCGCTACCTCAAGGTCAGCCCCAGTACCCACAACAAACGCAGTACACCAACCCAGGGCATCTCATACCAGAAGCCGCTCTACCACAGTACACCAACCCGCCACAAACACAACTTATACCAGAAGCAACTCCACCGCCATCACAGGTTCCTCAGGTTAAACCTCAGTCGTTCCAGCCTCCTCAAACTAATGTTTTTCCTCCAGTGGATGCCTCTCGGGGGCCCCCTCAGGTGTTTCCCTCTGGCCCTGTGCAACCACAATTAAACATGGGGCCGCCGACTGGCCCTCCTTCATCTCAACAAGGGCCGCCAACGCAACAAGGACAGCAAGGAGTGCCAATACAACAAGGACCTCCAATGCAGCAAGGACCGATGCAACAGGGACCACCAATGCAACAGGGAACACCGATGCCGCAAGGACCACCAATGCCGCAGGGAAATCCAACGCATCAGGGACTGATGCAACAAGTTTATGAACCACAGCAACAACAACCCCAACAATTTCCACATCAACAAGGATATCAACCAGCCCCAGCTCAAGTACCTCCCGGCCAACAGCAGCCGCCACAGTACTTTGTGTCACCACAGCCTCCTCAACATTCAGGCCCAGTCCCCCAGAGACAGCAGTCTGATTTAGAACTGATCTCTTTTGACTGACTGGTGAATTTAACTGAAAGTCTTGTTGGGAAATTACCTAATTAGAAGAAAATTTCTGCAACCATGATTTTTTAGGATGGGTGTTAAAGTAATAACCCCGTCAATGGTTAATAAAAAATATGTATAATCTCTAGTATAGATACAAGTCAAATTTAAAATGTAAAAAGTGAATGATAATATTATGCATCAGTCATTTCCAGCAGTGCCCATCCCCCCTTCGGGCCGACCCCCGGGCATTAGCATTTTTTGAAAACAAACTGGGCGGGGACAGACAAGCTGTTCAAATGCCCCGCGGTACAGCTAAACAGATAAGTTGATTTCTTAGTTTTGGAGCTTATCTCCATTCTAAACAAAGCTAAATCAGGCCAAACTAAGTCTGAAATAAGTCTTATTTCTGTGTATTGCTTCGGTGATCATTAGTTCTGTGTATCTACCGTCTCATCTTGTCCTCTTTAGACAAAGTTTATCTCAAATTTATCATCCTTGCCCGATAAACTTGTCACTGAAAGGAAGTGACGGTACTGTGACGTGAAAATCACAAGACTGTCAAATGCCCCGGGGTAGACTAATGCCCGGCCCCCGGGACGGACAATGAGGAAAAATGCCCCACTAATCCCCGGGGGGGGGATGGGCACCGCTGGAATTGACTGATGCATTACAGGCCCTGGTTGTTTGAAAGCTAGTAGTTTTCGTGCTTAAACCAATTTACCACAGTTTCTTTTACCGATAGTCGAACGATATAGATTTTTTCCTTCTCCCTTTATATTAGATTGAAACAAACCACTGTCGTTTGACTAGATATTTTATTGGCCGGAAAGAAAAGCTGATGTGAACAGTCAGTTTTATTTTATGCGTTTTGTTTGTTCGTTTGTTTTTCCACAAACTGTAAATACACAAGGCGGAAACACGTCAGAAATATAATAAAACAGTCACCAATGCAATACGGTACTGTGTAGTGAGTGGAGTACCCTACCCTACGAAGGCGCAAAAAATCTCAATCGGTCGACAAACCACTGTCCCACAGTGCTTTTCGGTTGACAAATCCAGTAAGATACAGTCACACAGTGACTATGACTTGAAAACCTGAGATGCACGGCAATGCTCAGTATTCAACAATCGTTTAAGACATCCCTATCGGTCGACAAACGCGAGAAGATATCACGATGTTTATCGTTCCTTGAAAACATCTCTGATAATCTCCCCTTCCAGAAACTAGAAACAGCAGTATAATATAAGGGAAGGTACGTTTTTTCTTGCGGGGGAGGGCTGGGGAATTTTGGTATTTTTCCCCAAAAAAGTGTTGGTCCTCCCTTGCGTTTTAATTAAAAACTCCTGACCCTCCACCTTCAGGTGACTGACAAAAGTGCGACCCTCCCCTCACTACTACATGGTATGTTCCATGCTGTAGAGACCTCAGAACGTTTCGCTTGTGAACGCAGTGTTTGAATATGAATATTTAACAATTAGATTATGAGCTCGAGATTTCTATCGCGTGATAGTTGATGAGGCCGAAGGCCGAATCAACTATCACGCATAGAAATCGAGAGCGAATAATCTAATTGTTTTAGTATAATTCTCGATTAATATTCCACTAAAGTGAAAAGTTTTACATCATTGCACTGTTATTTTGAAGTACAAGACTGTGCCTGCCACTTACCTTTTCGCTACTCACTATCTATCACGGAATAGATAGCGAGTAGGGTAGCCAATCAGATTGCAGCATTTATGATAGAACGCTAGTAGATTTATACTAAATCTCGATATTGAATGTGTGCGCACTGAAACAAGGAAAATGCGAACAATCAGTGTGGGATATTTACGTTTTATAGCTGAAGTTTGAATATGGAAGTATTTGTCTAATGAATATTATAAAAGTTTTGAACATAAAATATCTAAGGGAAAATACACGCGCTTCTTTCTTCGACTAGCCGGCATGGCTGTTGGTTATTTTAACAGAAAGGTTTATTTGTTTAGCATGCGAAATCTGCCTCTCAAAAACAAATATTTCCTACGCATTGTTGGATCTACTAGTAACTCCAGAACTAGACGACTCAGGAGATCAGGCAGCGAATAGCCAACAGCAACAAGCTGAAGAAACGATACCTGAGTCAAGTACTTCTCGATACGGATGGAAAAGGACACGAGTCGTCCGAGAAAAACTATGTGCCATGGCATAATATACATGTAGAAATGTAACCTAGTACCTATAATAAAACACCAAATTAAATCAAAGTAGGTGAAAAGAAAAACTTAATCTGTAAGAAAAATGGAAAGCAATATCACAAAAATTCTCATTAAAAAACTCTGGAAAAGATGTGACCCTCCCTTGAATAGCTCACATGCGGTATGGCCCTCCCCTTTTGGTGCCCACTTTTACTGATGAGCCTCTCCTCGGAGGCCCCAGTCCTCCCCCACCAAGAAAAAGCGTACCTTCCCTAAGCTAGGAAAAATCAGTGAAAATATACCGTGCACCTTGTTGCGCGGGCAGGGTTTTGGCCCCGAGTAGGCATCCTTGAGGTCCCCGCGTAAAATTACGTACAGAATGAAAATACACCTCGTAACCCAGAAAAAACACTCGATTTGTCCAAACTGGGGCCGCAAGGGGTCTCGGGAGGTGTGAGAGTGACCGCGCAAGATGTAAATATATCGCGTGAGAAGACTAGCATTGCGTCTCCTCAGTCAATCCTAGAATTTTTTATTGGCTGGTGCCATTTACACAAGGGTGAAGAAGCATACCGTTACGTGAACAAGTGGTGAAGAGTCTTGTCCGAGGAGACAACACGATGAAGGACTCGAACAGCAGACCTTCAAGCCAAAGTTAAGAGTAAACAAAAAGACTACACAGTTAAATGGAGATGACTCGTTTTATTATGAAACAATTTTTTCTGTTGGAGAAATGAAAACAGATTTGTTGTTCCCTTTTTCCAAGTAAATAATAAATATATCCTAAATGAATTTTGTTCTTTTATACGTGGGTGAACACAACGATGGCTTTGTTTAAAACTGTTTCTCCTGAGAATCAGGAAGTTTCTTTTCCTCACCAGGACAAATTTCAGCCATTAGAATATCAAGGCTTCTTGTCTTCGAATATAGTCTTCGAGCAGTAAGCGTGATTTCGGACTAACTTCCAATATGAAAACATTTTATCCTGACATTTTCTGAAGGTTGACGTTCATCAATAAGGCACGTCCGCAGTGTCTCTTAACAGATCAGAGTCGAGTAACCTGCCACGTCATGCCATATTCCATCTTTCAAACGGCGCATGTCGCTCCATCACCTGCACTCCTATTGGGAAGTGAGTTTCACGATCCATCCACGAGTGCTAAAGATTGGCGGCAACTACAGCTGAAGTTCCTCGAAGAAACCAATACTGATGCCTGTTACCATGCCTCTCTAAAAGATCCTGAGCGAAGAAAATACGGGGAGGTCACAGTCGCACATGACATTACTAAGAGTGCCCCCCCCCCCCCGCGCTGGAGAGGATGCTTGTCCATTGCAGGGTTATCCCCAGCATTTAAATACGAACCTCGTAGTATTCCCATACAATCCCTTCAAATTTCGAATTTTTCTTAGGTTACCGTAACGGTTCGCAGGTACCAACGTGGGTAACATTGCCGAGCTAATTTTATGTCGAAGAAAACAACACGATGGCAGAGAACAGAGTCCAGCAGAGGTTTCACTGAGCAGCAGAGCAATTGGTTTTTACAACTGCACAAACACTGTGGAATTTTAAGACTTTTTTATTACGAAAAAACTTGTTAGAGATGCTAAAAGCAGCGGAGCTAGATCATCATGCTTCCGGCAGTCAATTTTTCGAAAACCCTGGGCCTCGTTCACAGCCGCTGTTTAGTAGTACAGCGGGAGCGGTGGAACAGGCAATATTTCTAAATTCCAATCCGAACTGGAAGCCGAGGGCCACAGGTTTGCATGAGGCAAGACTATTAATTTATATTACTGTTTAATGACTGACTGTTTAGTTGATTTATTGTTCGACGGTAGGAAAGGTTAAGTAGTTGACAGACCTGTTGAATTATCATCCAGTCCCTTCTGCTGGGAGCAGACAAGTTTTTTTCCGCGGCCTTGGCGTTGAATTCTTTCCTGGTCACGAAATATGATTTGCTGAACATATCCAGCAACACAGCTCGATACTAAGACAAAAATACAAAAATCAAAAGTTAGGTTTCACCTGCGGTTGGTTTCATGGTTCCAGTGATAACTTGGTGGGGCGCTATAAAGAGAACGCCTGACACAAGCGTGCCATGCAACGTCCATCACAAACCTTGACAGTTCTTGAAACAGGAAATTAAACTTACTTCCACTATCTGATGTTCTCGAACAAGCGATTGGGTCTAACAAGTTTGAGATGTTTAAAATGCTTTGCTTATGTCTCAAAATTCTAAAGCATTCTGATAATTCTGATAATTGTCGGCATTCAGCACGAGCATTTTCAATTTTAGAGCCGTTTTTTTTCTACTGCATTTATCTCTGAATTTTTGTTTAAGTGTCGTGGAAACTTCATGGAAATCTTGAAGCTGTTGTTCAATAAATAAGGGGAATATATAGTAGTCCCTGCAAATAGATATTCAACTGAAATGAGGTGGCTTAAATTACATCATCAATCTCACGATTAGCTTCTTTGTGTTTATATTTGGTTCACGTTGGTGGCGTCGTTTTCTGAAAATAACAATGCTAGTGTAGAAGGCAAGTAGCACAGCCAACTAGCAGCTTAGACAAGCCTCCTTAGCAAGCTTCTTATGGGTAGTTTTTGACTTACTTTAAATGCTCTAAAAACAGGTCTAACTTAGACCTCGCTTACGTAATCGGCCCACGTGTAAAAAGTTTTGAAAAGGTAGAAAATTTGATTTCTGGTTCGTTGAACCAGAAAAAACCCTCCTGCCGTCCTACTCATCATCACACATCGCACGAAGAGCGTCGTCCTATAATAGTCCGCCCTGTTGGAAAGCGTGTAGTTTTGCACGCCAGCCTCGCACGCCCGACCCACTCTTATGTTCACATCCGCTCCAGGGCCCGGTTGGGAATTTCCACAACTGTTTCCTGTTTTCCTGAGGACTTTCTCGCACCGTCATTGTGTTTCCCGTATACTCTTGTCTGCCTTCGGCCGATTTATCCATAACAGCGTGCAAGAAAATCCTCTGGAACACAGGGAATTGTTGCAGAACTTCCCACGTAATAACGGACCAACTCACACAAAGGTAAACCGCACTCAGGCTAATCAAAACTAAAAGTTTGCTTTTACCTGATCCGATGAGTCCCCTGTGTTTCTTAAGGCAAACAGTCTCCGAGACTGGGAATCGTTACTCAGGGCCCCTGGCGGCCACTGAAAATACACAAAACAAGCTTAGCATAATTCACATGACGGAAACGATTCTCGCAAGCGACCATTAACGGCACAAGGGATAGAAGGCCGCTTACAGGAGCTTGCACTGCTCAAAACATAGTTGCTCACACAAAACAATATATCCTGGACTAAAATGAGGAAAAGAAGGTACCACCGTTGAATGGATGTTTGTGAACTGTCACATAATGCCCATGGTGGTAAAAACTGCATACTAGGACTGGTCATTAGAGAACTTATCACGACTACACAACAAGGCTATGAATAGATTAGCTGCAACAAAATGCAGTGATGCGGGCTGCAAAACAGCGTCAAAGTGAAGCGAGTGAATTATGGGAAGGTGCAAAACGACCGTGATCCCTAGGCTAGCACAAGATAGGGGTAGCTCCCAATAAAACCGGGGGTAGATCACGATGATCCCAGGGATAGCTCCTGATAAAACCCGACAAGATAAGCTCACTATACTCCCTGGAAAAGCTCACGCACATTCCCACTCTACGTATTAACACTCACTTCAGACCTTTTGTTATGAGGTTATAAAAATGTATCCACTGAACTGATTGTCTGACGGACTGATTTATTCCTTAACCTATGGGGGTTGTACGAGCACCGCTGCTGATGACTCCGAAAGCAGCCTTTGCATGTTTCCTGTGTCCTCACCTGCCTTCTGAAACCGTAACACACTACAGACCTGTCCATTCCTGAATACTATCTTCTCACCTTCTGTTCTGTTTACCTCTTCTATCAAGGAACACTGAACCAGCTCACGCCATTACCTTACTTCGGAAGGAGGGAAGAGGGAGGAAATGAAATATATACTTGTGGCTTACTACCTTGAAATCAATCTCTGTGGCTCCAGCATTCATAATAGCTTTCTCCAGTAAAACATCAGTAACCCCTGAACACAGTGGATCACCAAGACTGCTTGCTAACAAATAGCATCATAGTCAGGAGGGAAGGAAACACAGTAAACTACCAACAGTTCCTCCTTCTGCTCAGGAATAGTCGAGCGAGAAAAACATGCAAACGCGCGTGCCCCAACTCCACACGCGCGTTTCCACGCGATAGCCGACTTCCGCACGCATTGGCATGTTCTCCTCGGACGACTATTCCTGAGCAGAAGGAGGGACTACTTGCAGTAGTGATACACGCTAACTTTTGAAAACTATATGTTGACCAATTTCTAAAATTTTAGGAGAATTTCAACCCAACGGAGGCGGCATGGCCGGCCAGTTAAGGGCGATGACATGTAATCCAGATCTCGCGGGTAACCTAAGCCTGCGAGCAGGCTCGCTCAGTGTGTTATTCGCGCGAGTATCTTGGCGGCAAGCTAGCCGGCGAGAAGAATGGGGCTCGCTCCGCTCGCAAGCTCGCAAATCGCGGGTCCGCCGCCAAGATACTCGTGCGAATAACAAACTAAGTTAGCCTGCCCGCAGGCTAGGATACCCTCTGCTTTAGCTGAATTTGTAACACGGTAATCCTAAGTTTAACTCAAGTACTTCCGGATTTCATCTACCTATTCAAAAGTGAGAACAACATTACTGAGGGCAATGTTTAAATAAATTCCGGGAGGAAAAAAAATGAGAATTGCACTTTTTTTATCCTACCGTAAGGAAGGTCTCTTGAAACTCCAGAACAGTTGTGTAGTTTTTAAGTACGAGTGCGCTACAAACTTCTTACTAGATTACTCCACTTACCAGTTTGCCGGAGAAGTAAAAGGTTTTTAAAATCGGCGAAACTCAGAACTGTTCTGTGCAATTTTTCTCGAACAAATTCCTGTAGAATACTAAGCAAGTCCTGGAATTGTTCGCTATTAGCCGACAAAGGCTGTTTGTTTTCTTGGTGATTAAGTTCATTACTCTTCACTTCTTTACAGTCTATCTCCATTGGAGAGTGCTCTTCATGAGCAACATCTTCATGTAGTGTTCCACAGTTCATAACATTATTTGCTTTTGATTTTGATGACTTGGAAGTTTTCTTGTTATCTGTACTGGAGGCGACGTCAGCTGATACAAAACAGAATCGCAAATACAACTGTTAAAAGAGACGATCAAGGAGAATAACTCTGTAGATATGGAGGATAACCGTGCGATTTAAATTGACTTACTGCTATTCATTCTTTTGAGGTCAGCTCCTGTCTTTTCGTGCTTTGGAACATTGAGCTGTTTCTGAAGACTGCCAGTGAAAAATAAGAACAATTTACAACACTGAGCCACAAAAGTAGAAATCACGGAGACAGCGTGGCCGAGTGGTTAGGAGGTCCCGGGTTCCCGTCCCGATATGAGCACTAGCTGGAGTTGTTTACGGTAGACCCTAGTACAACTCCTCTGCAACGATTGCAAATAGCCAACTGCTCTACCTCCCGCCAGTTGGGGTTCTAAAACCTATTATATTTATTTGGATCGTTTGTTTCATTGTTCCTGAAAAACCCTCATACTCCGAAAGAAGCCTCTTCTATTACTTTCTAGGTTAGCGAACCTCAGTAACGGATTAGCGAGACAAACTTTCGGGTACCCGGCGTTACTTTCAGGCAGCTAATGTGTGCGAGTAACTGAAAACAAACTACCTCTTAATGAAAAAAGAGAAGCATCTTCGGCGAAAAAAAAGGTCAGTCTGTGATAGTCCTCGTATCCTCCTAACTCCACTTGTGAAAGAGTGAGCACTAGGTTGAGTTTTGTGACGGGAAGAAAGCCGGAGATTCCAACAAAAAACCAACAAACTCCAACACAGACGTTTTTTACAGTACAGTTGCCATGTCCTGTCAAGCCAACTATTAAAAAAGAGCACCAACTCGAGTTAAGTCGTAGCCTGCAAGCAGGCTCACTTGTGTGTTATATTCGCGGGAGACGCGATTTGCGAACCGTAGAGCGAAGTGAGCCGGCGAGACGCGGCTCCGCCGCCAAGATACTCGCACAAATAACACACAAGTGAGCCTGTTCGCAGGCTAGCTAAGCCAGCGCTTCTGTGTAGCAGAGGCTGGTGAAGGGTCTATTAATGTTTAATCATAAACCAATTTGCCAGAAGTTTCTTGTATCAGCAGAAATGAAAACTAGAGTCAATCTAATGAAAAAAAAAACATTTCTTACACTTGGTACTTGGCTTCCCACAAGGTAAGCTGCTGTTTATAAACATCTGGGTGTCTGCAAAGTAAGGAATATCTCTTTTTTAGTTGCAAAATACATTTCCTTAAAATGCCACAGAATTCTTCAGTATTCCAAGTAATTGAGCGGTAAATCAAGGAAACATTACACCTACATGTACGTTGCAATTTTCTTTTAATGAATTGTTTTTGTCACCTGTGTATTTGACACTTGTTGTATGTCTTACTAACAGCAGTATTCGATGATGTTGCTATGAACTAATAGTTGTTTCACTACGGAAAGGATTAAAACCATATGTCTGAGTTTGAAAATTGCTGGGACTAAGATATCGTTCTCCTGCTTAACTACAAAATTTCTGTGTAGCCTCAAAGGACTTTTTCCTATGCAAACCTTCATTTTACAACAGCTTACTTCTGAATAAACTCCAGGTCATACGGCAGGATAAACTCCCAACCCATTGTAACTTTCATGCGGGACATCTGTATGATAAAAACAAAACAGACAAGAAAATCTTCAAGTTTATTCTTACATTTATTTTATGTCGGACTACATATTGCGCACTGAATGGTTTCTCTCAAGGCCGTTAAGACGTTTTTCTTCTGTGCAGTTTTGCTGGTTATAAAATTATTTGTACATACTAATACCATGTAACAATCGTCACGCTTACATGTAGCCTGCAATATAGCCTATTCTAAGACAGAGCGCATTTTCAACTGCAAAATGCCTACTTCAGTAATTTTGTTGTCCATATTCTTGATTTGCAGATTTCCCAGACTTTACTCAGTATCAGTCAATACACACATGTATACTTATTTTTTCGCCTGATAGCAATTTGGCTTCATGGCAAAGTGGTTACATTACTCATTTGCCATGCCTGATGTCCCCGGTTTGAAAACTGGACTGGACCACGCAACTTTTTTTCTTCAGTAAACTCCACTTTTCCTTTTGAGGCCTATTGCTTTTGGCAATAATACTACTTTGATATCCATAGATTACTGCAGTTATTGAACGATACAATCAGATTGTTATTTAAAGCCCCACAAACAGACCTTAACACATAGATAATACCACTGAATTGTATTTCCACTTTTACCAGGAGAACAGATGATTGCATTCTCCTCTTGCTTCTCTTTTGTTGCTAGTAACCTTTGTGTGTACATGCTTTTATGGTGCACTTTTAAAATACAATCACACACAGTAATGTTTAAGCTCAGAAGAGAAGAAACAGTGTATCACTAACCTGGTCTAACATTTCTTTGATGTCCTCACTTGGTAGCTGAAGGAAACAACAGCATTAAATAGTTGGATCAAAGGCTTCATTACAGTACCAAGAACAGGAACTTGACGTTCAGTTTCTCACCTTTGTGACTGACTTAATATCTTTTCTTACAACTATTCTACTCTGGTTGAATCTCCACATCTACAGAGAATTAACAATACACAATGTATTAGACACCTGATTGAGCACACTACAATACAAGTTCTTAAGACACATAACCAGTACAGGTTACACATACACGTCTACATCGTTCGTGACAAAGGGAATTTTTTCCTTTTTTATGTGCCAAAGGGAAAACCAAGAAATTCTCAAAGTCCCATAATGTGGAAAGATTAGTACAAAAAGGCCATAACGCGTAAAACCGCTTACATTTTAATATGCATGTTTGGACCTTGATGTTGCAGGTAATCTCGCTTGTTGTAGGTTTGTTTGCTCACTACCAAAACAAGTTTGTTATAGCTATGTAGATGAAGTTCAGTTCAAAGTACTGTAATTCAAAAGTTATAGACAGCTAGGTTCTGTATAAAGATGTTTATCATCATCATCATCATCATCATCATCATCATTATCATCATTATTTCTGCTTTAATATTTGTTATATACAGGACAGATAATTGCTGGACCCTTGAGGATATATGTAAGAAAGTGTTGAACTTACCAAATAATCTCTTCCTCTGCACAGAATATCAGCAGCAATTCCACTGTTAGGACTTATGCTACCCTCTGGATACAACAACTCACTGAAACATAAAACAGCTAGCATTTACACAAACACTTTATTTAGGGGCAACTGGCACTTCCTGTTACAGAGTTCATTGACTGAACCATACATGTATGTAGCTGTTTAGAAAAGTGTTTCTCAAACAAGGTCCCAGTTGCTTAAAGAGTGGATAACTTTATCCTCTAAGTACATGAACTTCAGTAAATTAATAGGGGCTCAAGAACTTTTAGAATAGGTGTCAAACTAGCTACAGTAGATGCCTGTCTCGGTCAATTCTGTGGCTATTCAAGTTCAAGTGGAAGGTTGTACAGCACAAGTACTTGCCTGTTAATGAAAGCATTGGATTAATGTATCAGTTGGAGTACACCAGGGAAGTCATTAAAATTTGAAGAAGATGACTTCATAAAGAAAATACATGTAGATGGTTGTAAACTAAATCAAGCTTGCCATGGCTGTTGACTTTCAGCCATTTTCAAACTAGGCATTGGCTGTTATCTTTACTGTAGTCAGAGATTTTTCCACTGAATACAATTGACCACTCATTATCATCATCATCATCATCATCATCATCATCATCATCACTTCAACATGGTATCACGGTAACTGGTGGCCGATGGTTCATACCTTTTAACCACCCAACACCCCTGCACAACAACAGCATACTGTTGGACACATTTTAACACGGTAGCCTCCTTTGTTGCTGGAGACAGCAGTCTGCATAACTGAGAGAAGTTGATAACTTTAGCTGCAGAAAAAAAGACAAATAAACAAGAAGGGTAAATAGCAATATTTGATTTCCCAGACACACCCAGCATATTCCTACCTTTTTTCAGGCCCTTTGTACTGCCGCTTTCAACAACACAAAAACTCTGAGGAAGACCTGACTAAGGAAGGAGGTACTGTGATAATGATGAGCAGTAGTTTCTGAAAATATGGTGGCACATACTCTGGAGATACATTTTGAAATCCCTTATCTGACTGACAGGTTGAAACTTTTGGTAAATAGCAGGGTTACTGCTCACATCTCACCATTAATAAGTAGGGCTTTAACTTGGTCTTGTAAGTCCATGGTTTTCAGCTGTGTCATGGATAGCACATTATTTGGTAAATGGGGCTTGGAACTGAAAACAACAACAAATATTAACTAAATAAAAAATAATTAATAATGCAAAGTGCAGAAAAGTACTGTAATGCAGAGTAAAAGCAAAATGAAACTCCAAGAACAGAAATTAGATGTGCAATAACATCTGGCTGATTGATACCTTTCTTCTTGAGAGGGAGGTGGCATCAAGAGCTTCAAGTAATCTCTAAGAACAAAAAGTACATGCCAGTAATTGGACAAAAGAGGCACAAAGAACTGTGGAAATAAACCCTTTTCTTTCCTCAATAATTACATGCACACCTTATACAAGCTACCAAATTTCTGTAATTAAGTGCAAGTAGCTTGCCATTTATTCGGTACATGGAACCTTTTCGTAAAAGCTGTCTTCAGAAATTTAACAATAAAAGACACTGTTTCTGGGAAGCTGGATAATACTTATTTTAATACCTTGGGTTTACTTGGAATTGTGGTGATTCAGATCCCATATCTTGACAGAACAGTAAACCATACTCAGTTTCAGCTGCACGATCCTACAGGTTATTAACACAAACAGGTTATAAGGATATAAACAAAAGATATTGTGGAATTATAAGTACTATCCAACAACAAAATAGATTGGAGCTACGTCAGGCTTTGATACATGCTGTGGTTTAAAACCGTTTTTGATTTGAAATTTTCAGTTTTTAAAAATGTTTATTCCCTCTTTCTCAGAATGACTACCATAATCTGGAACAAAGAACATAAACTAAAAATCAAACTGGTATAAAATTTCCAAACCAAAAACTAACTAAAACCATGATGATTAACACTATGGACAACGGCATACACACTGCACTCGGCAATAGCCTCATCCACCATTTAGAAGCTTAAGAATCTTCTTCAAGTCTTTCTTAAGGTGATTCCATCGAAAAAGAATTTGTAATGAGAATTTGTCGAAACTTTGCACAGTTATTAATTAAACCTAGTACATTAAAGAAATAAAATAAAAAGAGGGGGTCACTGTGCCTGATTTCACGCTACAGGGCTGTAGTATATAGGTACTTTGCCAGCTTTCGACAGCAACATTAAAAAACCTATACTTGTACCAGAGACATTCATTACTTTAACAAAGTTATTACTAGCAATGAAACATAAGCATAATTTATTCTTATGATAGAAGAACAATAGTACAGTAAAAAGTCTTAAAATTGCCGTAAAAATGAAATAATGGGCAAACTGAGCGTCTGCACGGTTCCGGTGAGACGCCTAAAATCTCACTGTAAATAGTGAATTAACCGGAAATATTTCAAAATTGAATAATGAAAAAGACTTCAAATTTGAATATTTCATGTGAAGTCGTATTTTACTTAAATAAATGGAATAAAAAAGTGGGGTCACCGAGTTCGTTTGGGAGAAAGCAACCTTTCATGTCTCTGAACAGTTGCGCTTTCATAGAAAACCTATCAAGTTCCGAACGCACGCGCGCTCATGCGCACGCTAATCCCGCAAAAATGATGTGTAGGAAGGATGCGCAATGCAATTGAATGGAATCATCTTAAGGACGGTGCCTATGTAATACAAAGGTATTTTTGTGCAGTTTATGACTATGCAGGAAAATTAGATCTTAGTAAGGGCTGTTGAAATCCAAAACAAAAATGGGAGTTACTGCACATTTTTCAGAGATGACTAAACTTAAGTTTGGGGAGAAAATGCCATACATCGTTCTGTATTTTTAACCTTTTTTTAAAATTATGGTTGCTTAATTATCTCTTTAAAGATGCATGGTTATCCACAAATTTTTCTTTGTGGATTCCAAAAACCCTTGCTAAGATCTGCTTTTTCCCCATAGTCATAACCTTTGTGAAAATACCTCTGTATTAGGAGGCACCATTCTTAAGTTTTTCCACATCTGCAAGTAATTCTCCTTAATACTTCTTTATATCAAGTTTCCATGCAAATGCACTGCAATATGTTAAGCTGATCTACATGTAGTAAAATGTGAACAACAGTAAACATGTACAAACAAAAGTCACCCTTTACTGCAAATATCATTTATCCTTAATTCATTCACCTGTAGTTCACACATGCATGATTTGTTTATTATTTGTTATTTATCTATACATTGGCTAGTATACACACAGTAATACCTGCGAATTGTAAAACTGTACATTTTTCCATGGCTCTTCTGCTTTTTTCTTTTCTAGATATTTGAAGGATGACAAACGCTGAGCCTTTGCTCGCTCTGTTTCAGGGCGTGCAAATTTAACCTGAAAAATATTTCAAAGCACATTCTCCATAACTGTTTCATATGCTCTCTTTCTAATACAATTCAAAGGTACACAAAATGTCTCGCATAAAGAATGCCTAGGTTGGACAAGATAGTTTTGAACAAATTATCAACAAACTGTCACTGAGGACCTGAGGCCACTCTCTAAACAATAACATTTTTTCTTAAACACCTGACACAAAATAAGCCTGAAATCAGAGTCAGAGCTTTGGCACTTAGTGACTGAATTCTAACAAAACCACTGTCTAAAGGAACTATAACCTGCAGCATAGTCCAGCAGTACAGTATTATACAAAAGAGCTTATCAAAACAATGAGATCATTCCATGTAAAACCTCTATTCTTAAAAAATCAAAAATATTAACTTACTGTTAAAGGTCTGGCTTCATCATCTTCATCCTGAGAATCACCTAGTGATGATTTACATTCAACAACAAAATTATCATTAGGTCACCCTTGTAAAACAAAATACACAGGTTCTGCATGTAATTCCTCAGCCAATACAAAAGCACAGAAAAGGTGTGTAGAAGTAAAAAATTAATTAAGGTTTCTCTGCCCGCAATCTCCTCATTCATTCATTAACTGAGTTACAGAAATTCTCATCACAGCTCTCTAGAACTCAAAGCAGTTTTTAGTACATACACCTACCGGTAAACACATGGCTTGTGTTTCAGAACTCTACTGTGTTTCTACTTTTACAACTATAAAACAGAAGCATTTCCTTCTTCTCAAACAATCTTGGGAATTTCCCAATGCAATAAACTTTAGACAAGCAAAAACAAACAATAAAATCCAATGCTTTGGAGTCCTCATGACGCCATTGTCAAGGTAACTTATACAAAGTGTAAATTTCAACAAGTAGCAAGAAGCAGTGTTGGTGTAAACTGACATAATAGAGAGTGCAAAATAAAATTATACAAATACTTTCGCATAAATGGAGTCAGAGTGCACATTTAGACTGGGGTTTTAGTTGTTAATTTAGTGCCGACACTGCTTCTTGATACTTGTTGATATTTACATTTTGTATAAGTTCCTTGACAATGGCAAAATGACGTTGGCTTTTATTGTTTGTTTTTGCTTGTCTATACTTTAGTAAACCACTATTGACAGTAAACTTTAAAAGAGTTTTAAAAAACCTATCAGTTAATTTCTATGCATGCTCTCATGATTAAAACAATTTTTGATTACCTTCCTCTGTGAAGCTGGTATTCTGTCGTACATTCGCCTCACCCTTGTTGAGATACTCAAAACTTGGCCTAAGTTGAAGTGCACCATGTAAAGGTGTAAGGTGAAGCTCTCCTATGAACACAAAGTTATAACAGCATGTTCAGTTAAATTTAATAAAATAATGTTCATTTCTGGCCAGGGCTTACATAGGAATAACAAGATCAGATCTTCAATCAGCTATTTTCTTTCTCTTTCTCCTTTTTTCCCAAGAACTGACGGTTATAGAACATGCTGCCAATGAGGCTGTTACAGTAAACAGCTCATAGGCTTGTTGCTATTCCTTTGAGACGATCTTTTCAGACCCTTTACTATCTTTGTGGACTGACAATCCCTTACAAGTGTAATATGTTATTTTATTTCTTATTAATTACATCTGCACTTGTACTCACACACTTCCAGTATTAGTGCAAACTACAATGGAAGTATACAAATAAATTATACAGCAGTAGCCTGAAAACTATAGCATACAGAATCAGAAAGTTAAAATTATTGTTAAGTTTTTTACATTGGTACGTTTTTGGAGTGCTAACAGTCTGCTAACACTCTACGCATTTCTGAAAAGCCCAATTTTCTGATCTTGTGTATGCTATCTTTTCCATGATTCACTGTATCTAATGACACATTAGCACACAAGGCTCTTCTAGTGAGCAAGCAAAGACTAGAGCAGCAATAGATCACATTTTCTCCTCAGATCATGACTGTCTTGTCCTTTCAACAAACTTGAATGGAACAGCATGCAGCCTATATGTAGAAACTGACTGGCCGTGTCATACCTTCTCTAAGAACACCCACAGTGTAACGGCTGACATCCTCTGACGCTAGAGATGAAGTAAGCACCTGCTTGTCCATTTTATCACTAAGTTAAACAAAAAATGTTTCATTTGACGATGTGCTGCATCAAAGGAAATTAAGGCTTGTGTACATATAAATTGAATGAAAAATTAGTTTAATGCAAATTAGAGGGAAAATTATCAAATGAAAATTTTTATAATCTGTGTGTGGAAGTTTGTAATGCAATAGAGTTACTGGAGTCATAGGGAACCCACATACTTATTTGTAATCTGTATGCGATTTGTAAAACTGTAACGAAATAAACATGGCAAAAGAAATAAACCTGCCTGATGTCTTCTTGAATCTGCTGTAGGGCCAATATGTGGAGCAAAGTTCGTTATGAGATGCATTTTGCGCTGCTATACGTTGTATTTTCCTTGTTATTCGTCGCTTTTCTTTCCAATGACCGTTACTGAACTTGATTTCACAATACTCTTATGTGAATATCGCGTTTCACACTCAGTCTATTGTTACCGCTGTCACGTGGCACGTTATCGTCTCGTGTTTCACTGTTGGTTATTAATTCATTAACAGTTTGAATGTAACAGTAGGGAAGAAAGACAAGGGTAGAAGCTAGTTAGCTCTTCTAGTTCTATCAGTGCCTCCACTTGACTGGACCAGCTACCCATGCAAGCCACACGATGCGCAAGGTAATAGGAGCCGATGACCACAGGAAGCCTTTTGGGATCATTTCGCCCGGAACTGTAAATAGTCGCGTAATTCGTGTTAATTCAACTGATCGCGGTGACTTCAACGTAGTTCACTGGTACGTATTTTGAAGTCGTTAATTTTAAAACCAATTTTCAGCAATTACTATAACGATAAATTTCGTAAACAAATACTTTACTGGAAATGGCAATTCTTTTCGTGACATACTTGGGACAAGGTCTCGCGAGTTAATATGTATTTGTTGTCTTTGTACATTTTGTTTTTCAAAACCATTTTGAAAAGGTCGTCTAAAGACGAAAAAATTTAAATTTCACCGACCGTTGAGAGAAATGGAAATGTCACGTGCAATCACAAAAATAACACGTTTCCTGAGGAGAAAATACATATTTATCATTCTAAGACAAAGGATATTAATTGACGAATACCATGCCACCTGGTATCATATAACTTCCAGTCCAGTCAAGTGGAGGCATTCATAGCTTGAAAAGTTGGTACTAAAGTTCTGATTCTTTTACATGCGAAAATTTTGATCCAAAATGGAGAAAACAGGTCCACTGCATATTTTAACCTTTCAACTATAACAGACAAAAATTTTGAGCCAAAACCACCAATAACATTTGAGTACGGCCTCGAAAGAAAATTGAGCCCAAAACAGTTTCATCCCTTGTCGTTTTTCTCTTTCTCTCGCTCAAACTGTTAATAAATTAATACCCGACAGTGAAACACGAGACGATAATGTGCCGCGTGACAGCGGTAACAATAGACTGAGTGTGAAATGCGACATTCACATAAGAGTATTGTGAAATCAAGTTCAGTAACGGTCGTTGGAAAGAAAAGCGACAAATGACAAGAAAAATACAACGTATAGCAGCGCAAAATGCATCTCATAACGAACTTCGCTCCACATATTGGCCCTACAGCAGATTCAAGAAGACATCAGGCAGGTTTATTTCTTTTACCATTTTTTTCGTTGCAGTTTTACGAATCGCATACAGATTACATATATGCATGTGGGTTCCCTATGCTGGAGTTAAATTACCTGGTGAAAAAAGAGCCCTTTTCTTCAGAACCAGATGCTGGTGTTGGACCATCAACATTGTGAGCAATCTGTTCTCCTCTGGGAACATAATAGTTGGAGCTACAAGTGTTGATTGACAGTTCCACTTCAACCTACATGACAAGACACCATGAAAACAACAATAAGACCAACAATACAATGTAGTTAGACTGTATTGGGTGAAACTTGAATTATAAGTATATTAGAGATTGGTACTTCCTGAGGGAGTACTGGGGGGTCCTGGTTATGTCTCATGAAAAATAAAACACTACATTACCTTTTGCTGCTCTGGTTTGATTCTTGCTCCGATATGAGGTATGTAATCATAAGTCATATCAGCTGGTCGGACAGGGTACTGCAACAGATGCAAAAAACAGCTGATAAACTCACTCAAATTCATGCCAATCCTGTGTTGAAAATGAGTTTTACTTGCATGTAAATGAAAATTCATTTTCACATGTGCACCAGGCCTTGACCTGGGTATGGCCTATTAGCACAAGCAGAAACACAGAATACCCATCCCAGTACTAACAATGGCACAAATCTACTGCTCCTGCAGTTCCACAGTCACCAAAATAATAAATTAGTTTCAGTAATGCTATCGAAGTTCTGCAAAACTATAGTCAATGAATAATGAAGTTTAAGCTAGCAAAACCAGTGCTCCTACAGTCCTCCAGTCTCACTGTGAACAAATAGTTAAGAAATGCCCAAATGCCTTTTTTGTCCGGCACACTTAAAACAAGCAATTAAAACATCTCTCTTTTTGTTTCATTTAACAGACACACTAATAAAAAGAAGGACATATATTAATTTGGTTTCTATTTCCGTGACTGCGTGATCTAGCCATCTATTCTACAAGGGAAGAAAAGAACTCCAGCTCTTAACACAATTAACAAGGCTACAACTGACCCCAGAAAAAGAAGAAAGAAATCAAATTAAAAGCTTTTGGTAGCATAGTCTTAATACACCTGGAGAAAATCAAACTGTCAAATAGCCGGCAACGTACGAAATACGTAAAGTCGGGGTAAAGCTTATTAATAAGGAAAAAAGTTCACAAGTAAACAAAGTAAACATAAAGCAAGGCATTTTAAGTTCCTCTGCGAGAATTGGCCATAAGTTCATATAACAACACCACATTAGCTACTATCTTAAACTAAATAGCATGCTGAGAGGTTTAGAATCTTCCACATGCTTTGAGTTTGAGATAGCACCAAATCAAGATTACCTGAAACAAGAAGAGCTTGTCGGCCAAAGTCTGGGCCAAATATACGTCCACCTGTAGAGGAACCAAAAAGATGTATTCCTCATTACACTGTTCCCTCTGTAAATTTTTCAAGAACTTTACAGCTGTGATATTAACTAACCTCTGCAATAACCGGGTCATCATCTTCATCGTCCGCCATGTTTTTTTCTCTTCGCCTGACACATGCGCACTTCGCACGTGCAAAAAGATTCCTCGTTCCAGGCTTATACGAAACGCTCGTGTTTTGAATCGGGACTATCAGTAAACGGTCTCAGTAAACTGGAAGTACCGCATTGAACTTGAAAAATTAAAGAGTTCTTTTAGTTCTCTTACGGTGGCCAAACACAGTTTTATAATACCTTTGCGGTATTTGTCACAATTTTAAAGGAGTGTATGCTTAGTCCACAAGAATTGTCAAGGCGCAGGTATTTTAAAACCACAAACTGACTTTATTTTTTGAAGTTTTGGTTCTAACAAGTAGGTCAACCGACAACTGAACTCTCTTCTGCTTCAGCACTTTTGTCACAGTCGACATATTCCACTCTTGTAACCCATTATTATTTTCTTTGTCGCTGAGGATATGAGGGAGTGCTTGTACTAAGGCTACCAACCATCTGAAGATTTGATCATCTGCAAAACGTGTACAAGTTTCATCTTACACTTAGGAAGAATTTCCCGTAAAATTCCCCTTCAAATCAAAATTTACGAGAAATTCCCATTAACGCTTATCAAATTTTCCACAGATCCTCGCCATTATTAGCCTGCGTGGCAGGCGGTTAGTCTTGCGCTGCGCGCTTACGAATAATTGCTTTCTTTCCCTCCCCTTTTAGCGCCTGCCCGTCAGGTTACGCCATTTTTGGTGGGGTTAAGTGGGTTTTCCTCCTCATCTTCTGTCAAAATATCAATTCGAAAGCTCTAATAAAGCAATTGACCGCAAGCTAAGATATTGCCATATGACGTGTAAGCATTCGCAAATGGGACAGCAAAAAAGTTCTCTTCTTCCTAGTTAAAAAAACAACAGATTTATTCACCTAGGAATCCGGATATGAAAATTGACAACCGTCAAGTTTCAAATAAAATCACCACCACTGGCAGTTGCATTTTTGGTTTAATTGGTTTTGATTTATTTGACAGTTTAAAAGGCTTCAGTTCACCTTATTTGTTGAATTCCGAGCATAACCTTCCTTAACGTAACTGAACGTATTTTCAGCCATGTCCACAGAATCAGATTTTCGTGATCTAATGCAATATTGAACATATTTTGATCAACTGCACTAGCACTGTTCTGCACACGGCTTCCATCTCTTTATTATCTGTCTTTCTAGTGACCAGCTTGGATCCACCTTTGATCGAGATCAAACACGCATGCAAATGGGCGCAGATTTTTTTTTTACCGTTTCATCGTCTTACTTCCTCGTGCAAGTCGATTCAAGTTAGTCTCGAGACGACCGTGAGATAATCCTGCGAGCAGGGATCACCTATTTTCTTTTTTCCACCAAAGTACAGAAATAGGGGATGTCGGCAGGCAGGCCAACCCGGCCCTTCGAGCGGGAAAGGGGGGGGGGGGGGGTGATATCGCGTACTTGCCGCCACTTGTGTCTCACGGATTTAGAAGTCTCTACACAAGTATTGGAAGTGCAGTTCGTATTTTAAGTTTGCTGGATTGTTGCTTTAAACAAAGCTGAATTCAAAGGACGTAACGGACATCCTCCCGATTAATTCATCTCCGTTTATGCTAAAGTTAGTCCTTTCAGGTTTTCACCGATGTCCACTTCAACAGCTTTTCCCCGTCAGCTTGATTTCAAATACAACCACGTCTTTCGGTGGAATATTTCATCTCTGTTTGTTCCACTGTATCTCTAGTCTTGACTTACGAGATGCACTAATTATTCTGCTTTCCTGCCTCTTTTTTTCGTGGATAGGAACTTCTTTGCACGGAGGCGCTTGTCATTAGCCTCTCTCATCCTGAAAAGTAAAAACAACGCAAATTAAACTCGAGTTGAATTTCACGAATTAAAAAAAATCGAGCAGCATCCTAGCCTGTGTACAGCTGCCCGCTTCTTGAGGAGGGCGGGCGGCTGTACACAGGCTAGCAGCATCCAGGTACCATCATAATCATCACCGTCGTCGTGGTTCAACCACGCTTGAACAAGGTTGTATCGTCGTCACCATAACCATGATCACGACTTCCACTGTCATTGCTGTTCCCATCACCACCACTACCACAACCACAAAAACCATCGCATCATCGTCGTCGTCGTCGACATCACCACTGTTGTCGTCGTTGACCTTCTCATAATTATAGTCATTATCGTCATTATCACCGTCATTAGCACTGTCGTCCTCAACAGATCCCATACTTTACTGTGCTTGCTGCCGCCATGCCATTGCCACTTGAACTAAAGCTCCGGCTAAACGATCAAACATTTTAGTCCAACATCGTGTTTGTCACATGAAACGTTCGGTGGCTAAACGGGCAAACAATATTTGACCAAACATCGGACAATGGAAAACCATTTAAGTGCACAGTTGAGAGAGGCGGTTAAACAAAAAACATGTTCTTCCAACACGACGATGGACGAAAATGTTTGATCGCTGAGCCGGCGCTTAACTGACGGAGCTACGATAGAACTAACTCTCACTGTTAAAAAAAGAAGAGTTTTCATCAATTAACAAAAACATGGCAAAATAAAGGTAAACAGTACTAAAACGTTTACTGCATATCTTACAGTTTTCGCACATGAGCCTTTTTCTCTGGAGTAGTTTCCTTGGGAACAAACGATGCTTCCTCGATGATCACTTCCAATTTCTGAATGGCGTCTTCCAAGTTTTTATACTGGGTTCTGTATTTGGTGGAGCTGATCACCAGTTCACCATCCTTGTTAATTCGATTTCTTTCCTGTTCAGAGTGTTGGATGTACAAAGCAAAGAGAAATGATTCATTAGGGACTAACTTGCTCTATTCATTTAATATTCTATCTACATAATAAACAAAGAGGACTTCTAAATTGCTATCGTACTTTAACAAAACCACACCAGTGTTTGATGTGATCTGGTCTACTAGTTATTTAATGTCATCCATGGGCTGGGGGGGGGGGGGGGGAGAAATCATGAATAAAATGATAGCACCTGCTATAAAACATCTTTAAGTACTGACATTTGAATCTCACCTCTCCATTGAATTTTTAAGCACATTTAAACACCTACCGGTGTATAGAATTAGTGTCATATAGATGTGTATATAAAATTACTTCTGTGCATGTAACGAAACGATTTATGCAACTTTACAGGCTAATAGTAGAGTGGTTAGCGCTTTGCATTTTTTATCTGAAGATCAGCGGCTTAAGCCTAGGTTCTATAACCTGTCATTTCCTTAACTCAGCCATGCTGTCTCGCCACCTAAGTGTAAAAAAAGGACACTGGCAAACCATTGAAAACCTAAAGAAACACTGGGGGTTACCATACGGAAGTTGCCTTTGGCTCTGACTGCCTGTACGTACTGTACCTTTACTGTCTATTACAATTCTTGAACATGCCTTGATGTCAGTCCATCAGCAAATAGAAATCAAAGAATTTAAGCAGATCTAGTTCTTTTTGCAATCCCTTCAAACTTACCCTTTGAAATATCTTGTGTCGAACATCTTCAGAAATCCACTCTGCACTTAGGACATGTAATCGCAAGTCCACCTTGGTATTAACTGAAAAAGAACAAACATTTTTGCCTGTATAGAAGGAAGTGACTGCAAGTTATCAAGGCTCTAAATAACGAATTCTAAGAAAGGTGCATTTTAACATACATAACGACTGCATTTCACTGGGTACAGATAACTTTTAATGCAGTTGTTATATATAGGTAGTTGGCCTGGGGGGAGTACTCCCTTATATAAGCTAGGTAGTTATATGTGGTCTCAAAAGGTATGGTTTTCAAGCTATTTTAGTCTGAAATAGGGTATAGATTTTGACCACTTTGGTCTGAAAGAGGGTAAAGTTTGGGCAATCTAGTCTGAAACTGCATATGGGTTTTAGAAGAAGCTACTGTTTTATAATAATCTTCTCTTGAGAAGTGTGTTTTGATTAATATCGGAAATTTGAAGCCCGTCTCGAATGTCTGAGGCAGTCTGGGTAGGTCTGAAAGAGGGTATCAAGTTTTGGGTCAGGACTGAAATAGGGTAGGGAAAATCACATCTTTTGGGCTGAAATAAAGTAAGGGTTTTAAGGAGTGCACCGCACACCTCCAGCCAAATTTTTGGGGAGTACCCCCCTCCCCATGCGGTATTTGGTTTTGGGAAATTGGGTTACTAGAGTCAAGAGAGTGGATGCAACATGGCATGGGTATTAAGGGAAGAAATTACAGAAAAACACCAGTAATGACTGTCAGATATCATCAAACAGAGAAAACATGTTATGTTTTCAATTAATCAAGTGCAAATTATTAAAACTTCTTGTACATCTTTGCTTTGAGTTTTGATAAATTTCCATTCTTTAACAACTTGTTCCTGAGTCAATAGTGTGTTACCTTTGTTCACATTTTGTCCCCCTGGTCCTGAGCTCCTGGCATACTTTATTGTCAAGCTTTCTGTAAAGCAATGACAAAATGCAATATTGATTTTCAGCCAGTAAAGATTCATGTTAACTTGCATTCCATTCAGTTCCCACTCTTTATTTTTCAAAAAATTACCGTTCTAAGAAGAACACGTCATGTGAAATTGCTTTTAACAACAGGAGTATGTGAGTATCAAAGCAGGCACTGTTGCAGAACATTTTATGTATTATCCAGCTCATCACTGAAAACTGTCAATGACACAATCTTACAAGAAACTGTATCACAGCAAAGGCAAGATCTGTTGAGCCCAGGTTAGCAAAGGTACCACCTCTTGTAGAACATACTGTAACAGCAATTCCTTTCAGGCATTAACCCACTACTACCTGTACAGTTTCCTTGCAAAAGAGAAATTATAATTTTGTTTTAAATTCTATGTTATGACACAACTTAATGCTGGGGGACATATCTTAGGAATTATTTTTTCAACAACAACTGGGTCTCAGTTATTGTCAATGAGAGTCTAGACCAACAAAAATGATGTAGTGTGTAACAAAACCTATTCTGGAAATATTAAATGAGGATGCAATTGTCAATGATCTCAAATGCAAGGCAAAAAGGAGGAAATAAATTTGGCAATTTGCAGGAGCACACTAAAAATAATTTAAAGGATTTGAACTGAATAAAGGTTAGTTTTATAAATACTTATTTCCATTTTTTTTTCTGTTTTAACAAGTTTGCTATTATTATTTTAACAGAATTGTTGAAGCCATGCTCAATTCACTGAATTGGCTGAATGCTAGCATTCTGATGTGGTTTGTTTTGGCTCTGTTTCAAGCAACAATTTTCAGAGTTTGACAATTTTTTCTACTGGTTACAAAGACACACACACACACACACACACACACACACACACACCCTACAAAAAGAAAACAATACTAAAGTATTCCTGCAAGATAATTGCACTGGTTTGTTGCCAAATTTTTAACATACTGACAGTGCTTTCAATAAGCACCAATGGCTGACGAAAAGCATCAGCTATTTTGATCAGAGAAGTTGGCTATTTTTCCACTAAATTCAAACCCCTTGTTGATACAGTTGGTTACTTTACTCAAACCAGCCGCCTATGTCAAATTTTGTTGAAACCCCTGTACTGAGGTTTTCTATTTGGCAAAAATTTTATAAAACAAATACTGACATTGAAAGCATTGTTTCCTCACAGTTTTCTTTGTTATTGTAAAAGACAAATTGACCAAATTTTTCTGTAGTCTTAATTCTTATTGACCAAAAAAGTAATACCACAAAATTGTCAAAACTTGGTGGTAAAACACCTTACCTATGGCCTGTTGTATCCCTTGACATATTGAAAATTTCATGTCATTATAAAGGTCAGTAAGGGTGTAGACCACGGGAAAAAATGTTGCCAGTTTGTTTATTATCTGGAGCACTCTTAATATGAAAAATGGAGGAAAAAGGAAAAATTAGCTGCCACACTATGATAGCCTGCAAACAGGCTCACGGTTTGGGCATCACAGCTGCCAATGAAAGGACTACCACCATTAAATCTGCTCTTTTTGGAGCATAGGGTACGGGAGGGGCCACTCCAGCCTCCTCGCCTACATGTTCTTGCAGCTCGAAGTTGGTCAAAGGTATTAATCCTGATATCTTACCAACTGGAATTTTTCCCTTATAACTTACACTTGGTCCATCATTTCCCTAAACAAAAAAAAATACATATCAGGTTCGAAATTCACACAATAGGACGCATACTTGTCTTCGCAAACAGGGCCCTCTCAAGATGAAGACCATGAGGGAGGCGAGGTCATATTTAATAAGCCTCTACTGTTGTCAATGGTAAGGCTTTGGTGGTGGTGATGGGGGGGGGGGGCATCTTGTGTTTCAAGTATCAGGAGACAAGAATGATTTGAATGATTTTTGGGTTTTGAACTTCACAGTATTGGGATTTTTTGTGGTATAAATGTTTGCCCAATATTGTTATTTTTTGGGGGGGTGGTGGGGGGGAGATACTGGCAGGTTTTTATGTAATAGTTATATTTTGCTACTTCCTGGATATTTTTCCAGTGTGCAACAATTATGCAGACTTGCAGACTTGTAGATTTACAGGCCTGAAGACTTTTTTATTTTGACGTTTTAGTAAATTATGTGAACTCTACAGTCTGCATTTGTCAGACAGGGGTAGTTTTCAGATATGAGAACATCTGAGACTCATGGTATTTTTTGGACTAGGTTTAAGCCCATAGCAGTGGAGGGAGACAAGGGGCAGGAGGTGTAAGGGAGGTGGGAGTATAGGGGGTGCAGAATTCCCAATGTGGCGGGAAGTGGGAGAAATAGGGAAAATTACCGTAGGCAACAATGTGCAATATTTGCAATAGAAAAAGCACAAAGAGGCAGGAGCCAACAAAAATAGGGCGGTTTAAACCCCCCTGTCCCCCCCCCCCCATACAGTAGTAGAGCTGCAAATATCAGTATGGCATAACAGAATGGCCACCCAAACATACCCCATGACTGACAAAAACCCACTATGACGGGACATAATGCTGTGACAAATGCTTTAAATACCAGTGGCAATCATTTTTCAGATAAAAGAAAATCTACCTTGAGTATCTTATATCTGAAAACTTTTTGTTGGTGACTCAGGTATACATATGTCATTTCAAAAAAGTGAGATAATCTGCAGCATCACTACAGTGGTATTACTGGGGGTCTGGTGTTGGCTTGTGGTTATTGTTAACACAAACACCGAGTGATTCTATAAGTTGAGTCTGAGGGTCTCAGCCCGTCAATCATAATTCCCAAAGGGAGCCAAACCAGCGCACTTGATTGGCTCACCAACCAGATGGGATGCCATCAAGGTGCACTCCAAATTTGTGTCGCACATTCTTCCAAATCTCTGCTCTATAAACACTGTAATTATTTTGCTTTTAGCTCCACAAAAAGACAGTAAATAGGAAAATAGCAAATTTCAGGTCATTGTATGAATTGAAAAGTCTTTGTTTTTATGCTCAGATTTTTGCATTGCAAAGTTTTCGAGAAACAATCGAGAGGTAAGATATCCATTGCTGATGCTTAAAAACTGAAGCTGCTCAGGAAAAATAATTTAAGCATGAATTGACTGAAATCTTATCCCATTGTAATGCCTTGGCTGTCATTAAGGACCGTAACCAAATTCTCGCTATGCGGTCGTCCAATTTTGTTAATCACTTGTATGATTACAGACCGAATTGGACAACAAGAAGTCCTGTTACCAATTAATCTTAATTATCTATAACAAAATTCGAGAAAGAAAAAGGGGAAAACGTAGCGAAGAAGGAATAGACAACAGTTTTATTTGCGAAATACGTTAGAAAAAAAAGCATATTCAAGTGTAACTGATCCATTAGAGCATGCGCCCTGATGCATACTGTCCAATTACTTAGGCATGACGGGTACACTTTTCAATTACACTGTCCTATTAATGCTCAAATCAGATTCGAGAATTTTGTTATAGTTATGATTAACTCAAAAATCAACAGTATGTTACGGGTATTAAGATCAAGGCAACAGGTGATTTAAAACTTAATGACAGCCCTGATACCTTGGTAATGAGAGCAAGTGGTTCAAAACAACATTGTGTATAAACTAACAGTCAAAATAAATTTGGAAACTTGTAGCAAATTTCGGTATATTAAACTACACTGTTTAAATCAGTCCCAAAACTGACCAAAAATTGAAAGGTACTGAATGAATGTTTTGGTTGTTATCAATGTTAAAACAACCACAAATATTTTATCTGTGGGGCAGGCAAAAATTACACGTGTGCGCGCGTGAAATTTCTGGTTGACAGGACGCGAGGGGAGCAGTGAAATTTTTGGCGCTCCCCTTGCGTCCCGTCTCCCCGAAATGTTGCACACACCTGTGTATTTTTGCCTGCCCCACGATCACTACCGCCAAAATTAGAGACTATTTGCGGTCTAATGTTCAAACGTTTCACAACTGTTGTCCCTTCTTCATTTGAATTTGTCAAATCAAAACAATGCTTCCCATGATCCTTTTCTAGGTTTGCTCCGTGTTTAAAGGCAGAGTTTCATGGTTCAGCGCACGTGCGAGCGATGACTTGAGCGCTGTCAAGATAATTGTTTTTAGATCAATTACAAGCGCATTCACAACCCTGGCGGGATACGGCGGTAAATTGTTATAACTTGTTGTCGATAATATATGAAATGTCAGGCCAAGCACGACTGCCGCTAGTTGTTGAAGTTATTCCAGCCGTCAAAATAGCGCTTGTCCACATACAATCGTAACAGCTTTGTCCCTTTGATCAAGATGATTTGAAGGCGACACAGCGAAATTGTGCCGGTAAATTGCGTGGTTGACCTATTGATCCGGGAGAAACCTCAAGCTGTGATACTGTTTGGAGTGTTTGATGTTCTTAGAGCCGTTTGAAATCTTTTTGCCTCTGTGTGTGCTAGTTCTTTGGCAACTAGTTAGGTTTTTGTGCTCAGTTTAATTGCAAGATTCCTAAAAGCCGCTTAAAAGAGTGTCGTTTAATTTATGAAAGGATCCACGAGTTTCTTAATACGTAATTTGATGTTTGCTTGCGGTTATCTGCAAGACATGTAACTTTCTTTATCACGGATGTCAGATCCAAATTAATTATTCTGAGACTGTTGTCATCTCTTTTTTTCGTAAAGAAGCTACAGCTTCTGGCGCTGTGACTCGTTTTAACTCCACTTTCGTGGTTGTGGTTAAAATAGAAATAGAATTCTTGGAGTTAAAACATTGCACCTCTGTTGTCTTATGGCGAACTACTAGCATCCAACTGATAGATCTCCAGCAGCAATTCGGACAAAGGTTATTGTTTGACCTGCTTGTGATGGTCTGTTTGTAGTTCTTAACAATTTTCCATTTGTTAAATCCGCAACAGTTAAAATGCTGGTTCGTAGGACTCAAGGATTCTTCAATCTCGTGAATGTATTATGTTCTGCCATCCCATCGCCAGTCTACCACGACGTCTCTTCTGACCATCCATTGACTAAAATGCCGATTTCGGCGGCTAAATCATTTTCAACATTATAAAAATCGAACTAATATTTACAACAGGAAACAAAGACTATCAAAAGTGGAAAGCGAAGAGCGGATGTGCGAAATTAGGGCGTGATTTCAGCGGATTTTTCTACCATAAGCTCAGTTCAAATTTAGTGTTGACCCGTACAAGTACAGACTGCAGACTTCACATAATTTAACTAAACGTCACAAAGTCTGCATGCCCTATAAGTCTACAATTCTGCAAGTCTGCATTTGTCGCACACCACCTTACAGACACAGAGTCAAAAGAAAACTATTTGAATCGAACGTGCCAATGAAAATATATATTTCATTTACGACAAAGCTTAATCAAATTTCTTATTTCTTGAGACTGTATGGGCATTTCTATATAGGATTAAGTGTTAGTTTAAATTTTAAACTTACGCTTATAACCTTACTCGGTTTAATACATCATTGACTCGCAAAAACGCTTGGAACATTTTTTTGTTTCTTTACCTCGTCTTCAATGCTTCTCAGTTTAACTGGAGATGTATGAAGATACAATATTCTAAGAGCGATTAGTCTTCTCTCCAGCAGACCACTGAACGTGATGAACGATGGACGAGAACGATATAAAAGGCGAAGCAACATTTCATCATCATGGCCGCCATTAAATTTACCCAGCGATTACAGCGCTCGTACGAAAATCATGAAACGAAGGAAATCTGTCACGCGTCACGCTTCACGCCAGGGCACGTAACGCTCCATAAAGAACAAAGAACTGGTATGGAAACTCCGAGAAGTTTTCTGCATTCCATCTCTGCTTCTGTAATTTTGGAAAACTCAGAAACTCAGGAAACAATGATCAGCTTTTTTGTTCTCTAAGATCAAAAGTTTGTTCTCGGACCCAAAGATGTAGCCATAATTGATAGCTCTGAATTTCCGTGAATTTAATAGTTGATTCATGATTGGCCAGCTGAGCGCTCGGCCTCGCGCTAACTGGAGAAAGAAACGTTAGGAAAGAAGAGAGTTACCGGGTTCATCTCCCATCACACTCAATTTTCCCTTTGCTTGGAGAGCAATTTTCTTTTATCCTCATTCACCACGGATAAGGAAACGAGAAAACCGTCTAAAACAGTGAGGCTTAATTTGTCCTTTAAGCCGAGTGGTCTAAGCTGAATTTTATGCCAGTGTAACGTCTTAAAATCACAACTGAAATTAATGTAAGAGTTCCACCTTAACAACTTAACGTAAACTTTTATGTGAGTGTATCGGGTGTATAAAACGAGTTTCTCGACTGACTCTTTCTGACCTTTCTCGCACAAACGGCAAGAAAATGGTTTGAGCAGATGGAAATCTAAAACGGGAAGCTCGTGCTCCAAAAAGATCTATACTTGGCGAGAAACTCGACTTGAGACAAGTTGCTATGTTAATCAACGATGCTTTCGTTTACAATTCGGCTTACAGTCCGAAACTGGGACGGGCCGACGATTATTGTAAGTAAACTAATTAGTGCAATTGATGACATCATATTGTTAATTTAAAATCAGTGTGATGCTCGAATGGAGATGCGCGCAGTTAAATAGAACGAAAGGCTCAGCCTTTCGAGAACATGGCTACTTGACTAAAAGCAGAAACACTGAAGGAAAAAATGATTTTCAATGTTCATGACTAAACTACCACGATGTTAAAATCTAAAATCAGCCTTGTGAAAAAGAACGACTCCTGGGTTCCAAAGAGAGAGCAACAGATTTCAGCCATAGAGAAACATGGCTACACTTTAAAGAAAACTCTTGGAGAAGGAGCTTATGCTAAAGTCAAGCTAGCCGATTCCAAAAAGCACAACTGTCAAGTGGCTGTAAAAGTCATCAATAAAAGAAGAGCACCTAAGGATTTTCTTAAAAAGTTCCTGCCTCGAGAGGTTCATCTGATGCATCGGTTGGATCATCCCAACGTGGTGAGTGAAATGGGTAATTTAGCGGAGGGAATATATCTAAATAGAGCCGATCGTATTCGAAGATTTTTGACTGTTAGCCTGATCTATTTCGAGCTTAGCTTTGAACTATGCACGCGCTGAGAAAAGCCTTGTTAAATCAATGAAGATTTTAAAATTGCGTTTGAAACTTGAAATTGACGCTGGGTCATTTAAAAGACAACCCTTGGAGATGAGAAAACACGCACTCTGATTGGCGCCCTACTAACATGCTATCAGCTTTTGGTACAGTATGCCTAACCATTACCAAACCATTGGATGGTGTTTTTCGTGCGTACTGATTGGCTACTCATATTTAAGATAGTATCTGCTATTTACCTCCTGGCATTGTTCGAATTTTCCTCATTCTCAGAAAACAAAGAGCTATTTGGTATCGGCTATCCACTGGTTTGACAAATACTAAAATAATTATTGAGAATTACTGAAAACATGCCAAGTTAGGTCCACTGGGAAATACCAGTAAAAATCGACTAAAATAAAGTTTCACTACCATATTAATTTGTACTTGCTAGACAATTAAAGAAACCTTTACGAAGTTGTATTAACCCGGGGCTTTTAACAGGGATTTAACGGTATTACTCGATCGAACTATTGTAGCTGAAGAGAATAGCTTAACGACGCATGCGCTGTTTCTTCGTAGTGCTTTTAAAGTAGTTTGCGACAGCATCCGGTTTTTTCGGCTCGTGTTTTACCCGCTGCGTGGCCTAAGGTAGGTGTTTTTGTTGTCTGGTGAAATATAGGTACTTAAAGGTTCCTCGTACTGTGAACGACTTTCAATGTTTCCAGTTTCTTAAAGAGTTAAGAAAATTCACATTATGACTGATTTAATTGGTTAACCTATGGATGAAAATTGTCTTTATCATTCACTCAGATTAAACTACACGAAGTTGTGGAAACTTCAACCAAAGTGTTCATCGTTCTACAGTTAGCCTCCAAAGGTGATTTACTGGAGTACATCAACAGCCAACCCACCCTGAGCGAGCACGAGGTGCGCAAATTGTTTTGCCAGCTCGCTGCTGCCATGACATACTGTCACAAGGAACACGTGGTGCACAGAGATCTAAAATGTGAAAATATCCTGCTTGATTCTGAAGGAAAATTGAAAGTAACAGGTAAAGGAAAGAGTAGTATCCATCGCGCATACACCGTATAACCTTTGAAATTCAGTTTAGTGAAATTGAAGGCTAGCTGATCTATGGTCTATTATAGTGACGTCATAAAACAAGCCAAAGTTGAAACATCTGACCAATCACAATCAAGCCTAAAATTAACCAATCAATACAGATCAGTATCAACTTATCAAATGCAATAAGCCTTTTAGTACGGAGTTGGAAAAACGTATACGTTTCTATGAAGTTAGCTAAGGTTTGAGACTTTTCTTTTGTAACATGTAATTGTGCAGAGTTTGTCATAGTCTATTTTGAGAAATCGCGCTCTAATTTATAAATCAATGATGCAGCAGTTTCAGGATAGAAAATTGGAAAAGCTCTACGGCTTAAAAGGGACTTGAAGACATGACTTCCTGGGGCTCGTGCAGCACTATGATAATCCAGCCCCATATAAACCATTAAGCCACCTGGTAGCTGGTAGCTGGGGATTCCCAACAGTTTCCTTAGTCAAGATGAATTCGAAGCCGTGCGTCTTATCAATAAGCTGTTTTCATACTAAGGACAGATCTTAACCTTAAATGTTTGTGAATTCTACTAGGTGTCACCAGTGTCCGGAGCCGGAAATTATTGTGACTTATTTGCAAAAATCAGTCCACCAAATGCCAGAGCTGTTCTGAAGCATGCTTTTCATCTATTTCAGATTTTGGGTTTGCAGTTAGCACGATTAAGAATCGTCTTTTGGAAACCTTCTGTGGTTCGTATGCCTACTGTTGTCCCCAGATCCTCCGAGGACAGCCATATGACGGCAAGAAAGCAGATGTGTGGAGCATGGGTGTAGTGTTGTATGCGATGGCATGCGCGAGACTACCGTTCAGTGAAGGCGATATGCGAGCATTAGTTAAGGACGAGTACCATAACAAGTTAAAGTTCTCTAAAAAAGTCAGTAAAGGTGTGTGAATGACTTAAAGCAGAGGCATATGACCAGGCTAAATACTGAAAAGTATTTAGTGAAACTAAACCGACCGCTTATCATTATTGGCATTTTCAATCAAATCAGTGTTGTACTTGTTCTCCTAATTATGAATGACTCCTAACTGGCTCCAGCTTTCAGGGCGCGTTCCAGGCTCTCAGACCGATCAAAATTATACAAAATAGAACATTTTCCATTTTAGTGATTAGATTAGGCTTTATCATTGCTTGATGAGGTGCATTATGTATTTTAAGGTGTTTCGGTACAGTTTTTTTGGGACCATACCTAACTTTTTGAATCGGCCCTTAGACAGTCTTCTCCTTGTCAGATCAACGTGAAATTTGCACTACTTCTTGGTTTTGGATTGACCTTTAGCGTGCTTTACATTTTATGAGAATCGATATTTCCATGACAACGATAAACAAAAATCTTCGAAAACAGTAAAATTGAAATTTTGCGCGATCCAGATTTCACTTTGAAAAGCAAATACCAACATCTTAAACAGTGGTGTATGGCAAACAAAATATACAAGAACAAAACAAAATCTGTATGTTTGTTTTAAAGTAAATCGCAAAAACACTTTCAACCTTAGTTTTTGCATAGTAATAGTAAATGCACAGAAAAATAATCAATGCTTTGATGAAATGGCTAGAAAATAGTGTTAAAATGTGTCTTTTACCTACTATTTTACGCCTAGAAAGTTTTGTTGAAACTGGTGTTCTCGATCTCGGGAACGAATGGTTTTTCTAAGATCATTCGTGTAATCATTTTGTGGTAAGTTTTGAATTTGAGCGCTTTCGGGAAAATCTTAAGAACGGCTCGATAGATTTTTTTAAAACATTACATTCGCGTGCTTGACGATGTGACCAAATTTAGTATTGAGCCTTATTAACATTGATTCACTGGAACGCTTTTAGATTTAACGTTAAAGAGGACGTATGAACCGACGGAAAAGCTTCCGTTACATATTCGCAGTTGGCAAGTAAATGCTAATAAATTCACAGTAATGCGCATTGCATTCCTCCGTGATTTTTACTTTCCGTTTTAATCTACAGTGCAACAAAGAACAAAGAAACCAGATAAAAATCACGAAGCAATGAATCACGCATTACTTTGAATATATTAGCATTTACTTGCCAACTGTGTTTTTGCAACGCCAGCTTTTCCGTCGGTTCATACGTCCTCTTTAACGTTAAATCTAAAAGTGTTCCAGTGAATCAATGTTAATAAGACTCAACACTAAAATTGGTCACATCGTCAAGCACGCGTGTTTAATGTTTTAAAAAGATCTATCGAGCCGTTCTTAAGATTTTCGCGAAAGCGCTCACATTCAAAAATTTAGTGCAAATTTCACGTTGATCCGACGAGATGAAGACTGTCTAAGAATCGATTTTAAAAGTGTGGTATGTTCCCAAAAAAACTCTATCGAAACACCTTAAAACATGGTGCAACCAGACAAGGCAAAAATGCAAACATTCAACTAATAGTAAATTGGATTACTTGAGTTTCCCAGTGCTTAGCTTGTGTGATGACAGTTATTAGAAAATCTCACTCGTACCCAGCTGTCTCTCTTGCGTGAAAAGAGCGCGAAAAAGTTGATGGGTAAAAGAAATCCCTCGCTTTCCTCTTTCCCATCAATCCCTGCGCCCTCCGGTCCCACTGGGGACAAGTCAGCTAGAAAACCTTTTTTGTATGTCAGGGATTAAATTAAATGGTTACCAGACTAATTTCGACGTTTTCCCTCATGGTAGAGTGTCGTGACCTGGTCCGCAGTATGCTGAATGTGGACCAAAATGAACGGTTCACGGCGGAGCAAGTATTTCGGAGTGCCTGGTGCATGAAGGCCATCAAGGATCATCCCGACCTTTGTTATCTGGAGGAACGTCTTAAGCCTGTCCCCACGCGCAAGCCATCAGAATGCACCCCTCAGGAGACAGATGAATTTGGTAAGAACCACTTATTTTTCTAATACAATTCAGTTCAGGAAAAGTATCAGCTTTTAATTGAGTACTTTTTTCCGTCTGTGTTCCCAGAAGAGGAATCATACCCTGTTGACGTCCAACAAGTTCACCCTAAAATCGGGCAAAAACCCAAGATGGTCACGTGTTTTACGTTCGCAGCCAAATCCTATCTACCCAAGCAAAAGCACGACCAGGGCCGAAGACACACTATTTCCGGTTTCGAGATACACGATGTTCATCGGTTTAATTTGCGCGATGACTTGTTACGGTCTCTAGCTGAAAAGGAGGCAAGGTCTCTGCACAAAATCGAGGAAGAAAAGAGAGAGTTGCCAATAGAGTCTTATAATAAACATCGAGCCAGGCGTCGGAGTTCTCTCGTTACTGATGTTATAAAAACAGTGAGGCCACCGAAGGATGATAAGAAAGAACCCAAGCAAAGGAAGGCTTCATTAGTATCTGACGTCATCAAGTTTACTCCAAAGAATGCCAGTAGGCGCGGTTCCCTAGCAGGTTCTAAGGTTGACTTACACAAACCACCACAGAGTCAACCCCAGAGTGAACGAGACGCACTAGGAATGACTAACTCGCCCACGACGACTCAGCGTGTGAAAGACCCAAACATGCGCATTCCAGGCGGGCGCGATTCGCGGATGAAAGAAATCTCCAAGCTTAAGTATACCTCTGCGGCAAGAGCGGCAAAGATGGCTTTCAATGAGGCGCATATTTCAATGCAAGCCAATCGCAGGTTGTCGCTCCAAGGCCCCGATCATTACTTGACTTTGCAGACAGTGGTCAAGATACAAGGGATGAAAGATAACATTGAAAAAGATACGAGAGCCAATACAAAGTTTATTAACTGGCGGAAGAAATTCCAAGCAGGACTGCAACAAGAAACTTAAACCAGTTTCTCCTATATACCCTATTAAGAGGTCAGCATAGTGAATAATATGTAGAACAATAAAAAAATGTCTCTTTGTTCTTACGTTCGATGCTGAGCTGCAAGATAATGCTTCACCGGCTTCTAATCAAAGACTGAATAAAGGGCTACAAAGGTAAAGCCGCAATGTGGGCAAATGGAGCAGAACGTTTTAAAGATTGTTTCATCTCAATTAACGGTTCGATTTGCTCTGATAACTCACCAAAAAGATTGCGAGTTCTCCTTGATAGTATTTATAAGCCAACATGAAACTCGACCTTTTTTGTCGCTTTCTGTTTCGTATGTTGGAAATTGAAAACTAGGAACTTCTCTTGCATGCAGTGGTAAATAAAGTCACATGTTTCGTGACGTTTGATAAATTGTTTGTAAATAAAAATCTGACGTATCGTGCAAAACCACGAACGACACGTATATTTATCCCCTTACTTTCAGATTGTTGCACACAATTTCTGGGTGAAAATTCAGCACAATTTAGTGATTGAATGTCTCACTTTCAGCGCAAACGCAAACAGAAGCGCGAGCAGGGCAGAAAGGTACTTGTGACTACCGAGAATCACCAGCGGCACAATTTCAAGGATCACAACCTTTTGACCGGCATTTCGATCCTTGTGCTTGCATTTGCGTTTGTCATTTGAATTTTTCTCTGGATGTTTGTGGCCTAGCTGGCCTGACGGATAACTCACCTGTTCACAGTTCTTCAAGACAATGCAATTTTGAAATTGACATGCATCAATGCTATTTTATTCAAATATTAATTTCCAATATACGGTACACATTAAGTGCACATTAAGTACACATTAAGTTACTTCGTAACGCAGCACCATTTTGGTTCAAGAATTGCTCTTTATTCCCTCTATAAAGTAAGCAACGTTTTCCTGTTCGAGTTGCTTTTGTCTCGGCTTCAAAACGAGGCTAATATGTAAAACCATTCGAGTTCTTATTCATAAACTCGAAAATGGCCTATGTTTACTAGTCAACGACAAGTCCCAAAATAACAAGGCAAGATTTGGGTTACTCAATTTATTTACTTGTACCAGGAAAGTAAGGAACTACCAAGAAATAACGCCCTGCGTATATGTCAACATAAATATAGACTTTCTTTTCACCAGAAGTTTCTGGTTTTGTAGATAACATCTAGTATATTTACACGTTACGTCTTTAATTAACCAACTCAAGTATCTGAAGTCTACAGTTCAATTTATCAGTGACGACAATCTTTCCTTCTGGACTCACTGCGATGGCTTCCGGGCCAAACAACTGGCCACTGCCCTCTCCACTGGTGCCAATACTGTTCAGCAGCCGACCGTCAAAGGAGAACACCTTTACGCAGTCATTGCTGTAATCACAAACAAGCAGATACTTGTTCTTGTAAACGGCAATTCCTGATGGCGCACTGAAACCGTCTCCAAATGTCCTTACAAAGGTACCACGGGTGTCGAAAACTTTTACGCAGTCGTTGTCCGTGTCAGCAACGTAGAAACGACCCGCATGAAATATCGCGTAGCAGGGGTAGTTTAGCTTTCCTGGACCTTCATTTCCAAACATGAAGAGAAAATTTGATTCGTGGTCAAAAACCTGGACGCGTGAATTCATAGTGTCAGTAATGATAATGCGGTCTCTAGCGTCCACTGATACCCCGTGCGGTCCTCTGAATCGCCCCTGTTCTTTGCCATGCCGACCAAATGCGTGAAGAATTGTACCGCTGGGTGAGAGAACGACCACCCGGTTTCTGGCTTTTTCCACTATTGTCATGTTGCCCGAGGGATCACACGCGATTCCACCTGGGGAGATGAATGCAAATTGCTTTCCGCTCTCCCTCGAGTAGTGGTCATGAACTCGAATGATCTCTCCTTCAATAGACAGCACTTGTAATCTGTCGTTGTTGTAATCTGCAACAATGATCTCTCCTTCTGGGTTGAAAGCCACTCCGACAGGTTCGTCAAACTCTCCAAATCCCTCGCCTTTCTGTCCAAAACTATGCAACAACTTGAACAGTGGCAGTTTATCGCTGCCGTGTGGTAATGTTTTGGATTTGGCCACACTTTGTGGCCATTCTGTACCGGTATCACTCGCATCACAGCTGTCACGGACAATTGTAATATTATGCATCTCAAAAATTCCATGTTGTGTGTTTAAGTGGTTTTTAAGACCCAGTAATGGCGGTGTTTGAGTTAAATTAGATTGGATTCTCAAACAACTGTTAATATCAATATCCTTCCATGAATTGTTACCGTTTCTCGCTGCCTTTTCTTGTCTTTCGCAAACAGCAACTTCAGGAAAGTGATTGACAATCTCATTGGTACACATAGCTGCTCTCATTTTCAGTACACCATTCTGACGTTGGGTAGTCAAACGCTTGGCCATTTTCTCAGAGAAGCCAGAAGTACAACTTTCCTGGAACCCGTTAACAGCCGCTAAATATTCAGCAGGGTTTGTCGAACTGAACTGTAATGAGCCCGGCGGAATGCTCCGTTGAAGCATATTTTCGTGAATCGAGTTCAACACCTTTAGATTGTTTGGCATTTTCTGTTTCTCAGATCTTCGACGAATGCCTGGGTCAACTTCTCGGCTCAAGCGCTATTACGCATATGGCTAACTATAAACATCACATCGTATTTATGTCCTGTCAAACTTGGCTCGTTTACAACTTAGCCAGTAAGGTGCTTTCTAGATGCACGTAAACTGGTGTCGCGAGCTTGCAGCAATAGCGTAACAACTGAAATTAGCATTTGCCGTTACACCCACTTGACACTGACTTGACCTCTGTTATTGTTAAAAGCGACACCGTTGTTAGAATACTCATACTGGATTGGAGAAAAAACTTTTATCGGATTATTTTAACCGTTTCCTATTAAACAGAGAAGAAAAAGGTTTTTAATTAAACGCTCCAATAGACGGCAAGAAAAAAACGCCATAACTCAACAGTTTTTTAGAAGATTTCGTATATTGTATTATAGTTGTAATTTTGTCAAGGAGTAAACTTGACAGTAAAGGAAAGAGCAGTAAGCTGATGGTGCAAATTGCAGCACTAGAAATAATTCCTAGGTTTTTCTAGGAAGATTAATGGAATTGGAATGAAATGCAACGGAAATTTGTCGCGTAAATAACGACTGTGACGTTAAAATAAACTCCTGAGTACGTGCCAAGTTTGAACAGATACGTTCGACCCCCAATGGCTTGGAACGGAACTGTTCAGGCGTAGCCAAAACTTATCTGTGAATTGTTTCTGCGTTTGTGAACACGGAAGAGATTAGCTAAGCATCTTAGCCAATTGCCTTCTGAGGTCTAAATTTACTGCTCCATCTTAAAGTTATTAAAGTTTCAATATAATTCAGAAGTGAGGTACATAGCCTGAGTAAAACGAACGCTGATTAATTCAGCTGTGTTAATTGGTTTATGTAAAGAAAGTATAGGGTGCCAAACGTTTATTGTTGAGCAAACAATAACCGTGAGTCAACAAACTGCAAGGTTAGAACCGTTTTAATTGCCACTGTTTATGTTGTGCTTGGATTCAGTGGTGAACTCGTGCAGAAAGCGTGTCTTCGCTTGACGGGTAATTTAAGTTTTATTTGTGAATGTGATTTGCGGAAAACCGTTGACAAATTTTACCAAGGGAGATACAGTGACAGTCTGAAATCAGTACTTGTGTTAAAAAGAGCTGATGAAAGAATTAGCTTAAATTAAGTGTTTTGGAGGAGTATTAATGGAAAGTGATACACCGTGCAGTGTAAATGTTGAAGGAAGTGTTTTTCGCGAGACATTCGTTTCACAAGCAGGGACGTGATCTGGTGCAGAAATGTTGTCAGATATCTAAGGAAGACAAATAATTTTTGTCAACAGTACTTGAAATGCGCTGATCTGACATCGAAGTTATATACATGTAGGTGTAACTACGTGTATTAAACAGTGCACGTGTTTAAGTATGTTCGGTGAAGATAAGTATGCATGGAGGAAAGTTAGCACACGAATATAAAGGGAAAATCCATTACAAAGTGTATTTTGTCACATTTACAAAGGAGTGTTTTCCTTTAATGTGATTGGAATATTTAAATTAGTTTTTATTGCATAGACGTTATATTATCGAAATGTGTTGACCTTTACGTTAAAGGAATTTTAAAACTTAAAAATCGATATTCTATCAGTCAACACATTGGGATAACACACTGAAAAGTGGTCTGTTAAGTCATCCAAACATACGTGAAACAAAATCCACAACAAAGCGATCAATAAAGTACAATTCAAAGGGCCAAGAAAAGAAACTCTTTTGATATCTCAAGAGTACAAACTGCAAACACGAGTAAACCTCGCGTTAAACTTGTCGTTTCAAGTTTGGTTTACATAACAAGAATAATTCAGGAAAATACTTGCACTCGTCCTTGCACTCAATAATCTAACATTATATAAGAAAGTTGTACTTTGCAATTTGTACCTTCCGTTTGATTATATAATTCAGAGCTGCCATTGCTAATGCAGAAATCCGTCTAATCGTTTAACGAATTTAAGAACAGTACGCTGACTACTGAAATCCACCCAGAAAAGGAAAAAAATTTTTGTTTCAAACTACCGGCCTTGTCGTCTGACTTTCTAGTCTCATTCTGAAAGGAAATCTCTTACTTCACCGGAATTCATAACGTGGGCAATTCAGTTCTCGTCTTGAGACGAGTTTGTTCCGTATAATACACCTTTTGCTGTTCATTACGAGAAAATACGCAATCATTTGCGTGAAACGGCGATCAATTACAACATTCAATAACACCTTTGGGCATTCATATGCGTCATTTGGCATACAAAAGAGAAAAATATACTTTCATTTGTGCTAGCATGCAAGTCATTAACACCATTTTGAATGTCAATAGGGACAATAAAAAAACATTAAAGTGAAAATACCATTTATTAACATTTCTGTCACACTGAAAGCAATTCAATAGAATTCCTGGACGGCCTTACTGTGGATGAGACAAACATTAATGCACTTGTACAAACAATTACGTGTTCTTTAAATTCAATAAACAAAAAACGATTTTCAATGGAACAATACCTATTTTGCCTGAAATTTTCATTGCCAGTGTGATGCCCATGATATGTACATGTATGTACAACCCTTTGGATAGGTTACGTAACCTTTGTCAAGTGCAAAATAGGATAAAAGGATCAGAAAATTTTTTCTTGTTCATTTCTCTTCGTGAGCGTTTTTTGACTACTGGTACAGGTACATGTACATGTACATACAAAATGCCTCGAAGAAATCGAATACCTCTCGAACACAGAGAGAGAATCGTTAGAGCTTTTGAGGACGAGCAGGGAGACTATCTTTTGGTCGCAGACACGTTGGGCGTGAATCGATCAACGGCAAGGGGTATCGTGGCGCGTTACATCACAGAAGGCAGAATTCGGGAGAGACCAAGAGGTGGAAGAAACAACGTACGCGTGGATGATGAAATGAGAGACTGTCTAGAGCAAATTATCAACGAAAACTGTCTGCTCACACTTGCTCAAATAAACAGTGAATTAAGGAGACGGTTACCAGCGAAACCCGAGATACATGACCGTACTGTATCAAGAACGTTAGAGGGGATGCTGTTCCGAGTGAAACTGGTCAGACCCCTCCCTGCGGACAGAAACAGACCTGACGTGCTGAACAAGCGAGTCGATTACGCGAACTGGTTTATGAATCACGCCCTAGTCCATCACTGTGTGTTTATCGACGAATGCGGCTACAATATTTGGACGGCCAGAAGTCACGGTAGGGCGCGGCAAGGAGAGAGGGCGTACCGCCAAGTGTACGGTCAGCGTGGACGAAACCTGACCGTGACAATGGCAATTTCGCCCATAAACGGACTTGTGTTTTCGTCAGCCGCTGTGGGAGGAATGAACGCTGAGCGTTTTAACAACTTCCTGGCACAGGCGAGGACGAACTTAGATCCTGACGAGTCAGTGATCTTTGTTTATGACGGAGCACCGGCCTACGGAAACCCGACCATTCCCGCCCCAAATACAGAGCTTAAAATGCTTCCACCCTACAGCCCTTTCCTCAACATCGTGGAACAGGCAATAAGCAGTCTTAAAGCGGCCATCAAGATCCAAAGACTTATGGACAACAGAGATGAAGCAAGAGCCCGAAGAATCCCACTAGGGGATTTTCGAACACAACAACTTCTTGAAGCTCTATACAGAAACATCGACACCGTCACCGCAGCTAAATGTGCTCAATGGTACCGTTTAATGCAGACCTACCTGCCAAGATGTTTAAACAGAGAGGTTATTGAGGGATAGATTAAAATTCAGGTACTATAGGTACTATTCAATTGAAAATCGTTTTTTGTTTATTGAATTTAAAGAACGCGTAATTGTTTGTACAAGTGCATTAATGTTTGTCTCATCCACACTAAGGTCGTCCAGGAATTCTATTGAATTGCTTTCGGTGTGACAGAAATGTTAATAAATGGTATTTTCACTTTAATGTTTGTTTATTGTCCCTATTGACATTCAAGATGGTGTTAATGACTTGCATGCTAGCGCAAATGAAAGTATATTTCTCTTTTTTGTATGCCGAATGACGCATATGAATGCCCAAAAGTGTTATTGAATGTTGATTAAAATGCAAATATCGTTATTGAATCTGATTTATGCGCAAATGTTCCTACTTTCGCGCTCATGAATGTCTCTTCACGCAATTGAAGGCCGTTTCACGCAAATGATTGCGTATTTTCTCGTAATGAACAGCAAAAGGTGCATAAGAATTCGTCTATTTTCAGTAACAACAATTAACGGGGAGTTAAGGACGGTGCCTCCTAACACTGAAGTATTTTTGCAAAGGTTATGACTATGGCGAAAAAGTAGATCTTAGCAAGGGTTATTGGAATCCAAAAAGAAAAATGTGGGTAACGTCGCATTTTTCAGAGATAATTAAGCAACCATAATTCTAAAAAAGCGTTAAAATACAAAGAATGTATGGCAATTTCTTTCCAGATTTAAGCTCGATTATCTCTGAAAAATGAGTGGTTCAGGCCCCCAATTTTCTTTTTGGATTCTGATAGCCCTTGCTAAGATCTGCGTTTCCCACATAGTCATAAACCGCGCAAAAACATTGTTGCATCAGGGGGCAAATTCCTTAAGAAACCCCAATATCCCGAGATGCGCAGAACGTATGCGCAGTAACAATAGGAGGCACCCGTCCTTAAGAAAGCGAATTTTTGATTTTGGCGAATGGCTAAGATAAAGTTGTCGCATTTATTTCTTCTTGCCAAAGTTGTTCTGTTTCAACGTAAAGGACATTGAGTTTAACCTTGTCAAACGAATTCAAATGAACGGACGCCTGTAACCAAAAACTGTCCCCTTGCATTTTATTCACACTTCAGTCCCGGACTCGTCTTCGACGTGACCTGCGAGTAGGTTCACTTAGTGAGTTATTTGCGCGAATAACTTGCCTGCGCAGCCGCGATGATTTGCAGCCGGTGAGCGAACCAATTATGCGTGTCTGTTCGTTGGAAGATGTTTGAAGACTACCAAGGTAAAACGCCAGACTCAGTTGTACAACCGTTACATCGACAATGAGCTACATTGTCATTGGCGCCTCGACAAGATCTCGAGAACTTCCTAAATTTCCGCTCAATCTACCATCCTGCCCTTAAGTATACTTTTACCATTCCTGGAAATTTGCCTCTCTGTATCCAATGACAGAATTTCTACTAGCATTTACTACAAACAAACAGATACTCACAACTACCTTGAGTATACTTCCTCCCACCCTACCCATTGCAAAAAAGCCAGCCCATACAGCCAATTTCTCCCTGCCGAAATGGCGTCATTCTTCGAGAACAGAGGCTATCCCCGAAACATAGTCACCACTAGTCAGAAGCGAGCCAAAGAGATCAGCCGGGAAAGAGCCCTTCATAACTATGACCGTGCACATAGTATTGAACAATCGGAAACCTGGTCCTCACTTTCCATCCCAAGAACCAGGAAGTCAAGAAAATCCTTCTGAAAAATTTTCACATCCTGACTGAAGACCCCACCATCAGTCATGTCTTGAACACCGCAGCTTTTTGCGTCTATCGGCGGGATACTACCCATCGAGACATCCTTGTTCATAGTAGCTTTTCGTCCCTGCCTGATCAAGACCAAGCATCAACAGGAACTGTCCCTTCCCGTGTTGCACCTGTGACTTTACGGGAAGGACGGCTACGGTCACTTTCACGGGCGGGAGTGTCCACCTCAAAAAAGCGCTTCCATTGTACTACGGCTGGCGTAGTCTATGCCACCCTGCGCCACGCTGTGCCATCCTGTGCCAGCGATGCCACATGATCTACAATGGAGAAACCGGTCGTAGACTGTCGGACCGCTTTGGTGAACACCTTCGCTCAGTAGAAGGATACAACTGATCAGAATCCCCTGATGAAGGTACTTTTCAATCTTTCCGACCACAACAACATCCATGATATGAGAGTGTCGGTTGTTAGGCAGGTGAAGGGTGGTACAGGAACTCGACAACGGCAAGAGAGGAGGCTGATTTTCAAATTCAAAACATTTGCCCCCAGTGGCATAGATTTGAAGTTTATTCAAATTCTCTGGTAACCTCTTACCAAGACACTCCCACTCTTCGGGAGGAAACATCTGGTAAAATCTCTCAGATTTTTTCAGTATACAGTAGAGCCCTGGCTATCTTGAGACACCCGCTATCTCGACGTGATACTCAGTTCCGTTATTCGTAACAAAATTTCGCTTCCATTGCGTTTTGGAGATAGCAGGAGTATGCTGTATCAACTTATTTTTTCACAAATTTCCAAGTAGTTTTCATGGCGTAAAAATGCAGATTTACCAGGTACGTCATTTTAATACCCTAGCAACTCTCAAAACAATGCTCTAGAAAAGATAGGGAGGGTTTACGTGATATTTACTGGGTTATTGTACAGCTCACCAGTACTAAGTAGGTGGCAGACCGGAGGTGAGAGGAAAACAGTTTTCTCTTTTCTCCCACCTCCCAAACAAGTGCGCCTGCAACCAGTGGCCCTACAGCTACTAGAAAATGTCCACCCAGGATTTCAAACATCTCGAGAGGCCGCGATCATTTTGTACAGCATCAAGAACCGATTCTTGGTGGAAATTCAACCCTAGTAAGTACGACAAGTTTTTTCAGTCGGTATCAGATAAGGAGCTAATTTCCTCCTTCCTATTTGGTGCCATCGCGTGCCATCGCGTGTACTATATGCGTGTATATCAGGCCCGAGATAGGGGGGTCAAATATGTTTTTATTCGCTCCTTCCCCCCTCCCCCAGGGTACTCTTTTGAAATTTTGAGTAGGGGTTGTGCCGTATACAGCTTCTGACACAAATATATTTTCATACTTTCAATTTAAACCTGAAACAGTTAAAACACCATACCATTTCGGAGCCACACATACTTTCTTAGACAGGACTGTCAGGACTGGGCGTAATTTTTTTCCGTAATACCTGATCTGCGGTTTCAATTTTTGTCACGAGTTTGGCACAAGACCTGAGATAGCAGCGTTGTTTCCAAGCTAATGAGTCTCGGCTCGTATGGCTTATAGTCCTTATACATAACAGCCTCAGTGAACTGTGTCAACTCCCTGTTACGCTATATACGGTCACGAGAAACTGCAGATACCAAACTAGTGTTCTTTCACACACACCGACGAAGCGATGCAGAAAGCAAGGATTTGTACCAACTGGGAAAGTGGGAAATAGTGGCTAAACTGCAAATTGAAATTCAACCCTAGGAATATCGTTGTTGTTGTTGCTTTTTATAGGCAAAAATATGTTTCACTTTGAGATGCATCGATAATTCAGTTTTGTTTCCTTCATTTCCGTATTAACTCAGCTTTGTCAATTATAATTTGTTCACAAGTGCTAGTATTCTCCAATAATGTTTAGTTAACATCTCCTTAAACCCTGATTAAAATCTTGATCCCTCATTTGCATGGTCAACTTGTCTCATCCACAAAACGTCTGAGATTGAAATGTTTTAGTTCCCTGGTATTGAGCAAGAGACGGTGACATAATTGTAACACACTCCTTTTTTTTGCTAAAGAATGAAGAAAAACTTGAAATCAGAAATAAAACAAAATAGGAAAGGAAAAGAGAAAAAAATTGCTAGCCTGCATGGTTTACGGAGAAAGTGGATGAGTAGGAGCGCGAAGTGTGGGCGGGCTATTTCTGCGCAGGCAATATTTTTGCGCTAGCTTAGCACATGAACGCACGCAGCCTTAGAACAAAAGCACAGGCGTGCGTGCGTTTCTAAGACCCGCTTTAAAAAGATATGTTAGGCCCAAAAACCTATTCAGATGTACAGAAGGTTTCAGTCCCGAAACGCCCTCGGGAGTATTGAGGAAAGGAAAACAAAGAGAGGGTGAATGTAAAGACTGCAGAAACACGGCTTGAATAAACTCGAGGTAATTTTTGCGCGCACCAGTAATTCGCGGGTCTCGCTTGACTATATCCATGAGAGAAACGATCGAGAGCCTGTTCCAGGTTCTTAAATTTGTCGGGTGAAACAAATACTTTCGCGCTCGCTGTCTGTTTTGATCTGTTTTTAGCTTGTTTTTCGTGAGGTTTTCCCACTAGTGAGCATGAGTGGGTATCCGTTTCATATACAAGCGGAAACTGGCGATATCAAGTTCTCTAGGAATACAGTGACAAAGGGTGGAAGCTCACTGGTCGCGGCCTAGTTAGAGTGGAAGGGTTAAAATAACACCTACATTCCCACCAGGCAAAACAACACACATTATTTATTTGGTTTTAAATTGTAGAGTGGAAGGGTTAAAACAACACCTGTGCTCCTATAAGGCAAACAAGAGACGTTTTTTTATTTTTTTTATTAATAACACCCGTACTCCTATCAGGTAAAACAGGAGACATGATCTATTTGGTTCCAAATTGTAAGTATCTGAATGAAATGACCAAATAAAAGCTAATGAGTAGCAGTACTTCACTGTAGTGCCGCTTATTATGGTGCGCACGATGGTTCAAGGTTTATAGCCTGTGCAGTTTTTGATCCTAGACCCTGGTAGATAGTTGGTAATGACAGGGTAAAAAGAAAACGTGTTTACAATCATGTTCAGGCGCAAACTTGCCGCTGCTTGTCGGATTGGAAGAAAAGCTTTTTCTTGACCATTTAAAAACTGATGAGTGCCATCGAAAATAATCGGCTCGTTTTGGTTGAAGACGCAAAGAAAAACAGACCTGATTACATTTGAAACATTTAAAATGATTTATTTAAATAACAGAAAATTAACCCGATTGAGGCGCCCAATATATCAGGTTCCTTTTCTTGCGAAAGATTTATAAATTATTATTTTAAATATTCTAAGGAGAGAGTTCTCCGAATAAATCACAGACCCAAACGGTGAAATTCTTTATCCTATTTCCCGTAATTGCGGTGTAATTATACCCTTTGGGGCGGCACGCAAGCCTATACAGCATCCGGTAATCCTGATAGCTTATAGAGAAATAACCTCCCCACTGGATATGAAAGCATTGCAAGTAATACTAATACGCTTTTTACTGACCAAGTGTGAATCCAGTCTGAAAGACTGGGTTTAATGTAGTAATATGGTCATTCAAAATAACGAAACATCCGAAAGACGTGATGCCCCCAAACTTAGCGGGTAAGGGGTCATGATATAAATATCTCAATGTTGACAAAATACAAAATGGTAATAATATAATAAATTATAGCAGAACAGTTCGGTCAAAGAGTAATGGTGGACCCTGTAAAACAGGTAAAGCGAGAAATTCCGTCGATATGGTTTCATGTGAAGGCTACTTTCAACAATTTTCAAGAATCTGCTTTCGGCATACACATTAAAATGACCGAAAAAAAAAACGAAATAGAGACGCAACTGTGCGTGGTGTATATGCTACACTTTACTATGACCGCGGTCAAAAAGTCATCCGACAAAATTGATCTGTGTCCAATTTCTCCTTACACCGCCAATGTACTAATCAAGCAATTCATATAGCGAACATTCGAAGAAATATAATAAAATTAGAAGAAAGAATTGTTATTTCAAGAAAACATGATGTCTCAGAGCGGTGTTTCCAGAACGTATTTAGATCTGGCAAATTGCGTAGCGCTGATCGAACCATTTCTTCTTCTGGTTGGGACTCCAACTCTGGCAATCATAAAATTGTCATCGTTGTCGTGGAAGACCTCGTTTTGGTGTTGTTTAATGCCTTTTGTTGAGCAATGTTTTATCGCAGGGCAATCTGTTGTGTCTAACATCTTGATATAACTGCACGCCCGGTGGAACTTGTCTACACCCACTTGTGTCAGGGACCGGGAGCGACCCACGTTCAGTGATTGCAGTTTCTTGGATCCCCAGCGTGATAAACTGGCCCCAAATTCCAGGAGAATATTGTCATCCAGTGCTTTTTCATCTCCGATGGCGCACAGTCCCAAGTACTCTAATGTTTTGATCCTTGCAATCCGGGGTAGGGCCACGTTTAGCCCAACTGGAGTGATAAAGCGACACCACCCCAATTCGAGGTGTTTGAGCGAAGAATAACGCCAAGTGATTTGCTGTAGTGTTTCGTCGTCAAGACTGATCCCGTCTAAGATAAGAGTCTTTAACTTAGTGCAGGAATCCAGAAAATCCTCAACAAAGGCGCCCGTGAGGAAAGAGCATCTACGCACGCTCAGTACTTCCAGCTTCTTACATCGCGCGAAGAGAGTCAAAGTGCAGTCTTTGAGTAAGAGGCAGTGACTGAGATCAAGTTTTCTCAGATATTTCATGCTGTCAATGGTTGTCTCTAAACAATCCTCCGACAACAGTGCCTGGATGAAGGCATCGCAAAGACCCAGCCATTTGAGGTTGCCGAGCTCTTTTCCGATCGCGCGGTACACGCGAGGACTGCCATGCGAGTAACGTATGTCAAGGCATTCGAGGTGCTTTGGGAAAATAACGGTCTCTTTGCTGGCAGATTTCGTACAATTTTCTGCGAAGGTCACGCTTCTTAGTTTCAAAACGCGCAATTTCTTGCAATGAGTGGCGAGAACTCTTAGAGATTCCTCTGTCAAAACAAAACCGCTTAAGTCGAGACAGTGTATTTTTTCAGCCAGACGGTTGAGAACTATCGCTTGAAACTTTTTCGGGTCTTCCAAAGATTTAGAAAAGCGTCTTAAATCGGTGGTTTTACATAGCGTCAAGTCGTGTGAGAGTCTATACCACAGCCGGCACACTTGGCAGGCGCGGAGCAAGTCTCTTAAAGGCAGGAAACCAAAAATTCTTAAGAGTGTACCTTCATCCAGGCTAAAAACCGACGCTTCATCAGCTGAATTCCGCGAAGGGAGTACACAGAAAAGGCTTGTCAGCATACTTATCGCCGAGGAGCAGGAGATGTCCAAACGAGAGAAAATCTTCTCCGCGTTCGCTACAACCAAGGATTTTCCCGAAGAGAACATGATGCAAACTCGATGACTGGCACTTTCTTATGAACAAATATTTTAGCTCGTGTGTATTTTTATCATAGTCTATAGGATCAGTTGTACTAATGAAGGGTCACTGACAAGTGATATGTACATCTTCTGTTCTCGTGTTTCCGCCATCGCACGTGAACACAGGATTGCCACACGCGTCATTTGTAAACACTTGAAAAATAAAATCGATTCTCATTGGGCGGAAACTTTCAGCCTTATCTTACGAGGATTTTCTAAGTGCATTTGAGAGAATTGCAATGTATTTTTCTTGTCAGCTTAATTTTGTGGCCTTAAATTTTAGCCACATTAAATGTTGAGCTGCGTTACCCTACAGGCTCCTGGCACGCGATCGAGTGAAAAACGAAACAACGATCTAAGGGCACAGCGGGTGCAAGCTGCAAAGCACGTGCCAAGCAGCAGCAAAATTTGGTGCAAGAACTAATGTGAATGAAGTACAAGTTTGTTTGAGACTTGTTTGTGGCAAATGGAAGTATGTATGAAGCATGTATGCTGTTTTCCGTTATTTGGTGTCATTTTGTTTTAATAATCACCCATGAAGAACTTTGATTTCGAGAACCAACATTAAATTGTGGGAATACTTATGATGTATATCAACAAAACGCTTTTAAACTTATCAACGCCTGACTGACCCCGTGTACTCCAAGGGACTGAACTTGAGTTTCACATCGTTTTGTCTTAGTTACCAACCCTTGTGTAAACTGTAGGTTACCTTGAACGATATTCCTTCACTACGCGTTAAATTTTAAAAAGCAATACTCATTAATCCCCTTTTTTGTCGAGACGACAGACCTACAAACCATTAAAAAACCTGTCCCGACTCTCTTGAAGGAATCTGATCGAGAGAAGTCGGAAAGAATAGGGATATTTAAATGTTTTTATGATGGTCTTATCGGAAGTAACACCTTCCCCCTCTTCTATCCCCGCCTCCCCTCTTCCCGCCATTAGCCCACTGAAGTGTAACGTTTTAACCTGATGGTAGCAAATTAAATAATCGGCAAACCACTTGAAAAGAAAGTTAATGCCATGACCGATTTTAAACACAATCAAGAGATAATTTAAAATTATTACAGCATAAAAATTGCAAGGCGAATTATTGATTGCGCTCGAAATTTCTGACATTCTCTGAAAGGGACAGACGGTAACGCTATAGAAACAGCTAGAAATTGAACTTCAGTTCAGGGTCCAACGGTTACACATCTTTAATATTTTGCTTGCAGCCGGCAAATACTTAAAAAAACATTTATTATATAACAGGCTTCTGTTATATAACTAGTTTTTGTACCGGAAATGAATTCTACAGCAAGAAGTCGACCATTTTCATGCAAAGGAGTCGTGATCTGAACGAGGAACAAGTCCTAAACTGCGTCAATGTCAGACAGGATGAAAAACATAGAAAAACAATTTTGAAACTAAAAACTCTCCACGGGACGGTAATTGTTATTCCTGGCTTCGACTTAAATTAAACAACCAAAATCGACCTGCGTCTGTCTCCTTGAAAAACTCTCTCGGCCCCTTTACAATTTAGACCGGGATTTCGTATATTCATCCTCATCCCCCATCAACACACTCCCTTCATATTCCTCAACGCGACGTCTTTTTTCGCGTATAAACAAATCTTGCGGCTGTTCTTATGAAATATCATAATCAGGAAAGACAGGATTACAAGTATAGGAAGCGGCACAAAGTATATTAGGAAGAAGTCAGGAAAAATCGAGCTTCACGTGTGCTACACGTGAACTGAGAAAACCGGTAGATTTTATTACTAAACCACACTACGGCTTTACGCACGCAATGTTAATAGCCCGTCATTTAACAGGAAAACAACTAAGCAACTTTAGAGGGAATTATGTATGGTTGGGTCGAGAAATTTGACCCTAAAGGGGAAAATCTCTTAAGTAATTAGAAAATTTAGCGAGTTGAAATACTCCGGCACCGACTGTTTCAATATCCAATCTATTGTTGTGGAACTTCAGTTTGCAATCGCTAATTATATTTCTTTATGCATAGCTCTAGTTGTAGGTTGTTGGGTGTTTCTCATTCTGAACCGTAATGCGTAGATGTATATACTAGCTCACAGGACAGTGTGATGAGAGGGCGAGGATTGCATAAACACGTTTCCCGACTGACTGACTGACTGACTGACTGACTGACTCACTGACGGCAAAAACCGAAAACGGACTTTGAGAAAGTCTACATAAACACCAGAACCTTATATAATCAACCTCTCATCACACTGTCCTGTGTGATGAGAGGGCGAGGATTGCATAAGCACCAGAACCTTATATAATCAACCTCTCAACAAAAAAATTCGAACAAGGGCTAGCGCTCGCTGAAACTTCACTGAGTTTTTTAATCACAAGGGAGTTTCCCGCGTACTATCACTTAATTTGACAGATCAGTTAGGAGATGTGCATAACTCAGCACAGTATAGTAATTCAGAACTTGTGGTTTATGCTATGCTGTTATACTTTTTCAAGTCCTCTATTTCACTCTGTTTTAGGAGGTCTTTGCTTTCCTTGCAACCGGACACAAACTCACACAAAATCCAAAGAGTCCATTAATGTTTTCCTAAGATATCCAAAGAACAAACACATTCTCCAGTGAAACCGAGTTTTTTTTTTTCTCAAGTCGACCTTTACTTACGTAACCAGTCTAGTTTTTTTAGTGCTACTTGTTTCTTCATTTGCGATTGTGGATGAGGTGCTGGTTATTGCGAAAGTTATTTCCACTAACCGACCATACACCCACATAGGTAACTTACAATACTCGTTTGAAATTTTTATTATCTTTTGTTATTTTTCAGCTTTTGTTTAAATCAAGTACTATCAGTAGCAACTCAGTTGTTTTTTAGCCGTTTCGTGAGTAAATATTTCCGCTCAGAAGATCAAAGCCTGTTATCTTTGGTTAGGTACTTTGTGAGCAAAGGAAACGTTACACCTCCACTGGATGTTTGCATAGTGCTGTTTCTGGAGGTTCGCGGTAAATCTACCGGAAATCCTATTCTGCTTAGCCGCTTGCCTCCAAGTAGCGCGCAAGAATAATCGCTCCTCTCCTTCCGCGCGACAGGCAATATTTGTGTACGTGTTGACCCATGTTTTTCTCTTTTTATCAACAATTGCTGGGCATCATTCCATTAACCTTAAAGAAAATAAAGGATTGCTCGAAATCTCGACTGATAGTTCAATTTCATGTAATATTGTCAGAAATTGGAAAGGTTTTTGCGTGCACCTTTGCCGAAGTAAAACGCGATTCTAGTTCCACAACTATGGTTTGCAATATTGCATGCAACAATTTCAGTCGGCCTGGGCGGCAAACGCGTATGGCGCCGCAATTTATGAACTGCACAGAACATTGGATGCAAAGTTGCACAATGTGGTTGGTCTGTGTTTCAGGCAAAACCTTAACCGACCCTTAACCATACTCACTGAGGGACTAAGACAGTAACTGGATATCATTTATAAACGGCAAACTGATCCTACGAAAGTAAAAGAAAGTTGGAACGAACGAAAAAAAAAACGCTTGGGAATAAAACACAGAAAATGTTGGCCAAACTGAAATATCGGGCAATACGAATATACTCTGTATAAATTCTCCACACCATTCAGATTTTCTTGGAACCCTCTCAGGCCCCTCTCCGGAATCAATTTATGCCTGGTGCTGAGTAGGTTCGGTTAAAAATTATTGCGAAATGAGTACAAAAAGTAATACTCACTACAGGCTTTAGGACTAACTTATGTAAGCGTTGGAAGTTTTATGCAATTCTTCGATGCTTGTGTTCGTAAAACTTGCATACTACTAAATGCTACAAATTTGGCACCCAGTTTTACTAAATTATGGCAACAATGCGGTAGAAATTTGTAGTCTTTAAAGCTTGTTTAATAACTTTAGAGCAATATGCTGGCTACCAGATTGTTGATTCCACGGTAGGCAAACTATATATTTTTTAAAAAATCCAATATTTCGAAAGGCACGGCCTTTCTTGAAAAAGAAAGGCCGTGCCTTTCGAAATAAAAGACTTTAAACTGATATATAGTTTCCCTACCGTGCCTTTTTATCGCATTTGGTCCTTATTTTTTGCTGATAGGATCGTTTACTACAGGGTCCGTAGCCTGTGTAGCAAACGTTTTTTTTTTTTTGCGCTCTCCCCAATTTTCGCGCGTTCAAGAAGCGAAAAATGCTTCAAACCTGCGGAAAGCCCTAAGGAAACGCTTGCTACGCAGGCAACAGGATCCGGTCCTTTTTTCTTTTTTTTGTTACGGTGGTCCATGCAAAGTTACTTGTTACCAGATCAGTTGACGCCGCTCGATATTTTCTTCTGAGTTAAGAAGCCTAAACCTGGATAAAAGCCAAATAATACTTCCTGTCCTTCACACGGCTCACGAGTAGTGTTGAGGTATTTTTGGTTTTTTGGGCTAAAAAGGCAGTAAAAACTTAACTAGGGAAAAAACCAAATCCGGACTTAATCATCGCTCAATTACACAATCAGTGATTCTTTGGGGAAAAATGTTGAAAATATATTCGTTTTTCCATCTTGTACTGTGTGCTAGCACAATGACAAAAGCTAGCATGGTGTACAAGTAATGCAAGTATAAGCACAATTATTGATGAAAATCGTTAGACTACGAGCCACCTCCTCATTCTTACTGGGGATAGTCCAGCGGAAAGATGAATATGCGAACACGCGAAAGTCGCTCCCCGCGTGCAAACGTGACGCGCGTGTACTGAAGCATCTCACTAGCCTGTTCCAGGCTCCAAGAAAGTAGTAAAAGAAATGAGAAAACAAGCGCGAAAATTGCATGGGAGCTGAGAAGAGCAAAGGCGCTGCTGCCCCATTTTCTCTAGATCCCCTCACGTCTTTCTAATTTTCGCCGTCTCTATTATGAGACCCTGGAACAGGCTAGCATCACACGCGCGTCAAGTTTCCACGCGGCAATCTACTTTCGCGCGCGTTTGCACGTCCTTCTCAGTCGACTTTTCTTGAGCGGAAGAAGGGACTGTTTTGGACTGCTCGTTATCTGACAGCGTTTCAGTTGGATGGGTGACTAAACGTTGATGCTGAATCCACGCTAAGTGGTATAGCAACTTACTGATGCCTGTTTTAGTATCTGATAAACTCCTTCTTGGTCGGGTGTAAATGCCATCTAGCTAAGATAACACTTTATAATGCAGAACTAGTCCAACAGTCCGTCTTTCCTGTACCGGTACCCTTGGTAAGATAGCGCCATCGCTATGTCCTTCAACCAATTTCGGTCCTGGGCGATCTGTTTCGCCTCCTCCAAGGACATGCGATTGGTCTTCAGCTCCGAGTCTAGGTTTCTCCACCATGTTGTAACTGGGCGCCCTCTCTTGCGTTTGCCTTGGGGGTGTGATGGTAGGTTTTTCCAGGCTAAACGAACGGGAAACTTGACAACGTAAATACGATGTCTACGGGACTTCTGGAAACTCTTTGGGGAAAATTAGACTCAAAGGCACTCGCTTTCCGCGGGAAAGAGCCATCTCTATCTTGGTACTCGGATATCTAACCACGAACTGAACTAACAGCGACAACTTGAGTTTGGTCCAAGCGTCTAGAGCTCTACGTTGATTAGACCTGTTAAAGTCGGCTCAAGCATTTTTAAATGTAGTTATCCAACAGTAGTTTAATATAAGTTGTTTTCCGAATAACTACCGTTGGCTTTTGTAGTTATTTTTGTCCCTTATCATTATTGAAAATGAAATGTTTAAAAGGTTAAATATGTATTGTAAATATGCTTTTCCATCGGCTAAAATGTGAATAGCGAAAATGAAACATTAAACTAAACTAATCTATCTGAAAGCTGAATAAATATAGCAAAGCTTACTTAAACTAGATTTTACGGCTAAACATGAACAAAATATGACAAACGCCTGAAATAACGGATTGAACTGTAAAATAGCTAAATACGGAATTTATTTCCGTGACAGCTAGGGGTTCACGCCAATCAAGTGCTGGGCATGCAATGTTGGACCTGTCCCTTCACAGGGTATGTCCAATTGCGCTCCCTGATGGTGTCAAAGATAGGCCTCTGTTGCGTTCTACACAACAGTCCCTGGTTGGACATTCGGACCGGCCATTTTATTTGCAGAATTTGCCTCAGGCATCTGTTCAAGTTGCAACTTGTGCTCTACTTTAGGGCAGATCAAAAAAAGTAGTCTGCTACAGGCCAGAGCAGAAAGAAAAAATACAAGAACCGGCCCTTAAATTTTGAACAAAAAAATTAAGTGTGCATGCAGCTGTACTTGTATATGTCTCATGGTGATTTACTGAGGGAGTCAACTGTCAAACATCTTCACGTTTTCATTTTCACACCATATTTCCAAAAACTAAGCTTCCCTTTATATTGAGCATAAAATAAACGAAATTGTGAGTCGTTTAATTAATTCAGAGCACTTTTATATGATTAAAACGTGCATTCACGAAAAGCGTCCGCCAAATGTGGAACTCCCTTACGCAGTCAGGGTAATGGAAGTCAAAAGGTTAAGAGCCAACATTTCAGGCTTGTAGTGAGCTAATCGAACATTCTTATTCTTGCCCTAACTTGCACGTGCGTCGAACTTTACACCGCCAGATGTGCCCAAACAAGTGATTTCTAAAACTGTCACTATATATTCTGCTAGTGAAGGTGACTCATGTCTTTTGACCTACTCCCTTTCTCAAAAACAGTTGACCCCGTTAATGTTCAGTCAAAGTGGATATTCTTTCTTCTGTGGCTTCTCCTGTGTAGTTGACCAAAGGGTGAGTTTCGCCGGTACCAGCAGGTTACTGGTGCTAGTTAGCTCGTGGCATGATTTTATTATCTTACATTATTATTACTCGGAAAGTCATTTCCAAACATTTACATTTAATCTAACTTGGGAGTTGGGAATTTTCGCCGTCCCTTTACTATATAATCATTGAAAGTCACATTTTCAGCTTTTAGTTTTTCAAGTGTATTCATTTCTGCTGACCCGGGAACCTTTTCATCTTCTCGTTATACTTAAATCAGTGTTTGAATAATACAATTGAATTACTGTATGATATGCCATTCACTAGCCTGTAATGGAAAAAAAACGCCTGAATTTCATTTATTAAAAAAAGAGGCCGGATCAAGTGACATCGATTTAGCGTTCTCATCGCGTGTCATGCAAAAGTAAACATGCAGTCAGTTGTAGGAATTTTGGCCTTCTTCTTTAATTTATAATTTGTTACGTAAAAGCTAACATAAAAATGTAATTCCGAGAAAAGAAACAAAGCTTGGACATTTGGCAACAGTAACACACACACGCTTACGTGGTAATATTTTCATCATACACCATGAACAAGCCACTGCCCCATTCACACGAGCAATCTCGAGTCTATAATACGCTGATTCTTGTCAAGGACGTGGCTTGTTTTCCTAGCACATAGAGTCGAAGGTCACTGTAATGGGGTCAACGCATGTCAATTAAACGGTCGACTGGTAAATGAGATCTCTTCCTGTAAACCACAAGCAGTCAGGTCGGAATGGGTCCGCACTGCATTCAGTAATTGCAAATAAGTAAGCAGACATCATCCATTATTGACCTTTACATAAGGATACATAGTAATGACAATCTTCAAGGAGGGAGCCACGCTCATCACTGATGACTTTCAGAAAAAGTAGAAAAAAGGCCAACACGTAAAAAGATACAAAAGTACAAAAAGGTAAAAAGTGATTAAATCATTTTAATAAAAGTTATCCATTCGCCTACTTTGCGAAAAAGCGAAAACCCAGTTTAAGCCTAAATACAAACTCAAAGTATTTACATGCACGTAGTTACTTCCTATTGAAGTATAATTGGTTTTGTAGCAAGCCCTTAGTAGTGTCGTATTCAACATACAACTTAGCGTTGTTAGTTTGATAGGTCCAAAAAATAAAAGAAAAGTTAGCTACCCAAGACCATATAAATGGGGGCTGAAAGACCCAGGTTTTTATTCTGGTATATCAGTTATCAGTATCCAAACGAATTCCATGATCAACAAAACAACGACAACAACAGAAGCAAAACAAATTCAAAACAACGATATGTCAGTCAAGCAAGCCTAGGGCTCTCCTGTGCAATCACGCTAGAAACTGAACGTTGAGTATTCTGCGTATCTTGTTTAGCAAACGTTTTATGCTTAGTCATTAGCCTTCCTTTCTCATATCTGGAAAGCGAATAGTCAGATATTGCTTGTGTGCACTGGTAGCACACAAAAATGCCTAAGGGTGCTGTAAGAGAAGAAAGAAAGACAACTTCACTCACGAGTTTTAAACCATTTTTTGTTTTTCACACACACTCAGGGAGGTAAAACAGACCAGTCTAAAGATAACATATGAGGACGTGTTAATGCTGTTTGCCAAGTACCTCTTGTTATAGTTCAGGTAATATGTATAAAAAATCTTCGACCTACCGAAATAAACTCAAGGGAATACAAAGAGTGGCTGACAGGTGGCCCCAGGCATCGTTAACTTGGCCTAGAGTTCTGCTTACTTTTGTGCAGATAGCTGTCATGTCACGTCAGCGGTGTAACACGGCAGGCCATCATGTAACAGAGCTCGTGATAGTGGCATGACCAATACAAAGTAATAATTCTAGCAAAGTATGTACTTATGTTTAATAGATAAAAGCTGTTTAGTACGGTGGCCCATGGCTTAGCACACATTTTGGAAGGTAGAAAGAACTCTGAAGTTGCTGAGTTATTTTTTCATCATTGTGATGAAAATGTTGGCAATTACGTTACATACCGGCTTATTTGTCGATGCTGAGAAAGCACACTGACAAAAAAACCCAGTAAGCCTTTTCTGTGTCTGTTTTCATACTTTTTTCAAACTATTACTCCACTGGTACAGTTGAGTGGTACTTGGCAGTGTTTATGAAATTGATTGGATTCAAAAGAAAGCTAACAGATCGAGCAATACTTTCCTGCACGTTGTGTGAGTAGTTTTGTATAACCAAATTGGGAATTGGGCGTTATTGTTGAATTTGAGAGACGAATAGTTCCCAAAACCTTCCTTTGAGAGTCACGTCTGTTCACAACAACTGCACGTGCAGACTCCCTAGGTGACAAGAAAACAAGCGTTATGTGTGTCTAATCACGTTACATTTAATTAATACGCGATTGTTGGTTCTAGTGGATTTACACGGACTATCTTAGATGATAAAAGCCTACTGAGCCGCAATAATTACGTCGCCACTGGACCCGGTAACTGAACGAACACGCCTGTTGCCAACATTTCGCTCGTTTAATCAGAGAAATACCTAATTCTGAAAGATCGGAGTCGCGTGACGTATTCTTATGTGAGAGACTTCCATCACGTACAGCGTTTGTTTTGTTTTACATTTGGCTGATAAGATATAAGCCCCCTCCCCCTCCCCTCCCGGTGAAGAGCTAGCGAAGTGTACACTTCCGGATTAACTTTCAAACACAGGAACAATAGCTCGTTCTTTCGTTTCCTCTCTTTTTAACCGCAGAACAATTTATGCGCGCGTTTATGTCAAGGCTCCACTAAAAAAAGCGAAGCCACAATGTTAACTCGTATTTTCGCTGTGACAATAAGATGCTTGTTTTCGTGCAAGTTCTTTACGTGATTTTTGGACTGTACAGAGGGTCAATTTAACACCGGGATCACGAGAAGATTAAAATCTGCGAGTCAGCATTCTTTTTCCTAACGAACGTCCTCTCACTTTTTGACAAAACAAATACTAAGGTTTATACACCTCAAGAATTGATGAAAGGTAAAATATATTGAAATGAAAAAAATGGAGAACTTAAATTGTCACGTCTTTTGTTGTTGGTAGTTTGAAACAAAATACGGGAAATATGTAAACAAGCTGTTCCTGATATCATAGTGACAATATTTAAGAATAAATACTGAAGACCGTTTTACTTTATAGGTATAAGCAATCAGTTGTCATACGGGCCGCATCGTATAGCAGATGAGCAAACATGTTCCCTTTGTTATCAGAAACCTTAGAGAAACTCCTTCCAGTTCTCGATGTGATAGGAGTACTGAGAAATGGAAAAATGCCTCTGAGACAAGTTTCTGCGAGCGTTGGTTCTGCTTGTTCAGCGCCGGTGTTAAGCTTACACGAGGAAGACCTGGTGAAGATTTTCAGTTTTCTTTCCTTGAGTGACGTGCTTCACGTTTCTCGAGTCTGCCGATGGTGGTACAAATTGTCATTTGCTTGCATTCTATGGAAGGATGTTGATATGAAACATTTTACTCCGCGGCTTACCGATTCTGTAAAACTGGAATTGCTGATTTACAAACGATTTTCTACAAAAATCCAGTGCCTCGATTTGAGCGGCTTCATCATATCTGTGAAAACTCTCAAAATCCTTAGTGCATCTTGTAAGCAACTCCGAAACTTAACACTTGCAAGTGTAACTTTCACATCAGATGCAAACAGAGTCATACAGCTGGACAAGTTAGAAGGGAGAGAGTTTTTCCCAGCCGACCTCGAATACCTGGACATCAGATTTTCACAAGGCCATTCCCAAGTGTATCGAGCCATTGCCTCAAGTCTCAGCAACATCAAATGGCTTAGACTCTGCGATGCTTTTCTTTACACACTGCTGAGAGATGGCAGTTTGGAAACAACTATCAAAAGCATGAAACAGTTGCGCAAGTTGGAACTCAGCCATTGTCTGTTACTGAAAGACAACATTTTGGCTCTGTTTGCGCGCTGTAGCAAGCTAGAGCTGCTGAGCGTGCGCAAATGCATTATGTTGACGGGTACCTTTGTTCAAGATTTTCTTCAGTCTTGTGTTCATCTCAACACTCTTATAATGGACGGTGTCAGTATATTTGATGACACTCTGAAAAGCACAAGGTGGGATATCTCTTGCCTGACTCATCTGGAGTTAGGGTGGTGTCCGCTGATAACTCCGCGCGGGCTCAAGTCGGCGCTGCCCCGAATTACAAAGATTCGGAACTTGGAGTATTTAGGACTATGCTCAGTTGGAGAAGGCAGAGCGCTGAATGATCAACTTCTCAGTCAACTAGCGGCCTGTTTATCAACAAGACCCGACAAGAAATTGAAATGGCTTAACCTTAATTGTTCAAGGTGTATAACAAGGGATGGTGTTGACAGGCTACGTCCTTTTGTTGAGACATTAGACACAATTAACTGTTCTGCAGTGAACAGTTCTGTAACTAATACGATCAGTGGAAAAACATACGATGAAAACGGTATCTTTCACTATTTGTCTGATGCTAGAAAGGCAAGAAAGAAGCCATTTCTTAGTTCCAGAAATGCGTTCGGATTCAAATGGGCATTGGAGACGCCTCTTTGACACGTAACCCGCAGTTTGATGACATTCGTCAGGGGCAGCCAACGAGAAAATTTTAGCAAAATACTTGAAACGTCATTTTCTGCTTTCTTAGATTGTTTTAAGGCTTGTGAAGGCATGTTTGTGTAAGCTGATAGAGGTTGATCTGTTCAGCGGTGTTTTTAGCTGACACTTTAGGTCGTAGAAAATTTTAGGAAACGGAATCCTATCCGACAAATTTCTGAGCTGCCCTGGGCTAATGGCTGTAGGAAATTGCTAGATGACCTTATTTTACACCTTAAACGACACATCTGCCCCTCCGAAAGTAATAGGAATTAATCAGTTCCCATGTTACGAAAGTCTGAGGTGATTTTTTTCCCAAAGAAATTTCTAGCTTTCACTGGAATTAAATCCGAATATCTCAGGCGATTTAGGCCTCCCCGAACAGATCTGCCCAAACGAACCGTTGGGTGCCCTTGATTCGTAAAGCGAACCTACAACACAACGTAGTTTACAGAATATGAGACTCTTTCTTCCCTTGCCCTTTAGAGGTCGTGAAAAACCCTGAGTACTACTGGATTTGCTTCACGGATCTGATGCATTATTAGAGTGTGATCATAGCTCATCTAAGAGTTGTTTGATTGTCTCTAGTTGCCGTCTGTGCACTTAGTATTTTTGTTCAACTGTCCGTCTATGTATTTGTATTTCGTGCTACTCTGTTGAGACGCCTTCCCACAAGAGAAGCTGAAAACACATAAAGGAAATGCCCTTTGGCTCCCCTTTCCGCGCCTGCCAGGCAGGCTATCCAAGACCCACCCGTGCATGAAACTCGATTTTCAACCGGATACGCTCCTTTCTTCACGAAAGAGATCCAGTAGACAACGCCAACTTTACAGACGTCAAAGCGTTTTTCCACTGAACCCAAGTCGGCATGCCTGTTTGGTTTTCTCGCACACGGGCGCAACGTTTGCCTCGCTCGCAAATCACCACAACCCCCCCCCCCCCCCCCATCATTTCCCCGCTCATGCATGGATGTCACACTTGGTCCAGTCTGTAAGACCGTTCAAGTGAGACCTGCCTAGTACCTTCCCCGCAATACCGTTTATTGTGCCTCCATCCGATGTCATACCCGAGGGTTTGGGGGACCTACGGGATGACAGTGGCGACTTTGGTAACCTGTAACCAGGCGGAGAATTTTAACAAATTTTCAACGGAACGGCAGCCCGAGGGTAGGGACGTTTGAAGGAAAGGGCCGGGATGTTAACATAACACGTGGTTTGCGAATTTCACACGGTTACGTACAAGGAGCCTGGTTATGATAGCTCCGCCACTTTGAAAATACCCATTTTCAAATAAAAGTTGAGCCGAGTTGGATCAATCATTATTTATGTACTCCGTCCAATTCGTATGTAGGTTGGTGGTGATGGTTGGGGAATTGATCCAAGACCCACCCGTGTCCAAGACCCATTTTGTTTGTATAGTTATTAGTCACTTAGTAATTTAAGTAATTGTTCCTGAAAAGCCCCATTGGGGAGGTAACAATAAAGTATGTATGTATGTATGTATGTATGTGTGTGTGTGTGTGTGTGTGTGTGTGTGTGTGTGTGTGTGTGTGTGTGTATGTGTGTGTGTGTGTGTGTGTGTATGTATGTATGTATGTATGTATGTATGTATGTATGTATGTATGTATGTATGTATGCATTTGAAAGTGTTTTACTCACCGACGATTATTTGGCAGCAACAATTTCACGCGGTTTGATTGGTTATGAGAACCCACACAACATAGTTGACCAAGTTGGAGACTCCAGACCAATTGTTTTTCTGCCAAAAGTACTCCAACATTCACACTATAAACTTTCCTTGGTCACCTGCGCATGCCTACTAGCTAGCAAGTCACCAAACGGACTTACCAGTAACAGGCAATGGGTTCTCTTAAAAATTGAACTGTAACCAGGATAAGACATATTAAAAATATAAAAAGCGTTCTCTGGTTTAAAAAATTTAAGAGAAATATAAGCTTTCGGCTATTATACTATAGAAAGCGCATGATTGGAAATATATGCAAGGGAGGGTGTGAAAAGATTAAACACAAGAATACAATAGAAGTGTAAAAAAAAAAAGCTAAAAATGGACAAAAACGGACAAAATAAGAATTACAATAAGATAGAGTATTGTCTTGGTAGCGGTTTAGAATTATTGTCTGCGCCGACAGTTTTGGCAGTATGCCAGGATTCTAGTGTTCTTCGAATACGGTAATTGCCTTTGTCTATCACGGTAGCGCCATCAAAATCAATTGAATGATTGTTTTGCCAAGCATGGTTGGCAATGTTCGAGCCTCTAGTATAATTTTTAAGATTTCGTTGATGTTCCTTTCTTCGGGGTTTCTCCTAAGTTTAGGCAGCCCCTGGATCTACAATGCAATGTTGTTTACAAAATCTCGTGTGCTGGTTGCTGTTGGAGTTACGTAGGAGAAACTGGCAGATGTTTTAAAACCCGAAGAAAGGAACATCAACGAAATCTTAAAAATTATACTAGAGGCTCGAACATTGCCAACCATGCTTGGCAAAACAATCATTCAATTGATTTTGATGGCGCTACCGTGATAGACAAAGGCAATTACCGTATTCGAAGAACACTAGAATCCTGGCATACTGCCAAAACTGTCGGCGCAGACAATAATTCTAAACCGCTACCAAGACAATACTCTATCTTATTGTAATTCTTATTTTGTCCGTTTTTGTCCATTTTTAGCTTTTTTTTTTTTACACTTCTATTGTATTCTTGTGTTTAATCTTTTCACACCCTCCCTTGCATATATTTCCAATCATGCGCTTTCATTTCTTTTTACATTCGTTAAAGGCTATAGTATAATAGCCGAAAGCTTATATTTCTCTTAAATTTTTTAAACCAGAGAACGCTTTTTATATTTTTAATGGGTTCTCTGCTCACAAAAATGCTTTTCGTGAGAGGTTATTCACGTTCGACAAGTGTCCAACCAGTACAACTCAGATTGGAAGCAAGATGAAAATATTCCCTTGATCACTTTGGTATGGTAACTTCTTAATTGAAGTCGCCTTTCTGACCTACGTTTGTGACTTTGTCAACAACAACGTAACAGAAAACCGCTTTAAAAACTTCCGTGGAAGAAAGAGCAAACAAGAGAGTAAGTAATCTGCAGATCTAATGAGAAAGACGATACATAAAAACTCCAATTTATTTCTCAATAGTTCATTAAATACAAAATTCATTTAATTATTTCTTGAACTTTTTGGTATACAGACCAGTGGGCCATCTTGTGGAACAAGGTTTCCTATCTTGCTTGTTGAGATTGTGGCCTGCAAGAGATAAAGGCTGACAAAAGGAGTGCAGTCAGGAACAGCAGGAGCAGAAGTGCAAGCTCTTTAAAACCAAACACGGTGCCTCATCTTCAAGGACATTGCTGAACACTGTACTGTATACTTACGGAAGATAAACCTTAATTACTGTACTTGCACGAAAGTCGTTGCAAGTTCTCAGTTCTCATGGTATTTACAGACATAAATTAGAAAACCTAAATATCATAATAGCTCTACTCTTTCCCATACCAACAAAACGCCTTAGCAAATATAAAGTAAGCCAAACTTGAACAAAGCCTACTGCATATTCGCTTGTATTTCTTAACTGATTTCCCTAATAAATATTAATTGAGGACTTGTCGGGACGGAACAGGTCGGGACGGGTCAGCTGGCTGTCATGATTCCCTGGGACTGCTTGCAGTCGATCTTGGTCCCATCTGCGGTGAGGACAACGCCTAGATCTTGTAAGAACTTGAGACACTGCTCTTCTTCAGTGAAACCTAACTCAGATTCAACGAAGGAGACAGGTATTGAGGGGCGGTACCTACAGCACACACGTCATATAGGAACAGCAGGAGCAGGGGACAGGAAAAAAAAGTAAAATAAAAAAAGTTAGAACATATAAGACACCATGAACAAATACAAACTACACCCATCATGTTGGCTTGTTCGCTAAGTATGCACGATATTGTTGAGATTTTCCTTAAGCAGCCTTCACACGTCAAACTAATGTTGGCCAACTCGTGTTGGCAATCTCAAATTGGTGTGTGTGAACGACACAACAACATGTTGGCAAACTGTTGGCGAAAAATAAGCTTGATTCTATTCTCGCCAACTTTTCGCCAACAGTTTGCCAACATGTTGTTATGTCGTTCACACACACTGATTTGAATTTGCCAACACGAGTTGGCCAACATCAGGTTGACGTGTGAAGGCTGTATTAGATTCAAATTCGCTGTGTTCAAACCCACCAACTGGCACCATCAAGCAATCTCGTATAAACTCAAGTGGGACGACAATCGCTGGACAACAGAAACTAAATCGTACATTGTCAATCTCAACGTGGTTGTGTGTACTCTGTGGTGTTTGCCCCACCCTCTTCTCTTCTAACAGCGGAGAAAACTTTAATAGCCTTCCTTGTGGGTCAAAGCTAATGATTAGGGCAGGAAGCATCAACATGTAACAAAACCTTTGCAAAAACAATAAAATAACTCACAGCAACACAACGACAAAAATAAAGCTCACACAGTCACTAACTAACAAATTCTTGGCATTTTGCGGTTTTCCAATACACATTAACAACAATAGTCACCATAAAAACTGTGCACTATACACAAGGCAGACAAAGACAACAATTGCGACAACAGCTTTGCTGCAAAACATCTGTAAAACATTCACACAAAAATAAAAAGAAAACCGCTTTAACAGCTTGGAACCAGATTCACGAAGCCTTCCTTAATGGAGATATACACAAGTATTGTTGAAATACAAAGAACAACCTTTTAACGGGCTACCCAGCTGGTGATAGGGTAAAAAAGAAAAGGCCAAAGAAAAGCAAGTGAGGGGAAATCGTCGACCAGAGAGCCTGCTAACAGAATGTGCGAACCAATACTTATAATATACCTTCACTTTCAAAAAGCTTCATGAATTTGGACCCTGGGGCCTAACTTTGGTGATCGGCTCATTTCAAATTATTTACTTTTAGCCACACATCAGTTCACTTAAAGAACCACGACTTCTGACAAGCCAATTTTCATTTTTCATCCTTGTTAAAGCAATGGGCAAAATGGGTAAATAAACAGATCACCAATGCCACATTAAGTAGAGAACAAAAACAACCCACGATTTAACCATGGCCTTGAGGGCTTGAACTCTCTCACGCTGTACAAAGAGATCTAATAGATAGCCTGACATGTTGGGTGCACTCAAATACAGCTGGAAAAAAGTGTGATAATTAGACAAAGCCCAAGCTGAACGTATTAACAATGCATGTCTTATTGCCGGGTCCGCTTTCTCATCTGTCGTCAAATGTGCTAGAGCAGTGGTCAGATCTAATGGTCTGCAGTTAAGGGACAAAACATTGACACTTCCCATAAAATAAAACTCCTGCATTGGATAGGTTTTAGCAAAGGAACAGGAAAAATAATGTCAGCACATCTTCGTATTTCTAACTTAACAAGCAAGCTAGTGGAGTCAAAGGATACCCAAGGTATTTTTAGTGAGTATGTAGTAGAGCAATCTATAAGCAGTGAACTCTGTAATGTTTCCCGGCAAGTGCTCAGCATACAGGGCTTTCAGCTGTGTCTGACACTGGTTGAACTCTTCACGATCTCCCTATAAATTGAAACATACGTTGCAGTCAGCATCCGATCACTAACATTAAAAGCTAATTTACACCAAGGGTCAATACATTACACAGTCACCGGCATAATTTTATGCATTATACTACATATATAGTTGGAACACTGGGCGTTATGGCGGCATAATGCTGATACCTTAGTTACGGCTTGATATTATTTTAATGAGGTTAAATGTATTTAACCAAGTTAACCTACAACGAGCATGTGGTTATCAAGCGGTGGTGGTCAGCGGTTGCTCAGGTGCTGTCAGGCTCAGTTTCCATAGTTTACTGCAATGGCGGGCTGTTACTGCTTGCACATGTTTTGTCTAGGCATTTTGCAGTGTTTTCTGCTTGTTTTTTCTACCCCGGCCCTCCCTCCCTCTTATTTGTTTTATTTACCTCTTTTTGTTTTTCTCCCCACTGACTAAGTCAGTGTGACGGGTGCAGGGACATGTGGGGCTCATGGCTGGGGTCCGGGGATTTGCCAGTAATGGAGTAGTCCATCTGGGGGCTGGCTGACCACAGTGGAGGCCCCTGGATATCCCAGGCACCCAACCTCCATTATGCGAGGCAGTAGGTTAATTAGTTTTAAAGTAATCCCAGTAACGGTTGTTTTTGTTAGTAAGACTGTAGCCTCGTTTCAGTGCATTTGAGTGCCACGCACGGTCATGCAGGCATGGTTACCTTTATTATGCCAGAGAAAAGCAAGCATAAAAGACTGGTTGCCATATGATCATTTGGATCGTCTCGACTGTCTCAAAAACTATTGAGATGACTGGGGTGAACAGCGAATAATGGGTTTCCACATAATCAAAACAATCAGCTAAAAGAGTCAGAATGTGTGATTGTTAGCAAAATTTCTGGGTACAACAACATAATTTGCACAAAGACGGACAGCATATCTCATGGCTTGTCATTATCTTGTTGTGGAAAAGCAAGAAGAACTCAGCCAAAGCACAGGTTTTGGATTCGCTGAATGAGGACTTTATCACACAATAGTCCAAGGCTTCAACTGCACGACAGTGTTTCTTCAGTTTTGACTCCACAGTAATGCTTGCTGGGATAGATTTGGATCACAACAATTGTCCATCTGAGAGTGGTTTCTATATCATCACTGCAGATCTTTCAAGACCATTGCGATTGCCCAGATAGAACTCAGTTCTATTCGAGCAATTGAGCTCATCCTAATCGTCCCAATCCCTTCCACATATCGCTTGCACATACTCCTGATCCAATGAACATATTTTGAAATGACTGGGGTGAACACGATAATCCAAATGAGTACAATTATGGAAACCAGCCTTAATACATGTCTGAGCATTCAAGTGTAACAGTCTGTTTTCAAGGGTGACCCTCCCCTTTGTGAAGCACATTTTTATGCTGACCCTCCCCCATTACCCCCTTTGTATAACAAAGCTCCCTAATATGCGTGCATAAGTTTATGTAACCCCCCACCTTTTTCCCTGCATAAAAGTCATTGACCCTCCCACTATTTGCACCAGCCCTCCCCCACCTCTAAATAATGACCAGTCCCTTAGTAAGACGTTTTTAACCATCCTATGTAAACACAGAAATGGCAAACCTTCTCCAAGGCTATCCTGGCATGGGTTTCATACACTTGAACTGTGAATGCATCTCTGATCCCTTGCACCTAGTAAATATTGAAAAAGAAATCTTACTGAAAAGCTCTTTGTAAGCCCATACAGTGTAGCACCAAAGTGCAGATTTATTGCCTTTGATACAAAGATGAGACGTTTCCTAATATAAGCTTGTTTTAAAGATCACACATAAAAATGACATGGTTAATGCATTGTTGTTTCAAGAGACAATGACAAATGGTGCAGATTTAATGGAACCTTCCCTGAGAAGAAATATTAAAGAGGCAATTGTCAATAAGAAAACAATGAAGTGCTAGTACCGTAAGATCCTGACGGACGGACTTAAGCTGTTCACAAATATAGGTGTAGTCTTGTGTTTCCTTCCAACGATGTTTTATATTTTCCATAGACTTGATGAGCACTTCTGCAGGCCGAACAGTGGATGGGTCTGGTGCCTGAACCAAAACAATAAGTCAGTTGGACATAAAACAATATTAGTTATTAAAACCCAAAAATCAGGTGGATTTCCCCAAAAACATTATAAAGTACACCTAAAATAAAATGTACATCTACACAAACAAAAATACATATTACTTCAAGAAACAACAAGACAGTAATAGAAGTGCTTAAAATTTCAGTGATGGCCCATGAATACTGTCTAGTAAGGTTATGGGAGAGGGTATCAGTGATAACATGGCCTTGTAGAACTTACCGAGGTTAATCTCAAATAGGGTTTCTCAAGGTCTTGACAGGTACCAACCACATGATATCTACTCCAATCCATCTCCTCACCATCTTCAAATGTCTGCAATAGATTTTAACGCATGTTACAAGTGTTACAAATGAGATTTTCCAAGAACCTCTCACCCAACGTTTGGCAAACACACACAATACATGCACAAGTTGAATAATACCATGCTCAGGTTCTCAAACTTGGGTTCAAAGAAAACAAGTAAATAAGTAAGCATCTGAATCTGAAAGCTTTGAACAGGCTACTCAAATAAAATCACAGAACCTACTTAAGGCCAAAATGCTGTTGTTTTAAGCTATAGTGAAGTATAAAACAAACGTGAAAAACCTTGAGGCACCAGTTCAGTTTTATTTCACACGACCTTCTCACTAAAACAGCATACATACATGTGAAAGAGCAGCATTGGTCAAAGCAATACTGTTAAGGTGGTTCTTACCAAAGACTGAATGGTGTTGAGAATACTTGGTGTTGTTGATCGTTGTGGATTCAAAGATGACTTGAACCTTTCTGCACGTCTCTGAATTTTTGCTTGTGCCTCTGGATCAGCACTTGCATTGTATGCTATTTGCTGCCTGGAAAAAGTACAAATGCCTGCTGCATGAATTTATATTAAGGTGATTCCATCGAAATAGAAGGAATATTTAAAATTTTCTAAGACTTGGTCTAATTGGTCATTATGTTTAGCACATTTCAAAAATGCAATAAAAAATATGGTCACCGAGCTCATTTTGGCACAACATGGATAGCCATTGATAGCAACTAGACGACCTGCAAGGTTTTCCTGAGAAACCCTAGTAATTAGAAATGAGAGCTATAACTGCTTTAAAAAGTCATTGCTTGTATTGAAATATTGGAGCAGTTCAACACAACAGACAGACATCTTGAACTGTGTACTATTTTAGTTGAACAGGAATAAATATTGAGGATATGAAAAAAATTTCGGCATTTAAATAAAAATATCTCAAAGCAGAATTTTTAACTTTTCTTGAATTTGCGATATATTGTAATCGACGATGTGCCACTTGAACTTATTCATAAAAAAATGCGGGTCATCGAGCTCGTTAAGGAGAAAACGACCAGTTATTTCTTGGAACTGCTCAGTTTTCATTGAAAACCTATCAAGTTCCGAACATGCGCGCGCAAATTACGCCAAAAAATGATGCGCAGAAAGGATGCGCGACGCAATTGAAGGGAATCACCTTCACAGAAATTATATGAATTTACTGTAAATGAATTTATATGAACAGGGCTCATGGAAGCTCCCTTCCAGTCCTCTGGTAGAAGACCGCTTATGCAATACACAAGTCGCCTGCCAACTGAATAACGTTTAACAAAACTATACAGTGGCCCCTTTAAGCAAGACAGTATTCCAGGAAGGTATAAGACAAGAACAGCTTGCCCAAACTATAATTTAAATTTCACTGGAACCCTGCATCAATTTGCAGTCTTACCTAGTGAAAATATTTCAGCCCAGGATAATAAAAACAAAGGATCCCTCTACTCCCTTACCCTTTGGCATTCTTTTTTGCTTTCTGAGCTTTTGGTCCTTTGCCCTTTGGTTTTGGAGATTTCTTTCCAAGTCTCTTGGGATCAAATGCTTTTGGTCTTGTCTTGTTTTCTGGACTGATGCTTCTGCTCCTACTCCTACTTCTACTGCGACTCCTGGAACGTGACATACTTCTGCTTCTGCTTCTATCTTTTCTTCTTCGGGTCACTGGTGGGGATCTTCTTCGCGAAGGATGCCATCTAGGTAGCTTTTTGTCTGGCTCAGGAGGTGACCTCTTAAGGCTGTTCAGAAGAATGAAGAAGAAAGCAGGACCCAGTGACACATGTACAGGTACACTAACACTAACCTAAAATGCCTGCTATTAAATAAATTTTATTTTACAAAACTTAACATACAAAGGTGCACAAGAAACCTCAACACTCATAACCGCACTCCAGGATCTACTTGAACAAAAGAATATAGACTGATAGTTACCCATGGAAATTTAATGTTCTTTTTTGCTTCTCAGGCATATATGCTACCCTAAGAAATTTTCAAGTCCTGAGACACAAACACTTTATAAATGAAACAGTTCACCAATTTGATCTTTTAGACGACATGGGGGGAATAAAAAAGACCAACAAAAATACAATGATATAAATACAATGAGACCAAGCTGTTTGACAATGCGTTAATGAAATAATGAATGGAAAAAAATGAAACATGAAAAAATAATAAAAGCATTAGTGTCTCTCTGCTGAAGAACACTATCAGGTTGATGATCAATATAAACAAATTAGTCTCAAAGACAGTTTAGTGAACTGTAACAACAGTGCCATGGGCTTTTTAACATGAAGAAAAGGATACAAGGCCAAAAGCTACCTTGTTTAAACCTCCCTATCCAAGTACCCAGTAGACAAAATTACAGACAGATTCTAAAGTAAGATTCTTTACACAACCAAGCAGAGCACTACCAGTTATGAAATGATCCTGGTTAGTGGTCTGGCCAGGGTTTGAACCCATGACCTCCAGGGCTATCTACTAGCAGCTAGTACTTATTAAAGGCAAAAGTTACTCTCCACTGCACCTTGGCAAGGGTTCTTTGTCCCAATCAATGACCCAGGCAGTGCCATCTTTGAATGAAGTAGTTAACGTATTCTTCAGAAACTGCTCAGTCTGATCTTTATCAGCTTCTGTTTCACATTTTTCAAATGCTCTCTGGACATATTCTCTGCAGGAAAGACAACACAGCAGTGATGATTAACCCACTAACACCTGAACCATCCGTGCGTGACAACCCATGAATTTCCTGAACTGCCCGAAACCGTACTGGTGAAACCACGTGTTTGAAAAACCCTCTACCCTCCCCTCCATAAGGATTTTCGGTTCCCCTATTGTTCTATTGTTAAAGGGGACAAATAAACCAATCAGAATATGTCTTTCACGCATATTTTTAGAACTCTTTCGGGGTGCTAGAAATACTTTTTTCGTCTCTCGATTTACGAAGCAGTAATATGGCGCAGCAGGTTGTTTAAGCGCTGAGAGGTAGTTCAATTTATGGTTCTTTTTCGCTCTTTACGGCAAAAATAACCTCCCTGAGTCTCGAAAAGGCAAAATTAGATCAGTGAATGTTTAGGAGGCTTTGAAGTGGATAGTTTCCGAGTACAAAGCAATGAAAAGTTTAGCGGATTCGACAAGACTTGAAGACTGCGTGGAGTCAAATTTTGCAAGCAGAAATCAAGACTTGTGTATCTTTCCTTTGAACAATTAGACAAGGGAATGAACCTCTTTCAGTGCAAATTTAATTTCCTATGATGTGCTGTTTAACTCACTGGTTCAACAACCTATTAAATTTAACCATCAGATCAGAAATGACTGTGCTTCTTGCGTTGTATTTTTTGTGTACGAATCGAAAGCAGACACGCTAATTTCTGTTGCGCCATCTGTGTTTTAAAGCATGCTTTCCCTCTTTGATTCGTGGCTTTCTTCTTCAGTTTGCATTCTCACAACAAAAATAGATCTAAACATGCAAACAGTTATTTGCATAAGCTTCCATTTTGACCCTGAAACCTGATCCTTTTGTGGCAGTGATCTTGTCTCAAATTTTTCTTTGTTTCATGTCAAAATTTTGCTGCTATAGAAATAAATGTAAAATGCCTTTCTTTACAATGTCAAAGGAATGGAATCTGGTTAAAAATTTTATGGAATTATGCTGTGATATTTTGAATGGTAAAGGAATAGCATAGGAATACGTGACTCTGAGCACGTGTTTGTGTTTCTTTTTTTTTTGTACAAAGCATTCAGTTGAAAAAAATTCTGCATTTCTGAACATTTTGCAGATTTTCTACTAAGTTAAACTTCTCTATTTTTCCTCTGGCATTGAGAAAAGTGATTAAAATAAAAGCTCTGATGAATAATAATTGTGCAATATATCGGGAATGGATATGGCTTTTCTCATAAGAAAGATAACTGCAAAGTATGCTGTCCTCGCGATTTTGACTGCAAATGGCGCGCAGTTGAAAAAATTCCTTAAATCTTGTTTTGGAGCTAAATTCAACAATAAATTTTCGATCCTTGTAATTAACATGTAACTCACTATCCATGGTGAAATAAAACGTAACAACAAAAGTTGAGAATTTGTCTTTATCTACTGCGCATTGGTTGAATTTTTTCAAGTCATTTATTTCGACTGGCCGCGCGTAAATTTTCTCAGGAGTCAATGGGTTAAAATAATCACTGACTGTTGGATGGATGGATTCAAAGAACAAATTTCATAAACCGAGAAAGCATTTCTAATACATGATTGGTTGTGGGGACAAGAGGGGTATCAGGTAAAATCACACTTCAGGCCTAGGTGGTCCATACTGCCAGAGCTCAACCCATTGATGTCCGTGGTGGCCTGAGCGGGCCTTGATTTTGCACGTGTTTGTTTTTGGCCCTAGCCTCCCCTAGGAATGCTTTTTTGGTCCCCTTTTGTCCTAGTTGTCTTTGGGAACGTTTAACCAATCAGAATCCACCTACTGCGAATATATTTGAAAGCTTGAGGGGGTCCTAGAAGGGAAGACTTCTTGTCACTCTCACAAGAAGATCACATTTCATTCAAAATGGCTGCCGTGCCCTTCACGCATGAATTTTCAAGATGGCAATCTCACTCTCAGAAGGAAGGATTACCTTTTGAAACTTAACTAGTAATAGTTGACACTACAGCTGCCCACGCTGTTAAGAGGTTTTGTGTCTGTGATCGTATTTATTGATTTTGAAGGTTTCCTTTTTCTTGATTTACTTAGAAACACTTTTGTGTGGTATTTATTTTTCTGTAGTATAATTTAGGTTTTAGATTGTTCCTGAAGAAGCAGGCCAAGTTGAGATTAGTACTCCGTCCAGTGTTAAGAGGTTTCATGAACTTACGAAATGCAACACATCGATCACTAATGCAAATGAGCTCTGTTTTTTCTGTCAACCGTGGAACTTCTTTGTACTTGGGTAATTGCTTGGGTATTGTTTGGGTGCAAATTAGTCAAACCTATCAATTGAATGAGGGACAATAAAGGCTGATACACACGAAGGGTTTTGCTCCCGGAGCATGCTCCAGGGTCAATTTGCACGACCAGTACACACGAGGGCGCATACTGCGGGAGCTTGCTCCATATTATTGTACATATGAGGGAGCAAACGAAAGAAACTTGCTTTGGGATAGCTGATATTTACCAGACAAGGGCTTGGAAGCAAGTTCAAAAATTCAGTATTCGTGTAAACGCTTTCTTCGTTATTGCTTTATTTCCATATTCTTTATGATTTTTATCGTATACCACTGGGTTGTCTCCGTACAAGACGATAACAAGTCGTGAATTGGTGACACTCCAAGCAGGTTCCTCGGTTTTTCGACCATCCACTTGATGTATCTCAAGCTCAACACTTTCGGACGCCATTTTGAATTTTGAGCATGAGGATGGATGAAAAAATGGCTAATTTGATTGGTAAATATTGCACATTTGCTGTCTAATCCACGCGCAACAAAAAAGTGTCAGTACACACGAGGGAGCATTTTCAAGTTTGCTCAATTTGCCCTGGAGCTTGCTCCCGAATATTTAACCGGTTTAATATCATGGAGCATTTTGCGGGGTGGAAATTCTGCTCCCGAGGATCGATTATACCCATGAAATCATTAATACACATGAAGGAGCTTTGCTCCAGGAGCGTGCCCTTGGAGCATGCCCCGGGATCGAAACCCTTCGTGTGTATCGGCCTGAAAGGAACAATAAGCAGCAGGAGAATAAAGGTGAAGCTACTTGCACGAGTCGCGTGCCTCAAACGATTTGTTCGTCCTATATTGCTGAAATAAAACTTTTGTTCTTCGATAATCTAAGTTCTTTATTAGAACAAACATTGTAGTGGAAAGTTTATAGAGAAATTGTACTCAAATGCGGGAAAGCAACTTCCCGCGACATGGAAATAATTTCCTTAAATGCAATGTAACATTATACACTTTAAACTATAGTTTATACTGCTTACACTGAGCAATATTTTTTCTAGGCCATTTATTGAATGAGGAGTTTCATTTTCCCTCTCAGATAATTTTGTTTCTTTACTTTCTCTCTAGAAACGTCTGCCGCGTGGAGCGGACCACGCGCTTTGCTCAGCGCAATTCTGCATACGTTTTGTAAGTCAATATAAAATTGGAAAAAGCGTTACCGTCAACATTAAAAGCGACACCGCAGGAGTTCCAATCTTGTGAAATGTGCATGTGGTCTTTGGTTACAGTTAATAACAAGCCATTGTTAGATTCAATCAACCCTTAGCCTAATTTGCCTAAATTTTTTGGGTGGCCTAAGATTGTCATTGAAAGAACAAAGAAGGTGACTTTTGATACAAAATGCGCTTTCTTGGACGCATTTCGTACATTACAAGCGAGATTTTCCACAGAGACAATCAACCACATGAATTGCATCAAAATTGCAAAAGCAGCTACTTTTGTCAATGTGCTGGAATTTCCTAGTCGCCCAAACTATCTTACAATGTCCAAAAAGTTATAAATAACGAGGTTGCAGCTCGACTTGCAACTGAAATGTTGACCTAGAAATTTTTATAAGAAATTCACTGTTTCCATGAGCTTTTTCTGAAGGCAAGTTCTAGCGTTGTTGTGTTTGCATGCGACCTAATGTGATATTGTAACGCAATATTTCTCACGAGTTAAAAACCCGTAGGGTTTACTGGTGTTGAGATTCACTCGTCCGCTAAGCAATTCCTGCTTGTTTATGGACCAAGGCTTTCAGTCCCCCAGAGTGATCTGTGTCGACAAATCGTTTCCAAATGATTTCTGTATATTAACTGCGTGTTTGACAAATAGTCTTACGCAGCATCTCTGGATCCAAAATTTCTTAGGTCAAACTGGAACTTTTCCTTCTCGTGGCCTGACAATTTACGTTGGCTTTCTACGGGAATGAAATGAGGAAAGCGAAAATAAAAACTACAGTTTCTCTTTCGCCTTCAAAACAGCTGCTCTTCGGGATTGTACATATACTGAAAAAATGTGCGGTAAGGAAGCAATCGCAGTATGACTGAGCAAAACAACCCACAGGTTTTCTATGAACACCGTGCACCCCCTAGATAGAGATTTTTTATTTACTGACACCGTCACTTGACCCATATGTTTACTGATGCTATGTCATCATTACCCATTTATTCCGTTCAGGCGTTTAGTGATGCTACGTCATCATTACCCGATTATTCCGTTCGGGCGTTTAGTGATGAAACGCCATCATTACCGTGCACGCCCTGTTCTGGCAAATCGAGATTTGATCTGGTATATATACTGTATTTTTTAACTGTAAGTACTTTACTTCTCTTTACTTTATAGACGCTCTAGCTATAAGGATGCCTCCTTGATGGGGGCAAAAATCGAAAGAGGAAGCTCTAAGGAACACTCAACAAGTTAAACGATGGAATTTAGAGCTTTTAGAGCGAAGAAAACATCTTTCAAGGACGAACCGCCATTTTGTCAAAACCAAGGACAATCTTCCATGTCCAGAGATTTTTCGAGCTGTGGACTTTCTGGGAAATGCTCCAGCACTTCTAAGAGTCTATGGTAGAGTAAATTTCAGGTTGGTTGTAAATTTGTACTGAAATAGCTTTTTAATTGAGAGATTCTTAGTATTCCTTTAAGTTTTCGTAAACGTTTTGAAAAACGTGCACAGTTCGCATCACTAAATGCTCTTCAAAATAACTAGCACATCGAGCAAAAACATTTGCGTGTAGCTTCCCTCTTCAGAAACAAATAAAGGCGTGTTTAAATAAATGTATTATTTAGAAAAGCTTACTGTCTCTTCTTCTGTGTATCTTCATTCATAGAATTTCGAAAAACAGTAATCTGACCTAAACAGACACAAATCCTCTGTTGTCGTGTGATTTCACGCGCAAGACAACATGAGAAATCTCTTGCATAAATTTTCAAAATTTTGACTTTGGGATTGTATTTTTGACTTTCTTAATTGACAACTGGTGTATTTTATAGTTTATTCTAGATCAAGTGAGTGTTGTTTTTTCAAGCCTATAAAATATCCTTTCGTACTGCACATGGGGTTGTTTATTACCAACTGCTAATTTAGTGAAGCGATCAAAAAACATGCGGCTGTCAATGGGTTAAACGGTTCCCCTAACATGAAGAAAACACATCTAGGAACATTACTACTCCCCCTGAATGGAATGGTAGTCTATCATAACCAGCACATTATTGCTGGTAGTCATTTATTCACCTAGGTAAAGACAACATAAAGTTAAGTTTCCTGTCCAAGGAAACAACACAACGATGAAAAAGTCCAGTTGAATGTGTGAATAAAAGAAGTACAATACTTTTTTCAACAAACAAAAACCATTCCCAGTGATACTAATGTACCAAATAAAATGAGAAATGCTCTTGAATGAATAAGACAGTACATGTACACATTGATAAAATTAAAATAATGCACCTTAAGCTTGGTGGCCATTCTTGCGCTGACAAAGAGCTATCATCCCTGGAAAACATGTAAATAATAAAATATACACTGTCAGAAATCAAGATATCAATAAATTCTTTTTAATCCAAAATATTATTGTTTTCAGCCCTCTCAAAATATTCTTAATTATATAAGCATTAATAGGCTGAGTAGCAGTGCTAGGAAGAGTGTCAATAATAATTATTGGTCACTGCTGACGGCCATTACATTTTGAAAGAGCTGATTTTACATTATGAGACCATAGTGACAATTCTTTCAAAAGCTGACCTAGTGTCCTTTTCAGGTGGGGATTTCTCTCGCTTTGGTTTTTGGTGGGGTGAGGATGGCTGCTGGTGGTCATGATGATGATGTCCAGAGAGTTCTGTATGGGTGGCAGGGCTATATAGTCCATCTTGGGAAGGATCATTCTCTCCTTCAAATGACGGCCGGAACTTCTTTGCATTTGATGAAGGAAAGTTGTTGTTATTCACATTTCCACCTGCCAATAAAAGAGAATTATGGTTAACATTACCTCCTGAGAAAGGACCAACAGTGTAAAATGTCTCTAACAATAATAACATGCCAAGGTGAAACATCCACCGGTTCATCAAAATGTGCGATAGTTCAAATCGCAATTGAAGGGCTAAGACCATAACCGTCCAGGGGTTTCAATAAAATTTTAAGTAGGCAGCTGGTTTGAATAGAGTAACCGACTGTTTCAACTAGGGGTTTGAAACAATCTTCCTTTAATTACTTTAATTTAGGGCAAAAGGTAGCCGACTTTTCTGAGCGAAATAGCCGACGCTTTTCGTCGGCTGTCGGTGCTTATTGAAAGCACTGACCGTCTTATGTCGAATTTTAGGGCGTTTTTTCATGTTGCTGAAAACTGCCTGAATTTTTGCATGTGACCTTCCCTTCATTCATAGAACATTGCCCAGATAATTTTTCCACTGATTTTCGCTTTGTTTTCGAGAAAAACGAGGTCAAAAAGTCAAGTCGGTGTACTGCCGCCCGCTCTCAGATGTGGATGTCGAAACATTGGGTATTTTAAGGGGCGAACGATGAGAAGAACGAAGGGACAAACAATCTGGTCACAAATTACCGGTTAATTTTAGCGGTGTTGAATTTAAATATTCACGTCACCTTCTCGTGTATTTGTGTCATCCACTGACTGAGCTTACGCGCGAATGTGGTAATTTTGTAAGACGCACTGCATGCTACTCTTCGTGTTGCAGAATTCGCGACACTTCTAAAGTTTTTTGGTGGATTCTGAACAGCAGTTTGTTCTTCAAACAAGTGTAAATTAAAACAATAATAAATGAACAAAAGAAGAGAATTCATTAAAAAGAGAAAATAAAAAGTGGCTCAAGACAGATTCGAACCAGCGACTATCAGGGTGTATAGCTGCCGCATTAACTGACTGAGCTAGCTCGACATTTTTCGGAACTTAAGAAGATTTTTAGTTTATATAGTTAAAATACACTGCATACCCCGCTTCCTGTTGGGGAAGTCGTCCACCTACTCGAAAACGAAGCGAAAATCGGTGAAAAAATTATCTGGGCAATGTTCTATGAATGAAGGGAAGGTCACATGCTAAAATTCAGGCAGTTTTGAGCAAAATGAAAAAACGGCCTAAAATTCGACATAAGATGGTTATGCTCTCAGCCCCTCAATTGGGCTTGAAATTTTAGAAAATTGGAATGCTTTTCTTGGTTAATCATGTCAGTGCAGTGAATAAGGGATACATTGTTGTTACCATACCAGACCAGTGGCTATTAATTCAGGCTAAAGAATTCCTCTCTTAATCTATGCAAATACAAACCTGAATGACATAAAGGCAACAAAAAGCTATGGAGCCTCCCATAAACACAAAAGTATTTCCACCAGGACAGAGTTTACAGTGTATGCTCTTCCACCAGTGGTACTGCCAACATCCCAAACCATGACAGTTTGTGCTGAGACCAACTGTGAATCATTGTTCACGCTACAGTGTAAGCTTTCCAAGATTCAAACCTCTTGATGATCTGGCTGACACACAAAAAAAGTGCTAACTCCTTAACAGTTAATTCAGTTTCAACTAGTCAAAGCAAAATACTGTACTAGCCTGGGGTCCATTTCTGTTGATTTGGCTGTTTCCAAAACTGCTTGCCACTGTTGTTGCTGTTTTCATTGCTCTGTTTCACTGCATCAGCATAAGAATTACGCTGCTGACGTGGTACAAAAACTGGCTGTTGGGGCACCTGTGAACCAAGTCTGTTTTCTTGATCTCTGTTATTGTCCTCCTAAACATCAGTAAATGAAGCATGTTATGGTAATCATACAAGACATCACTCTAAGGAAAGGGATGGTGGGAACATGATTCTCAAATACTTTATACAGTAGAACCCCGGTAACTCAAACTCGGATAACTTGAACTCCCCCGCTAACTCGAACTAAGTCCCATTTCCCTTGGATTTGACCCCACTTTTCAGTCATTTTTACTCGGTTAACTCGAACTCGGATAACTCGAATTCCCCGCTAACTCGAAATAAATTTCGTTTCCCTTGATCAAAATTTACCCCGATAACGCGAATTCTGGTTCTTGCAACTCACCATGGATGTCCTTTCAACTATCCAATTAGCTCTTATTGTCGTGTTATCGGTAAAAACACTAAAACTAACACTACAGCAATTTGATTTTAATTAGTGTAAGGAACAGATCACGTATTTGACAGTCATTTCCCAAGTGAGTGTAACTGAGTTACATTGACAGTACTGTATTATCATAAGAATGCATAAACTTGTTACAGTTTCTGACGAGATAAGTTTAATTTGCACTGTGCTTATACTGAAGTGCTGAAAAATCAGTGAACCATCAATTATTAACGTACCAAATTGAATATTCAATCGACCTCGATAACTCGAAACCCCGCTAACTCAAACTGTTTTTCATTTCCCTTCAGAGGTCGAGTTACCGCGGTTCTACTGTACAAGGATGAGATACAAGTTAGACCTGCCAAATAAAAGCCATGTTAAGTCCTGGCATGAGCAATCGATAAAATCGATAATCGATAACATTCAATAACAATCAATAAATTTAGTTCATTGTATCGGAAATCGATAAAAATCGATAAACGGATTTGTTGTGAGAAATCAATATTAATCGATTTTTCAATTACTTTTATCGAAAACTATCGATTTAATCGGTAACATTTGTTGTGTCAAAATACGTGAGCCCTAACAATAACGACAACTTCTACAACCAGTTTTGTCAATTTTATTACTATAAGATAACGCTTCTAAATCTTTTCTAGGCTCATAAAACAACACTACATACTGATGCCAGACTAAGGCTGGGATGGAAAAATGACATTCGCTTTGATAAACGCATTAAACGCATAAGATCAGTAGCACGGTTGTCACGTACACAAGGGAAAATCATGAGTTTGCAAAAATTGAATGAGAATATCTCGGCGCACGATTCTCGGATCCGATTGAGACTTTCCAAAATTGTTAGACATATGTTAAAGAGTATTTTTGGCTAGAGAGTAATAAAATAACGATCTTTAGTAAAATAAAATTTAATCCGATTTATAAAGTTGGTGATAAAAACATGGCGTCATGCGTAACATGCGTGGGACTCAGGATGTACCTTTTTCCTGTTTTTGCCGACTTTTTTGCAGTTTATAGCCTTTAGACTTAAAACAATAATTAAAATAGTTCCTTTTGAAGCACATTGGGAACTAAAATTATCAAAATTGTTGTTAAATCGCCTTAAAAATCGACGAAATTACTCATCAGTTAACACGTCACACTTACAACTCTGGAGAGACAACACATTTTCCATTCGCATGGCTGTTCATAATTTTTGAGATACAGCGCCAAAATACCACGAAATATAATGCTCATAAGCCCTTAAAAACTTTACCGTAGTTTCTTGTGCTATGAATAAAACGTTGCGGAGATTTTAATTTTTTTCTGCGTTCTAAACAGTAATCAGGCAGTGCGATACATTGCGCAAAAAATTTGGTTGTGGAAATTTGTCATCCCGTTGTTTACGCGGGGTGCACTGGAGTGTGTCAATCTTGATACAAGCGAAATGCTCAAATGACAAGCTAAATTTTGGCACCAAAAGCAAGCGAATCCGTTTAAAGCTGACGAAAATATTGACGATTAAGTTTGTTCTAAACATCAGAACGACAATTTGGATCCCGAGAAAGGTAAGTGATCAGGTTTCAAGCAAAATCAAGCGCAACACTGCAGCCGTCTTCAGGGTTTCGTTTGCTTCGAAATCATCCCGAAATAACCCACAGTTTACACAATCAATTAGCATTGTTTTAGATTTCCTTATTTGGAAGTAAAATATTGCATCAGGTCAGGAAATGAGCGGGAAATTCTTTCGAGCACGTGCCGTTTGTCGGAAAAGTTATTCGCCATACGTAGTTTTGAGTGGTGTTCAAAAGCAAAAGGCCGTGAAATTACATGCAAAAATTATGGATTCTGGAGTTTCTAGGATTCAGATGTGGCGAGAAAAAAAGATGCAGGAAAAAAAGGAGAAGAGAAGAGCGCATTATGAGAAAAATCGCGAGAAAATTATTGCAAAAGTCGTTGAAGCGAGAAAGAAAAAGCAAGCAACAAAGAGCGGACGTGGACGGTCTGAGAGAAACAAACGTGCTTCAGTTAAAGAAGTCACAAAGAAAAATCGGCGTGAACGAAACCAGCAGAAGAGAGCTTCAGAAATGAACGAGAAAATTGAAAAAGGTAGAAGGCTGGCTAGAGAGCGAAGTAACCGATACAGACAAAAACTGAAAGAACAAAAAGAACAAAACACGCAAACTCAAGTTGAAGCCGAACCAATGGAAAATTCCGAAAGAACTACTCCGTTCGCAAACAGAATGGCCAAAAAACAAGCCGTTCAACGAGCCAAAAAGAATCTTCCCGCCACCCCTGAAAAGAAAGCAGAAGTAGTTGCTTCAATAACAAAAAGTCCACGGACAAGGAAGATTCTGGAGAAACGCGGATTAGTGAAAACACCAGAGGAGGAAAAAGAAGTGGTTGTGCTCAAAGCATTGGCCAGTGATCTCGCTGAAGGAATTAAAGCGGTTAAGAATGACCGATCCAACAAAGGACGATCAGCCCTCGGAGCAGTGAAATCACTTTCGTTTGGACAGAATGTGAGAAAAAGTAGAAGTCAGAAAACTCTCTGAAAGCTCATAGCGTTGGATAGAAGAAGCATAAAGTCAGGAATAGAAAAGCGAGAAAGGATCTTAAAAGGCGAAGAACCTAGCTGGCTTGCAACCAAAAGAAAAACCAGATGGGATGCAGTCACAGAAGAAACGAAAGAGATCGTTTATGACTACTGGAAATTAATCGCCAGCAGACCGACGGGAAACAAAAAAGATCTGATCAGGAAACGCGTCGGAGTAAAAACGTGGGTTGAACATCCCAAACACGTGCTCGAAAAAACCCAAACGGAAGCCTATGTAGAGTTCACAGCCATGCACCCTGACATAAAGATATCACAACGAAAGTTTGAAAACCTGAAGCCTTTTTTTGTAAAGGGGGCAAGGGAACGGGACAGGCAGACTTGTATGTGTCGCCAGCACGTGGAACTCCAGATAGTATTCAAGGACTGCATGAAGTTTAGGAAAAAAGTGATCAATTCAAAAGAAGAGGGAACCAATGAAGCAGCTCTGGAAGTGTACGCCTCAGTTGGAAACATAATTGAACAAACACTTTGCCCCAAACCTGAAGGTCAAAAGTACCATAAACTGCCATGCCTTAAAAGAGAGTGCAAGGACTGTGGAGTTGACAAGTTGGTTTTGCTCCCAGAGGAAAGAGAAAGCGTTAGCAATCATGAAGTCAAATGGAAAAGGTATGACTACGTGCCAACAGGAAAGCTGACATCTGATGGTAAAGAGATGAAGAAGATATCTTTAGTGGAGAAGAGCACAGGGCCAAAGGAAATGTTTAACTATTTCCTTCAGCTCCTAGGAAGATTTCCCTACCATTCCTTTCTTGCCAAGTGGCAACGTGAACAGCTCGATTCACTTCAATCTCGAAAATCTTCCTCTCGATGAAGCTGTCTGTATCCATGACTATTCTGAGGGTTATGCCTGTAGGTTTCAAGACGAAATCCAGTCACAGTATTTTGATGTCAACAAAGTCAGTCTTCACGTGACAGTTCTTTACCGGCATTCAACTGAAGAAACGGATGGTATCCAGAGCACAGAGGAGCAACCAGCTATTTGTAAAGAGCATTTATTTGTCATCTCTGATGATGTCACCCAAGATCATGACTCTGTCCTTCACATCCAGAAGTTGATTTCAGAGCATTTAAAAGAATCAAGCTGTACCATCAAAAAAATGCATGAATTCACAGATGGATGTGCAGGACAGTACAAGAGCCAGCATTGCCTTGGTGACCTGTCATGTTCCCTGGCAACCCTTGGATACACAGTCCAGAGAAACTACTTTGCGACTTCACATGCTAAGGGAGAACAGGATGCAGCTGGTTCTCACGTAAAACAGAAGGCTACAACAGCGGTTCTCTCAAGAAAAGCCACACTGTCAAATGCCAAAGACCTTTGTGACTTTCTGAAAGAGAACTTCTCTGAACCAGCGGTATCCTCTTTTCCTGCTAGGCAGAAGTCTGTGCAGTTGAAGCGACGTATATTCTTTTACTTGCCCTCAAGTGGGGAGCTGGCTGTTTCACGCAATCACGAAGGAGGAAGTTTCTGCACCGTGAAAGGGATCCGACAGTTACACTCCGTAAGGACTTGCAGTGAACAGCTGAAAGTCTTCACAAGAGAAAGGTCCTGTTACTGCCATGACTGTCTAGTCGGACTCTATGACAGTTGCGAAAACAAGGAATGGGTGGGAAACTGGAAAGAAGTCATGTTGACAAGAGAGCCTTCAGGTGCCATGACCAGGACAACTGAAGATGCAAGCACCATTGAACATTCTGTTCAAGTTGCTGATCTAGCAACAAAAGATAGTGTTGTGGCCGTGGCAGCTGAGGATGACAGCCACTATGACTATTATTTGTTAAAGGTCACAAGTGAGGGGCTCATTTCCTTGAAAGAGAACTTTGAGGATGCTTATGGAGGCAGCTACTCAAAAGGACAGACTGTTCTTCTTGGAAAATTCTTTCTGAGGGAGAACCTAATTGATTGCACATGCAAATTAGACGATAAGGTGGCGGGAGTATTCCCAGGAACTGTGCGATACATTTGCGGCTCTCTTTTATCAAAGAAAAAGAGAGGAAGACCTATATTTCAAAGAGAACTTTGAGGATGCTTATGGAGGCAGCTACTCAAAAGGACAGACTGTTCTTCTTGGAAAATTCTTTCTGAGGGAGAACCTAATTGATCGCACATACAAATTAGACGATAAGGTGGCAGGAGTATTCCCAGGAACTGTGCGATACATTTGCGGCTCTCTTTTATCAAAGAAAAAGAGAGGAAGACCTATATTTCAAGTTCCTTTGGATGAGCATGAACAAATATTAGCATCCCTTTAACTACTTTTGTTGTTATTTGTTTACATTCAACTGTTTTTGTCAAAATTCTTCTCAAAATACAATGTACATATTATTTTTACTGAAAAGGGTGTGGCCGCAATGCATTATGGGTAGTATAAATTTGGCTTTTAATGGGTCGAAATTGACCCAGATGATTTAATTTTTGAATAAGAATCAGTTTCTATCACTTGTAAAGGTATTTCTAACAAAAACTAAGTCTGAAATAAATTTTTCAGTTTTACACCAGTGTTACGCCTTTGTACATGAGAACCGTGCTACTGATCATGTGTAATGTCTCTATATCAAACAAAACAACAGAAGCATTTGAATTCAAGACAAAAACGAAGACAAAAACGAAGGACCCACAAACTGATTTTAATTGAAAGAAACTGTGGTTTTCAGAATGCAGCAACCTTCTTCATGCTTTCTCTTTTGTTGCTACTAAATCGCTGCAAGTTCAAATACCGCGTTAAACAAAAGATTGCCGGCGCTTCCACTCAAAACGTTTTTCATGGCAGTTGCTTAAATAGCTAGAGAGCCAAGATGTCAGTTTTGCAGATACTCGGGTCGATGCAGCACAGTACCCTGCCAGCTTAATAAACCAAATTTACTGAAATACAAAATTAATACAGTTTTCTGACTTGTGATTGCTATCGATAGTTAACGATTTATCAAACCGTTTTCCGATATTGATTTTTATCGATTGCCCAGCTCAGGGTTAAGTGAAAATAAAACAATGGCATCAGACAAACTACATGGCATGTTAAAAAACTTGCTCATACATGTAATTTTGACCAACCAAAATAACCAATTTCTTTAGTTCTCTATAAGAAATAGAAAAATTTCTTGGCTACATGTAGTTTTCACTGAGATACAGCTATTTTTGTGAAGGTTTGGGAGATCTTAAAACTTCTGCAGAAACAATAACCACTCCCACTTGTGTCACCACAACTCTATCAAAACAGAGACAAAGTTTTCTTTCTCCTAATTTGAACGAGCCCCTCATAGCCTACGTGTAGCCCTATGCCCCCCTTCCTCTTGGGGGGTAGGGTACACCTACGCATAGGCTTAAACCTTCAAAATACAGGCTGTTTTAAATCTAACCTTTTCTTGTTGCTGAGAAAATGATGGGCGCTGCTGATTTCTTGCTTGCCATGGTTGCCTTGACTGATAAGTGTTTGGTTTTAAAAAGTTACCAAAGGAATTGCTATCACTACTGTTTTCTTTAGCTGAAGTTTTGTTGTTCTCTGTGGAGTTCACTGTGCTAGCCGTTGATGCAGGCACTGTTGGTGGTGATGGTTGGTAGGGCTGAAAAGTAAATGTACATGTACAATTCAATTTGGTTAACACCTTAACTATATTTTAAACAAGCATCATGAGATACCATGTAGTATTGCAAAGAAAAAGTTGCTATTCTGAGAGGGCCAAAAACTTCCACTCATCCACCCATCCTATAGGAGTACTTTTTATATTTTGGATGAGTGGATTTCCCAAAGCATTTATCAAACAGAACCAGTAGGATTTACCACAGAACATTTTTCGTTTTTCACTAGGTTCTGAGTTCCATTCCTTTTTGCACATAAACTGTAAGCAATCTTCACTTTCATATTATTTTTCTGGGTATTTGTAGAAAAACATTTGCTGCTTATTTTCAACCTCAAAGGTCAAACTTTGTGGCAAAAACGCAGTCCTGGGTTCACTAACATGCTTATACCTCGAAGTACCTTTGCTGTAATTTTTACCAAAACATGCATGATCTTCTTGTCTTCGTGTTTCACAGTATTAAAACAAATTGTATACGAGCTGAAATCTTGGTGACACATTCCTGAGATCTTGGTGACAAATTCTAATGGGGTAAAATGATGCAACATCACACAGTCATTTGCTTTTCAAGGTCTCCAGGTTATATGGAGTTCACCATAAGCACTGGATAAAAATGAATGAGATGTACTTTTTTCCAGGGTCAGTCTCAACCTGAGGTAAAATATTCACAATTAGCAATGAGAAGATGAACTATTTCCATCTCTTTCTATCGTTTCATTTTAGAATTCAGCATACTCCTGCTGGTATTCATGCACATTATACTTCAGATCGAGACTAACCCTGTAAAAATGCATCTTCAGTATTTTTATTTAGCGGCCTTGGTGAACTTGAAACTGGACTATTAAGACCTGTAAAATGAGGCAAATGTACTCACTGGAGGGGGAGGTACATTTGGTTGGGGAGGAGGCATTGTGTATGCTGGTACATATCCTGGATAAGGGAATGGATAAGGAGTGTAACCATTCCATTGTTGATAGTACTGCTGATAATACTGTTGATATGCCAACATTTGCTGTTGACTAGCTGTTACAGCATTATTAGTACTGGTATTGTTTGGTGCTGATTTTGCTGGTGACTTCGTTAGGTTTTGAGTGCTGACTTTAGCTAGGGCTTGTCGTGCTCTCTCCCATTCTGGGGTCTCTGCTTGTTTGGAACCATCATTTGTACCTGAATTCTCATTATTTTCATTTGTACCAGGAGCTGCTGCTTGGTACTGACGAGACCTACGATAAGAAATCTCTCATCAAAACAATGGCAAGACTTGCAAAACATAAAAGATAAATTGAACATTTTGGCTTGTTGAAAAATATGTAAGAATTTCAAAAGGCCAGAAGTGTACTGAAAAAAATTACAAAAACCATGTCACACCACCCTGAAAAGGACTTATCTATAGCACTGTTGCTAAGGAAGGTTGAAAACCAAAATGCAACATATTAGCTATTGTGTGATTCCAGAAAATATCCATACCCCACCCACGGAAGGGATTTTTCATATGACCCCCCCTCCCCTCTGGATTTTCCAAAAACGGCTCACAAACTATACCCCTGGAAATATTTCTATTTTCTTCTTTCCATTTCTAGCTAAACTGTAGTTTGAGAATCCAAATTTCGATGGTTACTTGCGTTTTCTGGTAAATTCGCATATATGAGCAGAAGTTACGTCGCATCTCAAATGCTATTGTGCATGCATATCATCATAAATTTTATTTACGACCAATTCTGCTTCATTATCTTGACGAAACAGGAACACTTCAATTTATAATTTGAGTAGTTCACAAAATATAAGTTCTCTTGAGAAATAAATGTTGAGTAAGAATCGCTAAGTTATGCTGCCAAGATAAAAAATTGTGGTACTGCTCCATTCCAAACTTTTTGGCACTTCTTGAACATATTTTTTGCGGGCATATTCAAACCTAAATTTTACTGAACACTTGCCAGATATATAAAACCCGCATGCAAATCAATAAGACAGCTAGCAGTTTTGCTGTAAAACATTTTTTTCGCAGTAATTTTGGAAGATGACTACGATTGCCAGAAAAGCATAAAAATAAAGTTTTCCGCCTCTTCCGGTTTCCATTGTGCAGTGTAATCCAATCTTCTCCACAACAAATAGCGCCCCGTTGTCTCATCGACTGGCGGTGAAAGTTTGACATGCCGCCAATTTCGCAATTTGCATTATTCTGCTTTTATTTATGCTGACGCAAGGCTGTGGTAAACCGCCTTCTCTGGGGACCTGGCAAAGCTAGAAAACTTTTGCACAACTAGATTTATATAATGTAAAGTTTAGCCAAAAACGACATTGCAAGCAGCCTGAATGCATTCGAAAACATTTCAGCACACACGCGGGAATGTTCTGTAAACAAACTTATCTGAACAATGGTTCATGTTACGCGCTACCATCAAACATGTCCCTTTTAATACTTGGGATGCCTTTTACTTTATTTTATACACCCTTTTAATAAGTCGCGGCGCCATTTTGAATTTTTAATCAATGACGTCATTCGCGGATAGATTTCAGCCACCATCTTTGCATGACCTGTTTTCTCGCGGCCAACATGGCGTGCTCGAGCTCAGAGGAAAGCTCTGTCGAACGGCCAGTTTGTTCTTGTGCGGAGGTATATATGTTTTGACAATCTATCTAGAGGACTTGTTTGTACTTATTATTCCTATTTGTAATCGTAATATAACCTGTTTTGTACGTAATTTATTTCCGGAATTTATTCCAGCTTTCCTGCGAAGATATCCCTGACTCTATAATATCGAGAGCAGATTTACACAAATGCAAGAAGAACGAGTTAAAGTTCTTGTTGAGCTGTCGAGGACTACGTTTCAAGTCTGCAGACACAAGGGCTGAACTTGTTTCCAGGTAAACTTTCTTTTTAAAAACGAAAATGTGGTTGATGTGTGCCATTTCGTGCCATTGGGAATTTATTTTTGTTTACTCTTTTTTGCCATATCTATATTTATTGTGGATTTTAGGGTAAGGCAGAACTTGGATAAAAATCTTACTCTGGTTGATCCTGATCCTGGGAAAGCATACACACGTGCAAAGAAAGCAAAATGCAATTTCTGCACTGTGGATACAGATACCAGAACTTTAACTCGTTCTTCTTGCATTTGTGTAAATCTGCTCTCGATATTATAGAGCCAGGGATATCTTCGCAGGAAAGCTGGAATAAATCCCAGAAATAAATTACGTACAAGACAGGTTATATTACGATTACAAATAGGAATAATAAAACAAACAAGTCCTCTAGATAGATTGTCAAAACATACCTCTGCACAAGAACAAACTGGCCGCTCGACAGAGCTTTCCTCTGAGCTCGAGCATGCCATGTTGGCCGCGAGAAAACAGGTCATGCAAAGATGGTGGCTGAAATCTATCCGCGAATGACGTCATTGATTAAAAATTCAAAATGGCGCCGCGACTTATTAAAAGGGTGTATACTTGCTTTATGCAATTGTAATGACAACTATCTGATTTTCCACTGCTACCGAAGAAATTTTGCCCATTTCTTTCATGCCGAAATGTTGTTTGAGTTCAAAACCCGTGAAACGGCATGTTTTTATTTTTGATTTATATAACGCACCTGAGTCGTAAATTTCTTACAGATAATATTTGTCTGCCGAACTATAATTATTACAGTGTTTTTACGTAGTTTTCGATCAAGAATTACTCTTAGCGGGATCAAGAACTGTTCTGTCGATTCCGAATTATTACTGTGCTCAATGTTGACCAATAATTCAGTTCAAACAACAGTTTTCACGCCTGTGAACAACAACGAAGAAATGCGATGTAAATGTCTGCGCTGCTACTAGCAGAGACGGATACAGTTCGAAATCAAATGACAGATGTATCTGCTTAAATATGTGTGACAGAGTTTCTTGGTGTAATTTACGGGATTTACTCGTCTTCCACAGCATGAGCTGTTCACTAATCAGCCGCTGTTTGGTAAAATGACCGGACTCTCGCAGCACCACAAATCGAGCCTGACCACCTTGAAAATATTACTTTTGTGCAGTTAACAAGATCAATGTTTGCATCCACGGATCGGTAAGCAAAATGAAAACAAAGAAAATTTAACATATAGGAATAATGGAAGCGGTCTGGACCTTTGACCCCCCACCCCCCTAGAAATTCCAATCCCTTCTGTGGGAAGGGTATGGATATTTTCTGGAACCACACATTTGGCTGTGTTTGTTCAACTGAAGAGCAATTCAAGATTTTCAAGACACAACCCTATTTGGCAAGTTGCACACAAAACAGAAAAAAAACCTAAAACTTGAAAGCTGTACCAGTTTCAACACCATAATCAGTGCCAGTTGTTGAAGAATGTCTAGATACAAAATATGACATATCAAATTGTTAAAAGTCATATTACAAAAGTTGATGGTGCAATTTGGCAATTGCCTTTGTCCCCTGATAAATAACGTTGGATTATTTCCAGTTCTTACAAAAATTCAGAATTTCTAACCTTTTTTAGTTTTAGAGGCACTCAACTAAAACACAGCTTACTACATGTACATAACTACCACTTGTTTAAAGACGTTGTTCCAAATAACAGTTGAGCATTTACATGTGTAAAATCATTGCAAAATGATGATGCAAGTAACAATGAGTGCACACACACATTGGAAACTTTTGACCTCATCTAGCCACTGCCTAAGTGCACTCACACTAAACTGCAATGAACTTTGCCCACACTGATCAAGTTTATAGTACTTGCATGCAAGTTAGTTTAAGTACTGTTTGCCATGGATGTGTAGGTGAGACTGGACTGTCCTGAAATAATGGCTTTTATGCAAATTGCAAGCAAATTCATAATTGTGCTTACTTGGAAGTTTATTCGCCTACCAAAAGCAAGCCTCTATGTGAGCCAAAGCAAGTCATTACATTGGATTAGCATTTCCAAATTTAATCACCTAACAATGTTAAGCCCCGGGGTGGGGGGGGGGGGGGAGAGGGGCAGGCAGACCCAGGGGAATTTGATATTTTTAGGGAAGCCAGAGTCAAGTTCCCTTCCCACAGACAACTAATGAATCTCAAATTTCAGCCCCTAGAGCAACTTTTTCTCTGAAAGTCAAGCAACTGGGGCAGCATGCATGTTTAAAATCCCTACCCAGGGGACAGCCTCAATTTCCCAAGGGGAGGGCCCCCCCACCCTGGGGCTTAACATTGATAGGTGCAGGAGAAGCTTAATTTGCCTACGTTTCATATGTTAATGTACTACAAAACTGACCACAGATGCTATACTAAGTCCTAACAGTATAAGTTCTTAAGCTTATACACCTGGCCCCAGTTGTTCAAAAGTTGGATAGCGCTATCCACCAGATAAATCACTATCCAGTGGATAAGTGTTTGGGAAACCAATTACGTTATCCGCTCCAACCTTTGAACAACTGCGGCCTGATTGATAAAAAGTTGTTGGGTGCAAAGTATAAACCATCAACATTGTGACATGATGGAATTCTGGGAAGACAGTACTGACAAGCCTGCTACTCAGTTTCATATACTGTCACATATTGATATTCAACATATTTTCATTCCTACGAAGGTTTTGGAATAGATTTGCGTATACTGTGTTAATATTATCTCCATGGTGCCTGTAAATAGAAGCAAGTTTTCCCACTTCCCAGAAAACCATTGGGTCATATTGTTCATAGTATAAGCTTTTCACACAAAAACGTTTCTTCAATTAGGTGTATTTCCCGGCTCACAGCGAAATAGACATACGGTTGAAAACCTTAACTGTGCCCAAAATGTGATCACAAATCCCTCCTTCTTCAAATGCTTAGTAAAAGAAATTACGCAAAGCAAACAGATAACGTGTGTAGCTACTAAACACTAGCTAATGTTTCAGCTGTGAAAACAAAGAACTTGGGTAAAATTCCAAAACTGAAGCACACCAACTTTCTGGGAGGAATTTTCGACATCTACTAACCAATTAGCAGCAGCAGCGATCTCCTTCGCGTTCCAACCTGTTATCATCTCTCTTTACACTTTACCATGCGTCTTAAAACGAAAAACAAGCCCAATTTTTATTCCAAAAATGAACGCCCTCTCTCAACTTCTGCCTCTTACATCACGTCATAAACGACAGTGAAAGTATATGCGCGCTCAGTGTTGCATCTTGGGTATTATTGCCTAGGAGGGTGTCTCAATTATTGTGACCCCTAAACGGGAGCATGCGTACAAGTATTCACCGGTGTCCGCCATCTTGAGGATTCATATTGTAAGCGGATCTGATTATTTCATACGCTTTCTCAGTGGTTCAGCAGCATTTAGGAAAGGTAAGTATCACTGATTTCTTCATAATAATCGTATAATGACTGCTAAGGTGGGCGATCGTCAGATTATCTTTTGGGGATTTTATTTTGAGCAAGTTATTAATGAGGTTGTAATTACTCGGAGCCGAGCGCATACACTCAGCTCCGTGCAGTCTCGGTGGCCTGTTTTAAAGCCTGTAGATATCATAATCTGTCAAGTAGCATTCTAAACATTTTGCCAAAGTTTAAGTAGTGTGGTCAAGTTCTGAGCAACAGCGAATTAATGCTGACAATTCACAAATCTGTTTCCCGACGATTCCAATCAATGAAAATCAATCATTGATTTCAATCAATATAATCAATATAAATCAATAATAATCAATTGATTGATATTGATTAATTTGCATAATCAATAAAAATTGAAAATCACTCAAAGAATTTTCTTAATTTTATTGATTTTTATTGATTTCTATTGATAATCAATAGCTGATTGTGGAACAGTAAAAACCCGGCTACAAAGGCATTTGCTAGATTTAACGCATTTGCAAACACAACAACTGCGCCATGTCTGTTAAGATTTCTGTATCCTGCATAGTCAAAGGGTATCACCTCTGTCCATTTTAAGTAAAGGAAGGTGAAGTGTTTTTGGTTTCCAAAGAGAGGGGAGAATGCGGGAACGTGTTTAAAGTTTTGGATGAAAGGAGGCAGTTTGGCCACCTCCAGGCAGAGCTTGTTAGCCCACGTAATACAAATATTTCTCCGTAAGTTAAATTGTGTTTAGAGATCGATAAGTGTAATTTCCATTCAAATGTGCTTATTCCTGGTTCTTTCTTGGGTCTATTTCCGGTTTATTTAGAACTGTGAATGGGCCTCCAGAAAATCACCCTAAAGGGAGGTGGCGACAAGGTGGAGGAATATCGAATATTAGAATATTAGAACATTTTTACTTAATTGGGGTCTTTTTTCCAAACCGTGAGATGTATTAAAAACAAAAAAAACTAGATTAAAATTTCCAATAGAAATCAATGACAATTCACGAAAATCGAAAATCACTCAACATTGCGGCTTTGATTTTTATTGATTTTCAATATCAATCAATTGATTACTATTGATTTTAATTGATTACTGTTGATTATATTGATTATTGATTCTCATTGATTGGAATCGTCGGGCTGTTTCCAAACCATTTGTTAGCTGTCTATATTCACCTAGCTATGTAAGACCAATATGACGTTGAGGTCCAGGATTTGAATATGACAACTGTGCATCAGCTGTTTTTTCTTCCTTGGGCTTGCGCCCTCATTCTCAGTGGTTTCTCTACTTGCCACTTAGATTGCACCATTCATGGATCTTTATTGACTGCTCACAGTAGGGGCCCAGGTGGAAAAGGAAGTGGACTGGGAGGCCAAAAAAGTGGAATGATGAGGCATTGAGCTATTTTTCCATCTGCACCCTTGAAATTCAAACATGCGATAATTAAATGAAATGCTTTTGCATTACATTTCTAAAAGCTGTTGAAGAACACTATTTCAGAGCTTTGGCCTTTCAAAGGCCTTGAAAATCCACCAAGAAACCTAATTGATATGTGAGCTTTGCGTAGCGAAGACACGACTCAGCATGACACTTGTGACGTAATACAGTATGCATTGCTATGCTTTATGTATTTGTTTGTGCCGCCATGTTTTGCTGTTGGTGAGCGGAAAAATTCAGAGATTTTTTTACCGCTCTCGTGTTTTAATCAGAAAGGTTCTTCCTCAGACCATAGTTACTCGAGGGACTGGTTATGAAACCTTGCAAGTTTCAAAGGCCATAACAAAGGTGCTGCAATTTATGTTGAAAGTTCTACGAAAGTGCGCAATCTTTTGTTTTACGATCGCACACTATGGCTGAATAACTTAACAGTGACATTTTTATTGGTTCGTTGCTCGTGCAAAATTCAAAACCTATTGTTGTTTGTGCACCGTCAAGGCTAAAAACGGTAACAAAAACATAAAACAAAAGACTTTGCTGAGCTTCATAACCAGATTGTTTTATTAACTATGCTCAGACATATTGAACAGGGGCAATTCTAACATGAGGCCCTGCTAACGGGGAGGGTACCGTGTCACTTGTCTGAATTATAAAATGCCCTGTGTCAGTATTTTATCAATACGCACATCGCTGTCGGAACTTGAAAGAAAAAGATTTGGCTTTGTGGGAATTTAAGTTTATCTGATTTGTGTTTTTTTTTCCAATTTGCTAACATAAAGGGTCAGTGTATTTCATTTGGTGTGATCATGTCACTTCAGAAAAGTCATAATGGTGTGTGATATGGAAATACCTACAGTTCTACAGTTATAGACAATACACAGTTACACTGTAACTTTTCGCGTATCGACCATGTACACCTGTAACAGGCAACTAGCCATTCACATGGCGTACAATTTGATACAAACAAACACAACAGGGAAATAAGTGAAATTTTGTCTTTCCTTGATTTATTAGTCCTTGCTATGTCACAACAATAAAATATTGCCAGGGTCCACTAATCTTAAAATGAAGACCACAATGTCTACTAACAGTCCAATGGTGTTGTTGTTGCTTTCGAAGTTTCCCCCGGATTCCTGAATTCATTTTATTCTTAATTAATTTTGCAAATACGCCACTTACTTAGTAAGCTAATTTCGCAAATCACTTCTGGGGCACCAGTAAACCATTCACAACTTGTGTACTTTGCAGAAACGCTGGTCAGTGTCCACAAATCTCTCATAATATTTGCACTCAAAACCTCATTTTGCTTGCAAACATAGTGCCTTACAAGTTGTTGGTTGTGCAGTCCTTTAATTTGTTTAATCACAAGAAAACTTGGTTTTTCTGACTTCACTATTGACTTTTTGTTTTGTGTATACATTTAATAGGATATCTTCATTGCTTGATGGCAATTCTCTTCTTTCCAGTAATTTTTGTGGAGAAAAAGTCGGAGGAAAAGAAAATTGTGTGAGCCGTTGACTGTATGAAACTGTTCCCCATGCATGGTAACTGAACTGTATCCAACAGACCAACCGACCTTACAAATTGGAGGCATAGTGGTCTTCTCACGGCTCTACCTGACTGTGATGCAAGCATGACTCTTGATAAATAAATAAACAATACCATGATGCCCAATACATCTCATGAGAAGCTTTTCACATTCTTTGAAGACCCTAGAAGTGCAAAGAGGATTGACCAAAATTTCCTCTGGCTTATTTTCAGTCTTCACATTAGTGTCAAAATATGCCAAACCACCGTTCTTTGTCGATAATTCTTGGCCTTGACATCACTGTTGGAATTTTACCAAGAAAAGATGTCTTTTGTCACGATTTCATTTTATGTGTTGTCGCTACTTTTTTGGCCGTATTGTTTGTCAGAGTTTACCCTGGGAGGGCCTCTAACATGGTGCCGTTAATTTCGAATGTTCAAGCATGAATTTTGCTCATATGTTCGCTACTTTTGTGGCCACAACAGACAGTACAGAAAGTCATTAGGTAGAAAGGTATAGAATTAAAATATTTCTGTGAAATGTGCAGTGCTTATTGGTATTACGTCAAGAAAATGGCAAATACACCATGTAAATACCTGGGTCAAAGCACACGATTATGATGAAGTTATGATTGTCTTTAAGTTTGTGGACTTGTGAAAAAGGTAAAAGCGGTATATTTTGAAAATATTTAGCAATACCATCAGCCAGGTATTTCAAGAAATTTGAACTTTTTATCAGTAAATCTGTTGCAAACAAATTTATTTTTGTTTTCTTGAGCCTGTGATTCAAAAGTGAATTCACACCTAAGGTGTGATAATATTGACACCTGCTGAATAAGCCTATGTAATTTTTAATTGGAATGTGTGAGAAATTAATTTTCAATATTAACACATTTCATCCAGTTCTAAAGTTGTGTCCAGTTACATGTAAGTGTGGATAAACTGAACAATTGACTTGCGCAGTACATCATAAAGTTGATTTTAAGTCCTGATTGTTATTCATTATTTGTGTAAAGGCACACAAAAACCATGGCAGAAGAAGAAGGGGGAATTACTGAAGTTGTCTTGAAGACTGCTCCATTTGATGCAAGGTTTCCATACACCAACCAGACAAAAAACTGCTGGCAAAACTTTGTGGACTTCCATCGTTGTGCCAAGAATTTGGGAGAAGAGCATGAGAGTTGTTTGTATTTTAAGAGAGTTTATACATCTCTGTGCCCCAAGAGTTGGGTAAGTGCAAGGTTGTGGTTATGAAAAATCTACAAAGGCTCAGTGTTATGCCATCCACCTTTTTTGGGACTGTTCATCTTCCAGATTACCTTAAGGTTTTGTATTCTCTTTTAGGTTGAGAGCTGGAATGAACAAGTTGAGAGTGGCACATTCCCTGGTCGCATTTGATGGCATTTTGTTCTAGGAATACTAGTGTACAAAATGTGACTGATTTTCTTTTCTGTGAATGCATCTAATTGTAAATTGTGGTACACTTTGGTAGCATTTTGCAAAAACGTACTGTGATTGATTGATTTGCTTGGCTTTATTTGCAAGTTCTGGTGATATATTTTGTTACAAGAGGCTTTTAAAATACCACAATAATAGTAATAACTTGTTAAATGTAAAAATAAAAAGTTTGATTACAAGAAGAAGGTCAGGTCATTATTTTTATTTAACCCTTTCATACCCAACACTATCTTCTACATTTTCTAAATTCAATGCCCGATCCTGAATAAACGCTCTTTTCAAATAAATAAAGATCTAGAAACTGGGTTTTGAATAATTGCCTCTAGTGTTGCGGTTCCAGAGTTTATACAAGATATATTAAAAACCAATATCGAACTTTTCATGCAGTGCAGGTGTGTTTCAGAAGCATCCGCTACCACAAAAATATGCTGCAGTCAACATTTCTACCTCATTACTTTTATTTAAGTAAAGACAGCAGCTTACTTCAAACTGTCTTACACAAGCAGACAGGTTACGATAATGAGACCTTTCACCTGAAGAAAAAACATCTTGATCTTACATCAAATTCTTCCAAGGAAAATTATACAGATAAACCAGCATACCACAAAACTCTAATGAAAGCCTAAGCGACCAGTGCCACCCCTTACATCACCTATTATGGGAAAATCTCCATTGTGGAGACTACAGCTAAGCCCCTTGCATATTCTTCGTGCTCACCCATCGGCTGAAGTGCACCTCTTAAAGTGAATGTAATGAAAGTTATGAACTAACTTTTGAAAAGTATTGCAAATTTAAGCTCTTACACCGGAGAATGCCTATAAATTCCTTCCTGCAAAAAAAGAAATGGCTTAAAGGAAAGTACTAATTGCTCTTCTTGCTGAGTTGAACTCGAGACACTTGCTCATCTCTTTTGGGAGGTTGTGGCTTGGCTGAAAGAATGTAAAGTTGTTCAAAAGTCTTGCATCGTAGAAATAACGACGGCTCTGGGCCCGAGGCTGCATACATCGAACTTTAAGCTACAAATGAACTATTGTTCCTGCAAGCAAGGTTCTTTGTATGGTGTTGCAAGATGAAGGGAAAAATTATGAGTATACCAGTTTTAAGCGTTTGAAATAGAGACAGCAGGCCACCGTAATAAATTGGAATTGAAAAAGTGGACCCTTTTATCCCCCTTCCATTAGGCGCTTTTCCTAACTTGTTTGTTTTGTTTTCTAGACCCTCTAGGCTCTTCAATATTGGAAGGGGTTTCATGATCAAGCAATTTTGCTGACAACCTTAACTTAATACATCAAGGAGAAGAAGATTACCGTGTTCAAAAGCGAATCGCCTTGTTCTTTTCACCACTTTTATCCTGGATGGAAAAACGTCGAAAGATATAACTGAATAGCGCACACAGGCCTCTTGATCTCTTCATGCAGTAAATCTGAGCAGGTGGATTTTGTACAAAATGTGCGCGTACTCTTGTTGCTAGTGTCTTGGAAATGCGCACAGAATCACGAATGAATAATATCAAGGCAAGAAATTTGTAACAATTGTTTTATTCATATTTTCAGTTAAAACTAACTGCAGGTGTGACCCAGAAATCAGTGAGAAGTGTTTCTTCATCACTGAAATTCTGTTTTTCGTTCCCTAGACTTACCATCCTGGCCGTAGAAGGGCTGGGATGCCAAATGCTTGGATAGGTTAGTTATTCCCTCTCAACTCCCTTGTATTATATCGCTTTAGAGCGTCATTACAACAAAAACCGTACGAAAAGCAGTCACCTGTTGGTGGAGTAATGGCGGCAAAGAGAGGCTAGCATAACAGCAACAAAATTATTCTGAGTACCAGTGTATGGCTGCATTACGTCTTTGTTTCCTTCTGGGAGAGTTGGTTAAGTTTCCCTGGGAATTCTGGGCAAAATTGTACCCCTATTGCTTGACGCTAATTAGCGCCTTTATATAGTTGTAGTTTTACAGTCAGCTTTAAAAAAATCTCTTGATTCTATCTTTTTCAAGTCGTTTCTACTATGTGGCCCAGAATAGGTGCTATGTGTGTGGTTATCCGTCGGGGAAGAGTAGGTCTGACCTGCTCATTACCCCTCGGCATTAGCGATCCCCTCCTGTCGAATACACCTAGCAGTGGAGAGTTCTTTCTTTCGGTATTAGCGTTTAAAGTCGATCTTCGAGATGAAAATCCTGGTGCTTCAAGTAAGTTTTTATTTCCCATCATTGCGGTCGGAGTAATCGAAGTACGTTTTCCCATTCCCGGAGGTAGTCCGAACTGCATGGTAGACCCTCTTCGAGCGTCACGAAAATTGACGTTGCTGCCCCGGCGACCCATTTCGGGAGCTCCGGGGAAAGCCGAGGACCTCCGACGACCCAAACCGCGTGGTCTAATCAAATCTAACAAGTTCATCTCAATGTCGTCATCGGCTACTGATGAAGCACAGTCTCTGAGATGAGCCAGTGGATCGGGCCAGAAGCCACTGGGAGGTAGTAATATCGGGTCAAAACTCTGTCTGTAGGAATCGGAATGTTGAATGCCATACAAGCCAAGAAGTCGACACATTTCTGATTTAGCAGTGAGCCCTGGCCCTCCTTTAATCTTTTCGTTTTGTTCACTTTTTCGCCTGGTTAAAGAAACAGTGGTAATATTGCTTCTGGGAGAAACCGATCCTTCCTTTTTGCCTTCTCCCTCATTTTTGTTATCTGTTTGCGGCATCGTATCTTGACCTAGTGATGTCGTGACATGTAACTCACTTTTCCCTTTAAACTTTTTCTCTGCAAATGAGTCTCTTCTTTGTCGCGATAAAGGTACAATCTCATTACCATTACTCTCGTGGCCATGATTGCTTTCTGTGTCCTTATTTCCTGAATCAGTCGCTGCCCTCTGACTCTGGTCCTCAAGTTCTAGTTCATTTTCAATGTTTTGAACAGCGATTTGCGGAGACGGGCTTCTTCGTGCCGCAATCAACTCCGACAAGTTCGTCAAAGAACGCTTTTCAGCCCATTCCTGTGCGTTCAGAAACGTTTCGGGATCTCTGATCGTAAGGGACGCTTTTCCTTCAGTCATAAGAACTTGCGCGCATTCATCATGTCCTTGTTTTGTCGCTTCCAAAATCGGCGTCATACCTTGCGCGTTCTTTTTGTCGATATCCAATCCGAATCTCTTTAACGCCATAATAAGTTGTTTCACTGTGTTCACTTGGCCAGTGGACGCCGCGTATAATATCGCCGTGTTGCCGTATTTATCTCCTCCGTTTAAATCAAGATCCAAGATTGAAACGTCTAGTATTTTTCGGACGACGTTCTCCTGTCCTCGGATGCAAGCCCACATAAGAGCTGTTCGCCCCTCGCGATCCACAAGGTTTACTCGCGCGCCATGTTCGAGTAGAATCTTGACGATTTTGTACCGCGTGCGATGCATTTTGTCCGGAAGGAAGATCGCTTTCATTAGAGCTGTCTGTTTCTTTTCGTCCGTTCTGTTCACATCTTCTGTTCCCGACTCAAGTAGAAACTTAACTTGGTAGATTCTACCCCTTGCTACTGCGTCTAGCAGCATGGCGAAGTGTTTCCTCTCCTCGACAGTTTTGCACTACTATAGAAACCATTAGCAAAACACTGAAAACAAGCTAATACAACAAATATTGGCCATATTAATTAAATCGGCAGAGCTAATCGGTCTAACTCCTCTGAGGATTACATCTATTGTAATCAACTTCTATAAAATTCAATTAGAAATCACTTACGCTGCGAGCTCACAACAATGGGATTTTATAACTAATGCACTTTGATGCTCCAAGGGCCAATTAGCATTGGGTAACCGAGTGCCTCTTACAATTATTGCCTTATGCACTAGCTTTTCTATGATATCAAATGCCTTTTGTTATTACGTAGATGTTTTGTCTCAAATGCATTTTCCTTGTCTCATACGCCTTTTTTTTTTTACAATAGACAGTGTAAATTTATAAGCAGCGAGGGAAAACAAGATTAGAGAAAATGACTGAAGAGAGAACACTTTTAGCGTAGTAAAAAGTAAAAAACTTAATTTAGGATTTCTAACATAATGCGAACCAAGACTCGGTTAAAACATCACGAAACATCAAGATGTCAAACATCACACATTTCTGTTAACCTTGACATTACCTTAGCCAAACCAACATGCCGGCAGAATTTGCCCAGGACTTTTTAAAACTTTTCAGCCGACTCTCAACAACAAGTCGTAATAAAAGTCGCTATACAAAATAATTTCTGTACAAAATGGCGGAAAAGCTTTGCCTGAAAAGCGCCGTTTGGAAGAATCGATGAACGTGTAGAGATGCGACTATAATGGATACGATTCTACTACAATGGTAACGAGTATAATGGATGCAACTTTACTATTTTAACTATTCTTGTCGAAAGCTCTCCTTACTACTCGCACATTCTTTAAGATTAGTGTGTCGACAGCAACAGCTACAGAATCGCTGCAAGTTTAGAGCGCGGCAAATTGAAGCATTACAGATGTGTGAGTTTTCCTTGTATCCCTACTATTTAAGAAAGTGAGAGGGGAGGGGAGCGCTTATTCGAGAGGGGGCGCTTGTTTGATATGATGGCCTAGGCGGGGTGGGCGCTTATTCGGGGGAGGGCGCTTATTCGAGGAAATACGGTACCTCGATGGGACATACACGTTCCGGTCGTCTCGTACCAGTCCTACTCTGAGATCCGACGTCTTTTCCGTTTTCCTTCCCTACACTGATAATCCGACTTCGTCGGTTAAAAAGATATTATGACAAAACGAAATTGAAATTTTGTAACTCTCTCTTAACTGATGACTTGAGTCGTACTTTCTTAACATGAGACAGCTAAGGAAGTACTCAAGTGTCCTTAAAATGAACCTGTTTCTATTGCCACTCTATTTATAACTTTTTAAGCTTCAACTACAGCGGCATCATGCAGTACAGGAGAATAGTTTTTTTTTCCGTTAAGTCACTTCCAGTTATTTTTTTTCTCCATGTGCTTGTAGAGTTCTCTTATGTGCGTTACCTGTTCTTTGAATTTTTGTCCTATTGCCGCGCTCTTGGTAAATGCCGTAAACTTCCCAGGAATAACTAGACCAATCTCTAGTCTTCGAGGACCAGTAATTTCTACGATAATAAAGTTGTTGGGATGCATTTGAAGAAAGCAGTTGATAATGAAGGATAGATCAATCGGAACGTGACCAATGAAGCTTTAAACTGTCAGCGCCATGCACATGCTTCACTTTGTAAGTTCCAATTGCAAATGTCGTGGTTGATTTAGCCAGTATAAAGTTACAGTTCGTTGAAAGGAAAAGTTAATAAGCGCCCCCCTCGATTAAGCGCCCTCCTTCAAATAAGCACCCTCCTTTTAGCCGAAATTTTAAATAAGCGCCCGGGCGCTTATTCGAGGAAATACGGTATTCTGTAAGTAGTTTCTGCTTCAAACCACTTAAAATTTTTACTAATTTTTTTCCAAATTCTGACGATGTGTTTGTCTTAATGGAGAATCATGTTTTTAATTCAGTGCTATATTCACAACAGTATATACATACATATACATATTCACAACTCTCGGTATAAGCACGTTCAGTTGTGGACAGATTTAATCGACATTCAACTTTTTAGTTTAATTCAACAAAATTCAATATTCAAAGCGATAAGACAGATGAGCTGGGTCATCAGATTTGAAATATGACGTCATTCAGTAACGCCAAAAGTTGTCACAATTTTTGTCACGATGGCTAGTACGTTGAGCCAAGTAAAAATATGTGGGTGGGACCACACGGATCCATATGTTGAGTCGCGATAACATTTGTTTATCGGGGGTGGAGTGGGTCAAAACGGCTGGTTTAAATGACCATAATGCGTTTTCTTGTAACCTGAACGTTACCTGAACGGGAGAGGCGAAACTACATTAAAGAGAGCTTATAATTTCGGCACGAAGCCTTTGTTTCTTTAAAAATGCACCTGATTACAAAGCAATGATTTATTTCGTATTTGCATTTACGAGTTGGATCAAGGGAGCCTTTGACATGATTTAAGAACACAACACGTGGTTCTCAAGCATGGGAAGGAGTTAAATTCTTTGGGGTTGTTCGCGGCTGTTTAGATGCCCATACTGATCAATCGTAAGGATGTGGTTACTATATTGGGAATTTTATCGCCGATTTATTGAAATGCGTCTGATTAAGAGTTGTGACGACTTTTTTTGTTCATGGTTTTGAAGTAGACAGACCAAAAGACAGCGAAAATGATCACGAGTGAAGAATGTGGATGTGAGCGTAGTCTGTGGAGCTATGTTTGGTGAAGAGAGGGCGAATAATTCGGTGGCCCTCCTTTCCAGGGATTGGTCGCCTTTTCAGTTGGTCAAATTTCAGCGTTGGTTGCTGTAATTCTTTAAGTGTATGTCCATTCACAAGAGAAGATTTTGTTTACGACTGCCACACCAGCACGGGGGCCAGACGGCACGGTTTTGCAGCTCTCAGGGCTACTGGTTCTTTTGATGGGACGTGCAGTTACGCAGGCCTCCTGTGCTTTGTTTTCGAGACGAACCAACACTTCGTCGTTTCTGCACGCATCGTGGGCCTATGTTTTGCTATCCGCTGGGTTCCCACTATCTCTACTTTCTCGAACCCAGTTATCTTGAATCTCCCGCTATCTGCTATTTACTCACTTTTTGGGGTGTGCAAGATTGCGGGAGACCATTGCACCTAAAGATACTATTTTTTTCTGAAACATTAATTCGAAATCGCATTAGAACATATAAAGGAGAGGTGATAATCCTGCGAACAGGTGTTTGATACCACACGCGAAAAAATTTTTCGACTGGCAAGCAGTGAGACTGCAAGCCACCGAGAATAGCGAGTCTTCGAGAAGACTGGGGCGAGGAAATTGAGGTCCCCGCTCACCTTTTAACCGTTCACCGTGCCATTGCTTTACGCTGTTCACGTGTTTTTGCCGGCATGGCCTTTCACAATCTTGAGATTGTCGCGTGTGACACCGCTCGTGGGCTAAAAGTTGACAGTAATTGCTTACTTAGCACACGCATGCAAACTCTGACCCTTAAAAAAACTCGACAACCAAAGTTCGTCCCAGCAATCAAGTCAAGTTAATATACTGTATAACGTCCAACACACTCCAGTTTTGAGTGTTTCATTTGTTGTTGCAGCTGTTTATTAGCAGGATCCCTTACGTTTCTCTTCTTCCTGAGGCAACTTTTCAATGCGGTTGTGTTAGAATTAACGTGGACAAGTTTGTTTTGAAACCGCAAAAAACCAATTGCAAGGCTGATCGGACAGCTAAGAAGGGTAATAATTTTATTGCCCAAGTTTGTTTTGAGCCAGTTTGCAAGAGGGCGACTTATTGTTTTTCCGGGTATTAACTGAAACCTCTGACTGAAGGATCACGAGTGCACAACTTCATTTTATTCTGATACGCTTACAGCCGGTTTATTCTGTGAAAATAACTTGAATATAAGGTTGCACAGTCTTGACTAGCGTCAAAAAATAGGGTAAACCTGACTCAAAACTCAGTTTTATTGGAATCCAATGTCAAATAATTTCCATAAAGTTTCTGAAATGTTCACAGCCTGCAAGTTTAAAATATCTGACCAAAAATTGTTGCTTTGTTTCTACGCATGTAGTCACATTTTTTTCAGTGTTTCGTTCATTTGTCTGTAATTCTCGCGAACTTTCAGGCAAGTATACCAGAAAATTGAACAATCTGCTTCTCGCTCATTAGAACAGCTACACATCTCAATTTCGTCAGTGGAACCATTTTTCTGGTTAGCTCCCGATTGCATGGCGAATTTCAGCCCGGCTGAAAATTTAGCCCACCCACCGAGCTGATATTGTTGCAATTATATAGCGAATTTTAAAAACACGAAAACACAACCGGTGCGCATGCCCAAGTTCAGGTTTCAACCCGGGCTGAATATTTTGTTGCGATTATATGGCAATTTTCAGTCTGTTTGGTTCAAATCGGGCTGAAATTTTCAGCCCCGAGCTGAAAATGTGTTTATGAAAACGCAAAGATCTTTTTAGAGGAATTTGTTCAGAAAGCCGGGCTGAAATTTGCCATGTAATCGGTCCCTTAAGTTTGTAGTTTCAAAGTACCATTTCAGTACTTATAAAGACATTAATAGACATCGGCTTCTTATACGAACACTCCACTACATTTTTCCCATTGCCCCACCTCGGCGGCCAAAGTTATTTCCATAAATGTTTTTCTTTGTACCAGGATTCATGAAACACGCTTGAGATCTTGTCCTGTAGTTTTCTTTTGATGCTAAAAATTTAAATTAAGCAAAATTCAACCTATAAGTTCATTGACAGGAAGATGATGGGGGAGGGATTATTCCATAGTGGAACCTTTTAAAAATAAGTTATTGGCAGCGCTGTACAATCATACTTGGCCCCGTTCACAGTTTGTAAAGAGCTCGAGTCGATGACATTTTCGTCGTGCTTCCAAGGACAGCCACTTCAAGTCACACAATAGAGGAGATACGATACCCTTTTCTCTCGTATAGTGGCTTTGACATACCGAGCCACACGCCTTTGGAGAGTTCACACTGATTTCCAACTTTCTACGAGAGGGGAATCCCACGCAGCCGAAGCTTATTCTATGGGCACATTCGGCTTTATGTGTTGTCTCTTTAATGACTGGGTATTTGGATAGTTTTCTCCGCAAATTAAAAGTCCAGAGAACGGTTTGCGTTGCTAGTTATGTTATCGATGTGTTGATTATAATTCTACTTCATTATTCTACTTTAGGGTGAACACCGCCGACCTTTTCCTGTTTTTCGCTCGGAACCAAAATAAAATAAAATAAAATAAATGAAATAAAATTTAAAAAAAAATACTAATACATAAAACGTCGGGGGAAAAAGGGAGCGCCTGTTCGCAGGTTATCATTGCGCCAATTGCTCGGGACCCTTTTAGTTTCAGTTCTTTGGTAAAGCGAAACAATTGCAAAAATAAATAAACTCCCTTTGCCTGCTCTTCTCTTATTATTTTGCTCGCCTCAAGTCAAACAATACGAAGTTATAAAGACCCAGTAAACGACTGATTGTCTTGTTGAAAGACAGATCTTTGTCCAGTCACAAGACGATCTTCATGATCCGGAGTTGCCGACTAACCAAATAATGATATAGTACGAACTATTGTGAGTTCTGTCACGATCAGCAACGCTTGGATAAAAAACTTACCCATTTCTGCCTACCCTAAAAAATAAGTGCCTTCAAATATTTTCTAGATTGAATGAATAAAGGTTTGTTGAAGCAACAGAAAAATAAAACTGATTAATGTGGTGCGACGTTTCCTACATTTGTTTTCCAGTTATGGTCTGAATGAAATTCCAATTATGCCAACTCTTTTTAAGTTCAAAAGTCTCGCATGTGGGCCTAAAAGATGAGCGACTTTGCGCCTACATTTGCGCCTACATTTTGCTGACAGCCCCACTAACAAAAAATTTCTGTACATACCAAGTTAGTAAGTTTATGATATGCAACGAGGTTGATTTGTAAAATAAATAGCAAGAGTTAGCAAGGCGTCGAGTTTTCTTTTACGTGAGCCTCTCAGTTTTAGGCTAAATTTAACCTTCCTTTTGTTGTTACACACCAATAAACATCTTTTCGCCGATTCCATTGTAAATATGTAAAGCACGTAATCATTACTTGGTCCATATCCAAAATGTTTTGAGAAAATAAGTGGAATTATATGAAGTTCTAGAAGCAGTTGAAGACAACGTCTTACAACAAAAGTGGCGTTTTTCTACTCAAGCACTGTTTATAGTTTAAGTTTAACTTAACAACAAAGTCTTTATACGTGAGCAATATTAATTGCATAAACATTTTTTTTGGCCCAATCAGTGAATTCAATGGGTCAGTGAAGTGCGACCTACCATTTAATAAAACCCTATATCACCCTTTGGCTTTCTTGTCACAACAAAGCCCTGAGAGACAATAGGCATGGAAATTATGCAATGAATTTTAATCAAAGAAAGTTGACCGAGTAATTACAACGATATGAAACTTCAGGATAATTAAACATATCACCTGAAGGGTCCTTTTGAGAATTGTTGTTTCGCTCGCTGTATATGAGGTTCATATTTTGAGTAACACTTGGATTGACACTGAGAGTGCAAGCACGAGTTAAACTGTTATGTTGGCTCCCTCGTTGACGGTCGGTCACCAAAGGCAACCGCTTCCGAATCCTCATAAGAAAGTAGCATGGATGGACACTCAGTTAAACAACTCTATCAAAGACAGACAATCTGTAGTAAATGGAAGACCAAGAATACTGTTAGAAGCAGTAAGTCAAGGTAGACTGCGACAGGTTCGTCTGCTCTTGGACGCGGGTGTTAACGTGAACTGCAAAGATTTGGACAATGGGCAAACAGCGCTGATTAGAGCCATGTTTTTAGAGAACCCTAAACTTAGGCGGAGGACTGCGAAAATGTTACTAAACTTCGGTGCAAAAGTAAAGTTATTGGACAAGTCTGGTCGATCAGCTCTGTCTTGGGCTTGTTTGTTAGGAAGAGAAGATATGGTGAAGCTATTCTTCGGTCATCCCGAAGTAGATCTTGCACTGGGCAGCATCGACACAGATGGCAACACGAATTTAATGTTAGCGTGCATGTCTGGAAATGTAAACATTGTTCAACTGATCTCGAAAGTTTTCAGGAGAAACAGACTGGACGCGAACAGAACAAACAATCGAGGGAAAAACGCGTTAACAATAGCACACGGAAAAGAGTTTGCGGACTGTGTAGAAGTTTTGTTGAACGAAGGACATGTAACTCCGTGCGCCTACGAAACAAGCCTTATGCGTGAGGCATTAAGCGCGGGAATAGGACAGAAGAGAAACAAGCCCCACACAGATCTGCGGCAGAACTCTTGTAATCTTCCCAGATTGTTTGATCTGTACACAGAACAGCTTACAAATTCGTATCCAAGAAAGTGTCGGTCTGGAGGAGGTATCAAGTTTTCAGCTCTTTAATCTTTTCGCTCTAAGAGCGAGCGACAGGTTTTAGTCTTAAACAGCAGTTTGCAAACTGTTGAAAAAACGCACAAAACTGCTGAAAAGTAATTTTCTGTAGCTTTGGTTAAGTGGTTCAGTATATTATGAGAAAGCGTATCTTCAGACTCAAAAGTTGGAAAAGATTAGAGGAAAGGAAGTTTTGGCTCTGGAGCTTTAAAAGGTAAATTTAAAAGAGATTAAAAACAGAACGCGCCCGGAATGAATACATATCTCAGTGGATACTTTTATAAGTGCTTATTTAATGTATCGGTTAGTAAAGACAATAAGTTATTTCCACTTATAAGTGTTAACAAGAAAACTAAGCTAAAGAGTGATACAAAGAGTATAATGAGTGATAAATACAAGAGGAAAGAGATGCTGTGTTTTGATTGTCAGTGCAGAAAATAATAACCCACAAAGCACAAGTATATATTACAAGAATGTTCAAACTTTACCATGGAAACAATCAGAACGACATATACACGAGCATGACTCTCTGTTGAGTTCTTGTGCTTCTATGTTTGTGCTTAATTTAACACCGGTTCCCACAGGTGAAATATGCAACGGGGGAAGACAGTTCCCGCAAAACTGTTCGTTTTAGTTGGCTTAATTGACCTACATCTATGCGACTTTGTCAGTTCTAAGAGTGGGAAATTTATCAACTGTGCTTTTTAAATGCAATGATTACGTAATCATCTCATTTATGTTGTCATAATATAGCGGTTTGTGCACGATATTCTATGGGAGATGGGACGGAAGAAGGCTTATGTGTTGACCTTGGTTTTCTTGGGGATAGGGCTACGTTATTGCAATCCATCAGCTACGCTTAGACTTGGGGTTTTTAGGGGACCCTAGAAAAACATGGAAAAAGTTTGTTACTCGATCAAAAATTACATGCTTTTACAAAAGGGCGACCGGACAACTTATCGCACGAGAGGGTTTTTGGACATTTACGGATCAAAATGCCCATTTAAAAACTAAAAGGGAAGTAGGAAAGCCCTAAAAAAGACTCGATTGCAAATGAAATGAAAATTGGAAGGCTAAAAACGAGGCAATAATTCTTCGAGGACAGAATATAGCATTTTTCTTAATATCGGCAACTGAACAGCCGTCCCACGGATGACATTTCGTGGTTGTTGCGCAGGTCACCCAGGCAAACGAGACCAGATCAGATATTGTCCTTGTGCTGGAGCCCATTAGAGGGCTCCTGCCTTGTGTTGTTTCCTGATCATCTGAAAGCCTTTCAACTGGAATTCAGCCAGCTTTTAGGTTTCCGTAACCGTTTTCCTTCGCTTAGCACACTCAACAGACTCAACAAGCGTCTTCGTTTGAAATCAAAATAGAATATCAAAATGTCTCTTTCTCGCCTCTTCTTCAAAGGACAATTTTTTCCACTCGTGTGTCCCGTTTTCCTCTTGTCAAAATAATCCTTTCCATGTATCTCTTGACTAACAATCGCTAACGGACGGAAGACGCAAAAGGTGAATTGAATGTTCCAACACAAAATTCCATTTTCAGTCACATTAGCAAAATTAAACAATGCACCACACAAGCTTATTATGTAATCAAAACCGGGAAATCGACTGTTCTCATCGACTGTGTATACCTCACAATCAACACAAGTAAAATCACGATACGCTCCTGATAAAACCTATCCTAACAACGCATTGCTGTTAGCTGTGATCTGCTGCAGCATATTGAATACTACTGAGCGTAAAATCATTGACAAACGACACAATTTATCACTCTAAATAGCAGGGACCTTAGACACCCGAGGTATCTAATATATCAGCGCCTAAAAGTAACGAAAGTGTCTCTGACATAGCCCGATGATACAGTGAAGTTCCTCTCTTGGGAATACCGAAGATTTCGGGAACAACAGTGAATCTACACGACAGCTCACGAAAATACTGTCTTTTGGATTTCCTTTTTTGAGGGGGCAAACTAGTTGTCTTAGTTCATTATTCCCAATTTTCTTTCGAAAAAAACCCATACTTAACATTTAGGCATTTACAATTTATCCCATTTTAGTTGGAAAACAACATCGCTTTCTGCACGCATTGCGTGCCTATTTTTCTCTAGCGGCCATGGCCAATGACATGACCACTGTTTGGATCAAAACTTCAAAATGAAAGGAGCACGTTTCCACCTAGCTCTCACTTTGGTAAGGTCAGATGGAAACGGCCAATGGAACCGTACACGGGTGAACAGTCACAAGTTAGTGCATGAAAGACCACAAAATGCTTCGATGTTCAACAGCTTCAGCCACGTTTATAAGCCCGTGTCAAAGAAGAACGACAGTTTAAAGGATCGAGACCAATATAGCTCTCACCACCTCTTGCAGATTATTGTAGTATATATAGATTATTATAGCATTGTACATAGAACACGTAATTCAGTTGAAAGACTGCGATGTGTTTTTCTATGAATAAACGATTTCTTCTTCTTTTCTTCTTCTTTGTATGTTGGCAGTTTGCAGTCTTTGTATATTAAGCAATCTTTTACGCTTAACCAACGTCCTAAAGTTGTTTACAAATGTTTCAACTGAGGCTGAGAGGAGAGGGTTAGTAAGCTAAAGGCTAGGTGAAGCAAAACTTGGGGGTTTTTTAAAACCCTCCATTTCTTAAAAGATCTGTTTGCTCCTTGTAAAATGCAATGTCAATGAAAATAGCGTGAGAAAAGTATGTGGGGACAAACTGATTTCTAGTTTGCTAGCTTATCGTTGAGATCGGTAGTATGATCCTTAAATATTTTATAGTGCACAAAAGGGTATATACTCTCTTACCTGTGAAAAAGCAACTGTAACTGTATTGTGTGGTACCGGCAAACGTTCTGTACGTGTGTAAATGGAGTCACTGGATTTCCAGTATTCCCCCCCCCCCGACCGTTTACACCGAAGGAGGGAAGAATGAAAAATGTGCATTGGCTTTATTGAAGTTAACGAAGACTGATAGTCGGATCACATTTTTAATCATGTCTGCTTTGCTAAGGAAAACTTTGAGTGGCTGTCTCCCTAAGATCCTCATAACCCAAATTGGTCACAAAATAGATTTCCTTCAAATCTTGTATGTGAATTGCACTTTGTCTGGGTACTTTGAAAAGCACTTTTGGGCTCTAAATGCTTTCTTCGACAGTGTACAAGGGGGGTCCCCTGGTGGACAAAAATGGACATTTTAGAGGGTCCACAATAGGTTTGGCGGGATGCAGGATTTGGCTTATTTTTGTGGCGATATTCGGGATGGGAGCTGAAAAAACGAGCGGGATGCGGGAATTTCGATTACGAGCGGGAGCGGGATTTTGTGTTTTCAAGGAGTCGGGATGCGAGAATCGCAAGGGAAAAGTAGCGGGATGCCGGCGTTATTTGAATTTTTACGAGACTGGGTGATTTTACAAGGGCAGACTGATACAAATGTATCCTTTGCGGTATGAAGTGTGTTGGCTTTCAAGCAATGAATCCGCCAAGGCAGAGCAGCCTGAATGTCAAACTAGTATGAGTCTTTTTGTGGTGTTTTGTGTTCATTTCGGACATTTCTATTCTCGTCACTTCTATCACAAGAATGAGGTATCAAGTCAGATGTCGTGTTGCATTTCTTGGCCTTGTCTGCGTTCTTGACATTTCCGACCCTTTCCATTGAGCGTTGGTTGGAACAGCTATGGTTGGTCTAGCCGGTATGGCAACACCGGCGGACGATAATGTAACGACGGTCGCCGAAAGCGAGGTATTTGACATCACGAATTTTGCTGCTATATATTATGAAACGACTGCGAGCAGGCATGCCTTTCTTTGAAAAGAACGCCTCCAAGAAGAGATTTTCTGAAGGCAAGTAAACACACTGAAAGCTTTGAAATAAACTGTTAGGTGAGTCGAGTTTTATAAATCCTTTCTATATTCATTTTTGGAGACCTCGTAACTGGACCTTTGTGCCCCTAGCCTTGTCTAAGGATACAATCCATTTTTATACAGCTGGGTGTAGAGAAACAACGTGGAGAACACTTTGTGTCTAAGGAACGCACCGACCTTCAGATCAAAACCCCGACGCGCTAACCACTGCGCAACTACCCCTTAATTAAAAATTTTGAACAGAAAGAGGGTCATGTCATAAAGACATTCAGTTGGTTGCAATTGTCTTCCAAAAAAAGCAGGACTGACCGAGAATACATAACAAACAATCTTTGTCAATCTATATTTTTCACCAATACCTGGACAAGATAAGGTAAAACAGAATAACACAAACAAAACACACGTTAGGGTCATTTAAGACCACAAAAACGTCGACCATAAAAACGAATTACGTTTGCCTGCTATCCGTTGTATAAAAACGTGTCTGCTACCCATAAAAACTTGTCTGCTATCCGTTGTATAAAAGGTAAGTGATGTTTTCATCATGAATATAGCAAACTAGTTAAAAAGTTTGGCTGGTAAAACAGTTGTGGGAGCTTGGTCCATGACGACTTAATGGTTATGATCCAGTTTGCAGTATATGTAGCCCCCAGAACCACCTGATCGTGGGGGTACTGCTCTACCAAATGTGAACCTACGGTACCCCCAAAAACGTCTTGCTTTTGAAATTTCGCCCCCGCGACTTGGTTTTGCTGCACTTTCTCTAGATTAGCAGTATACCCCCAAACATAGTGAATGTCACTTCCGGGGGGCATGTACTTAAACCCGGAACGCCGGAATACTTAAACCCGGAACGCCGGAATTCTTAAACCCTGAACACCGGAATACTTAAACCCGAAATGCCGGAATACCTCAACTCCAAATGACGATTTAATATACACAAGGTCGCTGAAAAGACGAACAATTAGGTTAAGCCACGCTATTACATTATTAACGTTACCTTCTGACTCCCGCCAAAACCATTCTCCTCACTATCCCTTCCCCAGCCCCCTGCCTTACGTTTTCCCGCCAACCATAATTATTATAATTTATTTGATTGCTGGGCTGTTTCGCACTGGCATCGACATGGAGGACTCTCCAGCAAGGTAAGCGTATGTAGCTGAAATTTTCTGTTTGACGTAAAGCGTTTAAAGTAACATTTACAAAGTGATAAACTGTTATTCCCTTCCTTTAGTCGCAGCCAAAGTCCACAGAAAAAGAGGTAAGACACTGAATCTTAACTAGCCTGCGCGCAGGATTTGGCGGGAGTCAGAAGGTAACGTTAATAATGTAGCATGGCTTAACCTTAATTGTTCGTCTTTTCAGCGATCTTTTGTATATTAAATCGTCATTTAGAGTTGAAGTATTCTAGCATTCTGGGTTTTACTATTCCGGCGTTCCGGCGTTCTGGCGTTCCGACGTTCCGGCGTTCAGGGTTTAAGAACATGCCCTTCTGGAGTTGATCACAGACTAGCCTGGGTAGTATGAGAACCAGGCTTAATCAGTGGAAGTTACGAGTATCCTCAGATTTTTGTTAGGGATTGAATAGCGGGTGAGATACTCGAGCTCGCGCAAAAATTACTCTACTAGAAGTTCTATCTCTGCTAGACTACTCTTAATCTAACTGTACAGTAGACGCCCGTTATCTAGAACAGAAAGTCGTTTCCTCTTGAATACTGTTTCCAGTCATTTACTACTGGCATTGCCGAAGGAATTTTTGATTTTCTTGAAACCCTGCTTTATTTTAAATTAACCCATAATGGGGGAGGGGGGGGGATGCACGGACTCTGCCTTTGGGGACTTGAAACTTTTCTATTATTTTTTATGTGTGAAGAAGCACCGCCAAAATTTTTATTGAACAAATGAGTTGGGAACAAATAAGTGTGGTAGGTCAATGTACAGTGAGATTCACGTTGCTAAGGCAATCAAACTTTGACAGGCGTGTTCATCTGAAATTATTTGGTACATTACTGTTTTAACTGAAAACAAAAATGACTTTCTTACTGAAGGTGTCATGCTATTAGATAATTTTAGAGTTCTTTTATCATTTTTGTTCACTTTTTGGTCAATTGGGTGGCTTTCCGAAGTCTTAGGGAAATGTAGCCTGCGTAGCAAGCGTTTCCGTAGATTTTTCCGCCCGTTTGAGAACGCTTGCTGCGTAGGCTAAGGGAAATCACGAAATCCAATACGGTGGATCCAATTGGAATTTATGACATAAATCTGACGTCGTGTGACGTCATCATTATCCCTTGCCGATCTCAAAGGAGACATTCTTGGACAAAATTCTTGGACATACTTTTGACCCTCTAAGTTTCATTTTCATTGCTTTATTGCTATGGGAGTTTGCTGGAGGCCTGCCCCACAACGGCTACAGAAGACCAAAGAAGGCCCGGTCTAGATAGGGTTAAGGTTGTCTCTTAACTGCAGCTGATTACTTTCTCAAAACTGAGGGAACCTTTCAAAGCGCCAGAAGTCGAAAACAGGAAGGTTATTTTCAAATCTATGAAGACGTGCCCAGATGTACGAATTAGTTTACTTAGCTGAAACCACGGTCTTCATTGTGGTTGTGTGCTTGCAGATTAAATTGAGGACACAAATTTGTTTCTTCTCCCCATGAGCTCCAACCCTTTTTTTCAAATAAATTCACTATTAATTGGTGAAGGATCATGAATTCAAATTTTCGATAGCTAAGAGCCAAAACGCGAGTGCAAAATGCAGCAGTACCCAGTGTTGTTTTTGACATTAGTTACTGGTCAGTGGCTACTGCCAGAATAATATAACACGAGAGAACTGTAAATGCATGGAAGGCTTGTTGTAAATGAAGGTTGTTGACTGAAGAATTTCTCAAAAACCGACTGCTTTTATCAGCTGCTTGTGTTATTTGTTATTCTAGTCCACAGTATATTCAGTTCAATGTCAATTGTATTTGTTTAGGTAGCTGCTGACCAGCCATTGCGAGATTAGTGTACTAATGGCAATTATCACAATTAAAGATTAAAGATTAAAGATTTGACGCTTCTAAGATGATCTCTGAAACGCACGGATCTATATATTTGATCGAAGATGAGAGAAAATTGAGGTAATTGGTACAAATGTAAACAGAACAAGATGCCCTTCGTTGATTTCATTGTTTTGCAGGGGGCCGACTAAGTGCTCGCTAAATAAGTTTGCAAAACACAGGCTGTGATATACTCAATATGACTTGCTTTTATTGATTTATTCTCAGATCAATAGTTCTAGATCAAGGTTGTTTTGTAAAGCGCAATTAGCAATCATCACTAAAAAGTGGCATGTACTTAATAACATGTTTATCTTGTGAATTGAGCATAGTTAATGAGCTATTTGAATGCTGTACGTTTTAATTAAAGCTATGTGCGAAATGTTACCAGTTTACATTTGTGTCCTGTTGTAGTTTCAGGAGTACCCAACGACTGTTTTAGGGGAAATCGATTGTAGAGTGAACTAAACATCACCTGCGGGTCCCCGCGTCAAACTTGTTTAATATTTAACTTTCCTGGGAAAAAAATACCCGCTCTTCACTGCCAGCGAGCAGGACTTTTAATCAATAAAAATCCCAGCCAGCATCAATTTTGAGGTTTGTCAACGAGCCAGCAAGGTTAAAATCGCCAAAAAAAGAAACATCCAGCCAGCGTAGAGGAAATATTTCCAGTTTGCCAGCAAGTGATCATGTACACCATTTCTTAGCCAGCCAGAGAACTTTTGAAGTAAACTTTGCGAAAACGACTACATTTGGGGGGGGAGGGGTGCGCGACATCTTTTTTTTGGGGGGGAGGGGCGAATTTAATGAAACGGTACATTTATTTATGAGCTACACTCTTCGTTGCTACACCGTTTTTATTTTTTTATTTCTTATTTTTTGGAGAGTTTACAGTCGTTGGAAAGCTAAAATGTATCCTAGCAAACTGCACTACCCAACGTGAAATAGTTTAGCTAGTAAAATTTCAATTTTCATAGCAAAGGTGTAAACGGAAGACTTTTTTACTCACGTGAACATTGAACACAAAAAATGTCCTTCAAACAATAATTGTGACTAAATTCATTTAACATTAAACAAACAGACTTTCTGCACATTTCACAGATTACACTTAATATCCCATAACAATAAACAAACAAACAAAGGTGAAACAAAAGTTTGGTACTCACCGTTTTGAAGCAGTCCGCTAGAGGCCCAAGCTGCACAATGCAAATTCTCATAATCGCTCGAAAAAGTGTCGCGTAAAAAGTCGTAATTAAGTGTCAAGTTAAACGATAGTGAAGGAATCACAATTATACAAATGCAAGGCCGTTAGAACCTGAAGTTTTATACACTGCACACTTACAAGGAGAAAGAAAGACTAAGGCAGATTCATTTGACGAACCTCAGATTTAGTTGGCCAGCGTATGTCATGGTTATCAGTTCCTGATTACCAGGAATGTCAGCAAATAAATCAATATCAAAACAAAACAAAAAATACTCAAGTGCAACCTTAACAAGTGCAATCAACTAGACGGAAAAAATCGATAAAAACGAACTCAACAGTTTCACGTCAGTAGCTGCAAATTTTCGAAACAAAAGCCATCGTTAATTGATTCGCGACAGAACTGCCGCAAAGATTCGCAGCAAAAGCCATTGTCAGTTGTCGTAAGGCATTCACCGTAAAAGATTCGCGACAGAACTGCCGCAAAGATTCGCAACAAAAGCCATTGTCAGTTGTCGTAAGGCATTCACCGTAAAAGATTCGCGACAGAACTGCCGCAAAGATTCGCAGCAAAAGCCAGTGTCAGTTGTCGTAAGGCATTCACCGTAAAAGATTCGCGACAGAACTGCCGCAAAGATTCGCAGCAAAAGCCAGTGTCAGTTGTCGTAAGGCATTCACCGTAAAAGATTCGCGACAGAGCTGCCGCAAAGATTCGCAGCAAAAGCCAGTGTCAGTTGTCGTGAGGCATTCACCGTAAAAGATTCGCGACAGAACTGCCGCAAAGATTCGCAGCAAAAGCCAGTGTCAGTTGTCGTAAGGTATTCACCGTAAAAGATTCGCGACAGAACTGCCGCAAAGATTCGCAGCAAAAGCCAGTGTCAGTTGTCGTAAGGCATTCACCGTAAAAGATTCGCGACAGAACTGCCGCAAAGATTCGCAGCAAAAGCCAGTGTCAGTTGTCGTAAGGCATTCACCGTAAAAGATTCGCGACAGAGCTGCCGCAAAGATTCGCAGCAAAAGCCAGTGTCAGTTGTCGTGAGGCATTCACCGTAAAAGATTCGCGACAGAACTGCCGCAAAGATTCGCAGCAAAAGCCAGTGTCAGTTGTCGTAAGGTATTCACCGTAAAAGATTCGCGACAGAACTGCCGCAAAGATTCGCAGCAAAAGCCATTGTCAGTTGTCGTAAGGCATTCACCGTAAAAGATTCGCGACAGAACTGCCGCAAAGATTCGCAGCAAAAGCCAGTGTCAGTTGTCGTAAGGCATTCACCGTAAGAGATTCGCGACAGAACTGCCGCAAAGATTCGCAGCAAAAGCCAGTGTCAGTTGTCGTAAGGCATTCACCGTAAAAGATTCGCGACAGAACTGCCGCAAAGATTCGCAGCAAAAGCCAGTGTCAGTTGTCGTAAGGCATTCACCGTAAGAGATTCGCGACAGAACTGCCGCAAAGATTCGCAGCAAAAGCCATTGTCAGTTGTCGTAAGGCATTCACCGTAAAAGATTCGCGACAGAACTGCCGCAAAGATTCGCAGCAAAAGCCAGTGTCAGTTGTCGTAAGGCATTCACCGTAAGAGATTCGCGACAGAACTGCCGCAAAGATTCGCAGCAAAAGCCATTGTCAGTTGTCGTAAGGCATTCACCGTAAAAGATTCGCGACAGAACTGCCGCAAAGATGCGCAGCAAAAGCCAGTGTCAGTTGTCGTAAGGCATTCACCGTAAAAGATTCGCGACAGAACTGCCGCAAAGATTCGCAGCAAAAGCCATTGTCAGTTGTCGTAAGGCATTCACCGTAAAAGATTCGCGACAGAACTGCCGCAAAGATTCGCAGCAAAAGCCAGTGTCAGTTGTCGTAAGGTATTCACCGTAAAAGATTCGCGACAGAACTGCCGCAAAGATTCGCAGCAAAAGCCAGTGTCAGTTGTCGTAAGGCATTCACCGTAAGAGATTCGCGACAGAACTGCCGCAAAGATTCGCAGCAAAAGCCAGTGTCAGTTGTCGTAAGGCATTCACCGTAAGAGATTCGCGACAGAACTGCCGCAAAGATTCGCAGCAAAAGCCAGTGTCAGTTGTCGTAAGGCATTCACCGTAAGAGATTCGCGACAGAACTGCCGCAAAGATTCGCAGCAAAAGCCATTGTCAGTTGTCGTAAGGCATTCACCGTAAAAGATTCGCGACAGAACTGCCGCAAAGATTCGCAGCAAAAGCCAGTGTCAGTTGTCGTAAGGCATTCACCGTAAAAGATTCGCGACAGAACTGCCGCAAAGATTCGCAGCAAAAGCCATTGTCAGTTGTCGTAAGGCAATCACCGTAAAAGATTCACGACAGCGTAAAAAGGCAAAATGTTTAAGGCTACATCACTCATTTTAGAAAATGTGTCTAAATGAAGTACTTTTAAAAGTATCGTTTAAAGCCCATCAGATTTACTACTTATTCACTCAAATGCTTTTTTGCGACAGCGACATTTCAAATTTCCGAAGGGCAATATTTCGTAGTTTTATAATCATTTAAATTTAATACTTCAAAATTTGTAATAAATAAGAGACTTTCATTCCTCCTGACGTCAACGTTTAGCAATTTTACAGAAGGAAACAAAAAAGGGTAATAAAGTACTGTACTTTGAGATGTGTTTTGGAGAAGTCAGTAAACTAGCCCCCCCCCCCCCCACAAAGAATGTGACAGTGACATAAAACCGGCGGGAGAGCTTGAATCATTTCAGCAGAGAATATTTCCTCCAAAAAGCAGGAAAAGGTTACTTGCAAAGGTAGAACATGCTATTACGCCAGGAATGCCGAGTCTTATTCGGAAAAATGCACACCTTTAAAGACTGGATACCCCAAAAAGTTTCATCTCCCTCGTGTTCGATAGAGTAAACGCGATAAAATCGGCAGCGAAAGCCGCACTGAGCGGTTGAATTACAGGCAGTCTTAGACTTGCACCAAGTCGCCCTCTCTTAGGATCGGCGGGCGAAGCGAGCCGAAATGCGTCGCGATGCGACGAGCGCGAGCGACGAAGTCGCGAGAGGGCGACTGCTAGAAGGATTTTGAATCACGTTTCCCGCCAGAAACAAACGGCATGAATTATGAATTTAAAAGGGGGCGGTCCTTCTGTGAGCGCGTGACTTTACTAGCGGGTGTCAAATCTCAAGACTACTTGTTTGTGATGGCTGAAAGTAGCGCGGGGTCAACTTCAACCAAAACTATCACGCGAGTTGCCGTTTCTCTATGCTCGAAAGAACAAATTTGTGATTAACAACAAGTGATTAACAACGATTACAGGCGTAGAATGATCGGCTCAGGTAGGAGAAAAAAAACAAGGCTTGCTTGGATCTAGAAATCCTCGCTGGACGGCAGTTCACACCAACTGAATTGACGATTAACATAATATGTAGAAATTGCGCCGACAAGAACGAGACTATAGTGAATAAAGTGAACCTTGTTACGAACTCTTTGAAGACAGGTCATGAAGCGATAGCTGCCCAGAAAGAAAGCGGGACCAGCACGAAAAGACTCTCTTCTGGTGCCTCTGGTAGCTCGAGTAAAAGATCGCTTCTCCTGCAGGATGCCCCACAAAAACAAACCTCGAGCGAACAAGAATTTATGCTTCTCACAAGAGATACCTCCACACAAGCAGATTTATTTGATTCATCAGAGGAGGAGAGTTCCGTTGAAGTTAGCATAATAAGCTTAATTTAAGCTGGGAATGGCTGAAAATCTGTAGCCCAGTGAGACAAAACATTTTCTCGGTTAGCTTAAATTCAAGTGATTTCCTGTCGTTTCCAAACATATAACAACTTTTATGTTCAATATAGTCCCCTGAGAAAAGCTGAGTTAACATTTGACATTTGACATTTACATTTGAATGATAGTTTCTTTGAGATCTCGATTCTGATTGGCCGCGGATATAATTTATTCACCGACCCGTTTTTGGCCTACCTAAACCGCGCGTCGACGAAGGACTTTGTGAAAGTCTAAGGCAGTCTGTGCTTTCGCTGAACATTCTCCGGAGGTGTTTAGTTTTGACCGAGAGTAGATTGCTGTTTTCACGGTAAAAAATACTATACAGTCAAACCATCTTACCCGCGAGGTGTCATAACTTGCCAGCCACTTCCGGTGACCTTTTTTCCAGATTGCAACTTTGAACCGCGCATCTTGTCAGTAATAATCGAGACAGACGTAGAAGCCGTGCCGCAAATTTATGTCACAAACACGAGCAAAGTGTCTTACACGACGCGGTCTGTAGGCTCGATTGCCAGTCGGTTTTCGGGGAAGAAAGCAGGACCCGAGTGAGCGGCGGAAATCGATATTCGTTACAATTGACTCAGAGTTGACTAATGGACCTAAGGAGTTCTGTTTTGTTGCGTGGATGAATGAAACATTTTGCCTAAGGTTAAAAATGACTCCCTTCTCGTTTTCCAAATGTCTTCAGTTTCCAAAGATATCCTCAGACCTTTAAAAATGAAAGCAAATCCTTCAAGTTCTAAATTCAGCCAACATTACAACCGATTTCACAGCTATGTGTAGACCCGGGGTTTCAAGCATGATGCACCGGCTATGAGCAGCTATGAGTTGTCCGTCTCAATTGTATCATATTTACAAAGCGGTAAACAAAATTAGCAGATCTACGTTTTTTGTAATTGCTTTCTTTATATCTCAGAAAGTACGAATTTCTTCTGTGAACTCCTTTCATGCGCAAATTTCCAGAATTATCTTTTGATCATGGTCGCCCCGAGGAGCGCAAAATTCATCCTATTACGGGCTTTATTACTTCAAAATAAGAAAAATAACTAAACTGATACACACCAAAAAAACCACTCACCCTAACGTTGCTACTTGGCGGGGATTGCCGCGGAGATCGCCATCAAACAACCAGCTCAAACGAAAAGGTAAACGTTTACCGAGCTCAACCGATTTGTTCATTCAAAATAAGAGTTTCGTATTACCTCTTTTTTTAAATCGACAGCTGATGTTAACCTGTAGCTGTCGACACGCCCCTCTCTACGTGATTCGCGTTCGCTTGCTTGTTAGCGGCTAATCACGCGCGCGTCACGTTTCCGTGCCGCAGGTGATTTCCGCCCTCGCTCCCTTGTTCTTTTTGATCGACAATCCCTGAGCGGGAAGAGAGACTGCTCGTAGTCAGAACACAATTTGTTTTTAGAGTCTAATAGCCAGGAAAAAACAAACAAGCTATTTTTCCCCAGCTAGAGACAGTGTTTTAATATCAATTCCCTGCAAGCCGGGTGTTTACGAAACATCCCAGCCAGTTAACTATCTAATGTTTAACTTTCCCAGCAAGCTCAATTCCAGCCTGTCGAGCGGGTTTTTTGTCGAGCGGCCCCGTCAGGTACTCCTGTAGTTTGAAACTATTTTCGTGTTTTCCTGATGTAAGGGAGCATTGCTCGCATCACAGTTGCTCTTAAATTCCACGCATAGGTTGTGGTTGGTAATTTGAATACTGGTGTTTCAAAGCGGCGCCACGTTCTTTAAACCGTCTGGCCGCACGATTTCATTTTATTATAATTAAGACCAAGTCTTTGCTAGACGAGGTCTTTTTGTTAAATGTATTTTTGTTTACCCATTTTCCCTACCTTTTTAAAAGATGTGAAATTGGGTTGTTAAAGTTAAGTCTTACCTAAAGTTAAGTCTGATTGGGGTAGACGCGTCACCTCATTCCAAGCCTTTAACGACTGGATGGCTCTTCCCATGGACTTGAGGAGGCCCATGCCATGCAATACATTTAAAAGGCTCTTGAACATCTTTTTATCAAATCAAATTATATGATTCACTAGTTTTAGCAAAATATGTATATATATTTTAAGGACCTTTGATCTATTTTTACCATATTTGTACTTTTTATATTTTTAGTTTTAGCTTGTATCTTTTACAATGTTTAGTTTTATTTTATTCTTTTGTTATAGAGGACCTCCCTGAAAACCACTCAACGTGATGGGAGTATCCTCTTTAAAAATTTATTATTATTATTATTATTATTATTATTATTATTATTATTATTATTATTATTATTATTAAAAGGAACTGTTTTAACTACTCAAAACTACTACATGGAAATGTCAGTAACACTTAAGGATAAGGAAGAGTTGTACTTAACAACCAACAGTAGAATTTCGTCCTGCATCAAATTTTAAGTGCCGTGGGGAGTTACCAAAGTTGTTGAAAATTGGCATTTTTGTACCAATAAAATGTCCATTTTTGCCCACCAGGGGATCCCCATTGTACACTGTCGAGGAAAGCATTTAGAGCCCAAACGAAAAGTGTTTTTAAAGTACCCAGACAAAGTGCAATTCACGTACAAAATTTGAAGGAAATCTATTTCGTAACCAATTTGGGTTATGAGGATCTTAGGGAGACAGCCACTTAAGTACAGAGGCTAGATGGAGAGGGGTTGTGGACGTGGTGTTCGAATATATCGAGTATATCAAGCCAACTTCAATTTTTTTTCAAAGCTTCTGTCAAAACTTTTTTAATAATCTTTATTGAAAACAAAAACAAAACAAAGGAATTACATTGATCAAGAAAAAGCAAACAAAACAAAAGTAACAATCCTATGATACAATCATCTGGTAATATCTGCATCCTAAAAACCGAGGCGAATCTTACACTTTGAGCTATTTGATTTTCATTATTGATTATAAGTAAAAAGCATATATGCTACAGGGAGCAAGCAATCACGAGAAAACAAATTTAAAAAAATAATAATAACGTGTCTTGCCAAAGGGGCCCATTTCTTATCATCAGTGTTGGCCTGTCCTGTTTCAATCTTGTATTGAGAACGTAAGACGGTCAAGAAACCTTTTATTCCTGGGGCGTTTCCTTAATCTTGCAGTACCATATGAAAAATTTAGCTAAAGGGAAGCATAGGTTCAGTTGTAGTGAATAGCGTCGACTTCCAAATCGTTTTTTTTTTCGATAAGACATCTGTCATTAAGTATGTTGCGGAGCAGGATGTTTAGAACATGGTGGATAGAATCACATCCGCGTCCCTACCGGACCATACATACTTGAACAGATCAGACAATACCTTGTTGCTCGTAGAGAAAAAATTAAAGAAAACTTCTGATTCCAAAATCGACAAGATTTTACGTTTTAGACAACATTGCTTTACGTAAAAGTAAACGGATTCAAACAATAATGCCCAGGCCCTAAAAAGTGACTTGTGGCCATATATGCCTTCTTGGTTCGCGAAGCCGGGTTAACTGATCTAAAGAAAGCTAAACGTTTATCACCATTTTTGCAGCTCTTCCTGAGAAAAAATCTATATGATTCCCACATAGGTATTGAAAGTAGCTAAAATTGAGCAGACGTTAGCGCTCCAGGGCTGTGCTGCAAAACGCTTGTAAACCGGCTCAGGCTTACTGGATTAAAGGCAGGTACGCCCCTGATAAACGGGCTACGTCACGGTTCTTTTAGGATCAACCTTTTCTCCTACACGAAATGCTCCTAGAACATCCCGGCAGAGAGCGAAACTGGATGATTTTTACTCAGAGGGAAAACAAACCAAAGTCAGTTTCTCGCAAGTCAAGAAACAAGAGAGAAATTTGAAAAATTATGCCTCAGTAATTTTCCAAGTTGGAATCCATTTCCATCCTAACCATCTGCAGCCAACCACACTTAGATATAGTCTCAGAAAACTGATAGAGTAGTCTTAAACAAAACTGAACCATTAGTTTTGGATTTTCTTTGACTGTAATATGTCTGTTAGCTTTTAAAGCAATCCTAAAAATATTTGATAAAGCCCCTTAAACATAAACTTAGTAGAGCAGTCGCCACTGAGACTTGGCTGTCTCTACTGAGACTAAAAATCCACAGGCCTGGTCATCATTTCAGCTCTTTTTGCCGAGTAGTTACGACCCTTCCAAGACCGCCAGTCAATGCCATCATGGTCAGACGAGTGATGGCCATGATAGTAGAACCCGTTTAGGTTTCCAGTTACGCAGCTGTTGAACCACCAACCTCCTTTAAACGACACAGCACAGTTACCCGAGCTGTTATCATTGTCGCGATCTTTGGTTGAAAAAGCAGAGTCGCGGTGATGGTCCAATGAATCACCAGCAGTTCCTTAAATTTAAAGAAACCGAATGTTATCAGATCCAAACAGACCACACTATTCAAGCAGTCTGCGAGAGGACGCGATGTTTCCCCTAATGCGCTGAGAAAACCTCGAGAATCTAGAGTATAGTGTAAACGTATATAACGCTCATGCAATACTCACAGCTCACTGTTGGACCGCGCCTTACCCAGTCCCAGGCCACTCTCTTTTCAGCGAAATCCACCGTCTTCTCTCGTACATGTATATGGGAACAGAAAAAGGGACTGTGCACAGTCCGTGGTGCTAGTATGGACTATTTGTTGAAGAGAATACTAGAGAACTGGGGCCTTTCCGGGGATCTGAGGAATTAGGAGACTAGGAAACGTTGCGTTTTGAAATGGGGCCGAGCAAGAGAGAAACCAAGGGCAAGGGCAAAAATCGGCAGCTTGAGGACCTGAACTACCGCAGAGGGCAAAGCAAAGAAACATGTGGTATAGGGGAATTCAAAAAAGGTCAGATGAGTTCAAATTGGCACGTACAGGTGTCATATTTATGTATTTGTACAAAGAACTGAACAACTTTTTTTTTTCGAAAAAAAGAAAAAAAGAATCAGAACAAAAAAGGGAAAGGAAAAGTATACACATAAATATCAACAAACACTAACCGGAATAAGTTCCAAGGCTTATTTTATAGTTGGTGTTTTCGCTTGATACAGCAAAGAGGTCGTACTCAGCGTACGCAGTATTTCCCTTCGTGTCTTCAAGCTCAACGCGAAGTCTGCTTTTCTTTGTTTTTGTTAGGCGATTGATTTTGTCCAATCCGAGCCAATATTCGCCATTCAGGTTACCAAAGCCGCGCTTGTAGTCGTTCCAGCCGCGGTTGAAATCAACCGAGCCATCTAATCTTTTCTGAAACACCGTCCACCCTCCACCGGCTGTTTTCTGGTCACAAAACACATCAAAGGAACCTAAACCATCAGGGTCGATTGTATAAACGCCGTTCTTTCGCAGGCCAGATTTGTACAGCTCAGCACAGTTTTTTTTAACTGCCAAAAAATAAAATTTTGCAGCAGGTTATAAAATAAAAGGCCATTCAAAGGTTTTCCTCTTCATTTTGACAAGGGCTCAAACTTTGTTAGCTACGAGTAACACAGTGTTTGTACGAGAACACAGTGATTAACACATTGCGTAACACAATGAGTAACACAGTGATTGTACGGGGTAAAAAACTCTCTCAGCTAAGATTCCTGGCGAATAATTTTTACCTGAGATCAAATTTACTGAGAAGGGTTTGGACGCGTTTTTGTTTTCGTTTTCGTCATACATTTCTCAGTAAAAATTTCCGTGTACGCTGGCTCGGTCGTTGAAAATAGAATTAAACTCAAAGTGACACGAATACTCGCTTTTCAGCCAAGCGACATTCTGCAAACTTAATGGATAAAGCCTTTATCGACGTAAATATTTTAGGAATCAAATTTGGCGGAAATTACTTGACACCCATCATATTCAACCATTGTGGTTCAGTTGCCTGCGCCGCGCGGATTGCCTCTTGTTCCGCTTCCTTCCTTCCTTCCTTCCTTAGTCGAGAAAAAAAGGAATGGCAGGTAAAGCTGCGATTGGGTGTATGAGGCAATGAAGGAAAGGCTGAACTACGGGGGCTCACTCTTTAATTTGTTGTCTCCAGAGAGAGGATAAGAAAGTTTATTATTCTTGATCCTACCCACCTGATTTCGGGTTATTTCCACTCAAATTGTCGATCTTTTTCTGTATATCTGCCAGCTGGTTCTCAATTCTATTAAGCTGGGTTTTGATATCCTTGTCTGGTGCTGAGTAATAATTGTTAAAGTGCACACTGTCGCACTTCGTCGACGAGGTTCTACTGGACGGCGCTTTGTTAGGTGGTGGCGTAGCTTGACTCGGAGCGTTGGTCACACTTGCCGCATTTGTAACTTGACAGACTTGAAACAGAAAAATGGCACCAAATATCGCTTTAACCAAAACCATTTCTTTCAATTCTTATTTTTATGGTGAACGCAATGAAATCGCGTGAATGTGTGGTAAAACAGGCACCCTGCAATAACTTGTGATCAGATGTCAGATTTAAGGTGAAGTATCTCACCCAATGTTTATTTAAGGTTGATTTCTGCTGACGTCTACATGCAGTCGTGCTCACGGACGTGAATTCAACCGCTTTACGTGCAAAGATAAGATTACAGTGCTGGTTTAATCTCCACTGAAGCACGTACAGCTTTTTGTGAGTAAGGATGTGGCTTTACGTGCAAAAAGAAAGTTAGAGCAAATTTATCAACTGCTTGTATCTGCGGAAAGTTGCACAAATTCAAACTCTAGACAATCTCAACAGTTAGCCAAGAACCTTGCGCGGGCACACAGCCACTTTTAGGCAGTTCGCGTCCTTTGAGGCTGGCTGTGCGGATGCGTGAAGATCTTGCCTAGTGGCATCTTGAAAGGTAACCACGTCTCATAGTGGTTCCCAGATCCCGTTTGAATTACGTCCTGATCTTGTTGTCCTTCCGATATAGAACAATATAACGAACGAAGAGTACTTCGAAAGTAGAAAGACTTGAAAACGAGGTGAGATTACATTCATAGCGCCATAATTCACAGGCCAAATTTTAGCAACTCTTTATCATTCCTAGGACTGATCATCACAGTATTCAAAGTGCATAAAGAAATAAAGTAACGTGATTTTAAACCAGGAAGCTCCACTTGACAGTCTTGACATGCGCAACATGTTTCCACGTTGCCACCCGAGGTGAGCCACAAATGAGCCAAAACTTCTAATTATATTAAATGACGCACGAATAACTCAATGGGCTAAGATCCAAGCTAAAAGATTGACAAATAAATGCAGAGGACAGCAAAATAGACATCTTCGAAGCCACGAAAACGGTGGAAAAATATTGTGATCCGTGGGGCTGCTAACACAGAAAAAAAAATTAGGAACGCAATACATTCAGAAGCGACGACTTTTCTTTCTTCACGGAGAAGCAAAAGTAAGGAAACGCTGGACGGATGCAGCAAACTCGGGACCACATATAAGCACAAAACCGATGAAAAGGAAAGAAAAGGAAACAACTGAAAGGAAGGAGGTGTGAAGCGAACAAAATAACTTCCTTTCAACTTCCACTTTTCTTTAATGCATCTCCCCTTTCTTCCTGTTTGTTGTTGTTGCTAGGGGGTGAAAATTGGGCACATTTGAACAAATATCTTCCAGTAAACACTGAGTGTGGCTAGTACCCTTTTTAATACTCGTACCGAGGCCAGTATAAACAAATGTTCTAAAAGAAGTGAGCTGTAGACGTACTGACTGTGAATGCCTCCAGTCCCAGCATGTGGTACTGAATGAATGACGCTAAAACGGTGTAGGCAACGAGAGGGCAATGGAAATTTGTTGGGTCCCGTCTAATGAGCATGAGGGTATACTCTTTTTTGCTTGAGATGTGAATCTAAACAAACTCCAAACGTATCTGACAGAGTTTGGAGCTGGTATTTGACATCACGAATTTTGCTGCTATATATTATAAAACGACTGCGAGCAGGCATGCCTTTCTTTGAAAAGAACGCCTCCAAGAAGAGATTTTCTGAAGGCAAGTAAAGACACTGAAAGCTTTGAAATAAACTGTTAGGTGAGTCGAGTTTTATAAATCCTTTCTACATTCATTTTTGGAGACCTCGTAACTGGACCTTTGTGCCCCTAGCCTTGTCTAAGGATACAATCCATTTTTATACAGCTGGGTGTAGAGAAACAACGTGGAGAACACTTTGTGTCTAAGGAACGCACCGACCTTCAGATCAAAACCCCGACGCGCTGACCACTGCGCAACTACCCCTTCTTTAAAAATTTTGAACAGAAAGAGGGTCATTGAAGACATTCAGTTGGTTGCAATTGTCTTCCAAAAAAAGCAGGACTGACCGAGAATACATAACAAACAATCTTTGTCAATCTATATTTTTCACCAATACCTGGACAAGATAAGGTAAAACAGAATAACACAAACAAAACACACGTTAGGGTCATTTAAGACCACAAAAACGTCGACCATAAAAACGAATTACGTTTGCCTGCTATCCGTTGTATAAAAACGTGTCTGGTACCCATAAAAACTTGTCTGCTATCCGTTGTATAAAAGGTAAGTGATGTTTTCATCATGAATATAGTAAACTAGTTAAAAAGTTTGGCTGGTAAAACAGTTGTGGGAGCTTGGTCCATGACGACTTAATGGTTATGATCCAGTTTGCAGTATATGTAACCCCCAGAACCACCTGATCGTGGGGGTACTGCTCTACCAAATGTGAACCTACGATACCCCCAAAAACGTCTTGCTTTTGAAATTTCGCCCCCGCGACTTGGTTTTGCTGCACTTTCTCTAGATTAGCAGTATACCCCCAAACATAGTGAATGTCACTTCCGGGGGGCATGTACTTAAACCCTGAACGCCGGAATTCTTAAACCCTGAACACCGGAATACTTAAACCCGAAATGCCGGAATACCTCAACAGAGAAACATTATTAACGTTACCTTCTGACTCCCGCCAAAACCATTCTCCTCACTATCCCTTCCCCAGCCCCCTGCCTTACGTTTTCCCGCCAACCATAATTATTATAATTTATTTGATTGCTGGGCTGTTTCGCGCTGGCATCGACATGGAGGACTCTCCAGCAAGGTAAGCGTATGTAGCTGAAATTTTCTGTTTGACGTAAAGCGTTTAAAGTAAAATTTACAAAGTGATAAACTGTTATTCCCTTCCTTTAGTCGCAGCCAAAGTCCACAGAAAAAGAGGTAAGACACTGAATCTTAACTAGCCTGCGCGCAGGATTTGGCGGGAGTCAGAAGGTAACGTTAATAATGTAGCATGGCTTAACCTTAATTGTTCGTCTTTTCAGCGATCTTTTGTATATTAAATCGTCATTTAGAGTTGAAGTATTCTAGCATTCTGGGTTTTACTATTCCGGCGTTCCGGGTTTAAGTATTCCGGCGTTCCGGCGTTCTGGCGTTCCGACGTTCCGGCGTTCAGGGTTTAAGAACATGCCCTTCTGGAGTTGATCACAGACTAGCCTGGGTAGTATGAGAACCAGGCTTAATCAGTGGAAGTTACGAGTATCCTCAGATTTTTGTTAGGGATTGAATAGCGGGTGAGATACTCGAGCTCGCGCAAAAATTACTCTACTAGAAGTTCTATCTCTGCTAGACTACTCTTAATCTAACTGTACAGTAGACGCCCGTTATCTAGAACAGAAAGTCGTTTCCTCTTGAATACTGTTTCCAGTCATTTACTACTGGCATTGCCGAAGGAATTTTTGATTTTCTTGAAACCCTGCTTTATTTTAAATTAACCCCATAATGGGGGAGGGGGGGAATGCACGGACTCTGCCTTTGGGGACTTGAAACTTTTCTATTATTTTTTATGTGTGAAGAAGCACCGCCAAAATTTTTATTGAACAAATGAGTTGGGAACAAATAAGTGTGGTAGGTCAATGTACAGTGAGATTCACGTTGCTAAGGCAATCAAACTTTGACAGGCGTGTTCATCTGAAATTATTTGGTACATTACTGTTTTAACTGAAAACAAAAATGACTTTCTTACTGAAGGTGTCATGCTATTAGATAATTTTAGAGTTCTTTTATCATTTTTGTTCACTTTTTGGTCAATTGGGTGGCTTTCCGAAGTCTTAGGGAAATGTAGCCTGCGTAGCAAGCGTTTCCGTAGATTTTTCCGCCCGTTTGAGAACGCTTGCTGCGTAGGCTAAGGGAAATCACGAAATCCAATACGGTGGATCCAATTGGAATTTATGACATAAATCTGACGTCGTGTGACGTCATCATTATCCCTTGCCAATCTCAAAGGAGACATTCTTGGACAAAATTCTTGGACATACTTTTGACCCTCTAAGTTTCATTTTCATTGCTTTATAGCTATCGGAGTTTGCTGGAGGCCTGCCCCACAACGGCTACAGAAGACCAAAGAAGGCCCGATCTAGATAGGGTTAAGGTTGTCTCTTAACTGCAGCTGATTACTTTCTCAAAACTGAAGGAACCTTTCAAAGCCCCAGAAGTCGAAAACAGGAAGGTTATTTTCAAATCTATGAAGACGTGCCCAGATGTACGAATTAGTTTACTTAGCTGAAACCACGGTCTTCATTGTGGTTGTGTGCTTGCAGATTAAATTGAGGACACAAATTTGTTTCTTCTCCCCATGAGCTCCAACCCTTTTTTTCAAATAAATTCACTATTAATTGGTGAAGGATCATGAATTCAAATTTTAGATAGCTAAGAGCCAAAACGTGAGTGCAAAATGCAGCAGTACCCGGTGTTGTTTTTGACATTAGTTACTGGTCAGTGGCTACTGCCAGAATAATATAGCACGAGAGAACTGTAAATGCATGGAAGGCTTGTTGTAAATGAAGGTTGTTGAACGAAGAATTTCTCAAAAACCGACTGCTCTTATCAGCTGCTTGTGCAATTTGTTATTCTAGTCCACAGTATATTCAGTTCAATGTCAATTGTATTTGTTTAGCTAGCCGCTGACCAGCTATTGCCAGATTAGTGTACTAATGGCAATTATCACAATTAAAGATTAAAGATTAAAGATTTGACGCTTCTAAGATGATCTCTGAAACGCACGGATCTATATATTTGATCGAAGATGAGAGAAAATTGAGGTAATGGGTGCAAATGTAAACAGAACAAGATGCCCTTCGTTGATTTCATTGTTTTGCAAGGGACTAAGTGTTCGCTAAATAAGTTTGCAAAACACAGGCTGTGATATACTCAGTATGACTTGCTTTTATTGATTTATTCTCAGATTAATAGTTCTAGATCAAGGTTGTTTTGCAAAGCGCAATTAGCAATCATCAAGTGGCATGTACTTCATAACTTGTTTATCTTGTGAATTGAGCATAGTTAATGAGCTATTTGAATGCTGTACATTTCAATTAAAGCTATGTGCGAAATGTTACCAGTTGACATTTGTGTCCTGTTGTAGTTTGAAACTATTTTCATGTTTTCCTGATGTAAGGGAGCATTGCTCGCATCACAGTTGCTCTTAGATTCCACGCATAGGTTGTGGTTGGTAATTTGAATACTGGTGTTTCAAAGCGGCGCCACGTTCTTTAATCCGTCTGGCCGCACGATTTTATTTTATTATAATTAAGACCAAGTCTTTAACTTTCCATGACTGCAAGGAATTTGCTAGACGAAGTCTCACTTTTTGTTAAATGTATTTTTGTTTACCCATTTTTCCTACCTTTTTAAAGGCTGTGAAATTGAGTTGTTAAAAAGGAACTGTTTTATCTACTCAAAACAACTACATGGAAATGTCAGTAACACTTTAGGATAAGGAAGAGATGTACTTATCAACCAACAGTAGAATTTCGTCCTGCATCAAATTTTAAGTGTTGTGAGGAGTTACCAAAGTTATTGAAAATTGGCATTTTTGTACCAATAAAATGTCCATTTTTGTCCACCAGGTGACCCCCCTTGTACACTGTCGAAGAAAGTATTTAGAGCCCAAACGAAAAGTGTTTTTAAAGTGTTTTTAAAGTGTTTTCAAAGTGCAATTCACATGCAAGATTTGAAGGAAATCTATTTTGTAACCAATTTGGGTTATGAGGATCTTAGGGAGACAGCCACTTAAGTACACAGGCTAGATGGAGAGGGGTTGTGGACGTGGTGTTCGAATATATCGAGTATATCAAGCCAACTTCAATTTGTTTCAAAGCTTCTGTCAAAACTTTTTTTAATAATCTTTATTGAAAACAAAAACAAAACAAAGGAATTACATTGATCAAGAAAAAGCAAACAAAAACAAAAGTAACGGTCCTATGGTACAATCATCTGGTAATATCTGCATCCTAAAAACCGAGGCGAATCTTACACTTTGAGCTATTTGATTTTCATTATTGATTATAAGTAAAACGCATTTATGCTACAGGGAGCAAGCAATCATGAGAAAACAAATTTAAAAAAGTAATAATAACGTGTCTTGCCAAAGGGGCCCAGTTCTTATAATCAGTGTTGGCCTGTCCTGTTTCAATCTTGTATTGAGAACGTAAGACGGTCAAGAAACCTTTTATTCCTGGGGCGTTTCCTTAATCTTGCAGTACCATATGAAAAATATAGCTAAAGGGAAGCATAGGTTCAGTTGTAGTGAATAGCGTCGACTTCCAAATCTTTTGTTTTTCGATAAGACATCTGTCATTAAGTATGTTGCGGAGCAGGATGTTTAGAACATGGTGGATAGAATCACATCCGCGTCCTTACCGGACCATACATACTTGAACAGATCAGACAATACCTTGTTGCTCGTAGAGAAAAAAATTAAAGAAAACTTCTGATTCCAAAATCGACAAGATTTTACGTTTTAGACAACATTGCTTTACGTAAAAGTATACGGATTCAAACAATAATGCCCAGGCCCTAAAAAGTGACGTGTGGTCATATATGCCTTCTTGGTTCGCGAAGCCGGGTTAACTGATCTAAAGAAAGCTAAACGTTTATCACCATTTTTGCAGCTCTTCCTGGGAAAGAATCTATATGATTCCCACATAGGTATTGAAAGTAGCTAAAATTGAGCAGACGTTAGCGCTCCACGGCTGTGCTGCAAAACGCTTGTAAACCGGCTCAGGCTTACTGGATTAAAGGCAGGTACGCCCCTGATAAACGGGCTACGTCACGGTTCTTTTAGGTTCAACCTTTTCTCGTACACGAAATGCTCCTAGAACATCCCGGCAGAGAGCGAAACTGGATGATTTTTACTCAGAGGGAAAACAAACCAAAGTCAGTTTCTCGCAAGTCAAGAAACAAGAGAGAAATTTGAAAAATTATGCCTAATTTTTCCAAGTTGGAATCCATTTCCATCCTAACCATCTGCAGCCAACCACACTTAGATATAGTCTCAGAAAACTGATAAAGTAGTCTTAAACAAAACTGAACCATTAGTTTTGGATTTTCTTTGACTGTAATATGTCTGTTAGCTTTTAAAGCAATCCTAAAAATATTTGATAAAGCCCCTTAAACATAAACTTAGTAGAGCAGTCGCCACTGAGACTTGGCTGTCTCTACTGAGACTAAAAATCCACAGGCCTGGTCATCATTTCAGCTCTTTTTGCCGAGTAGTTACGACCCTTCCAAGACCGCCAGTCAATGCCATCATGGTCAGACGAGTGATGGCCATGATAGTAGAACCCGTTTAGGTTTCCAGTTACGCAGCTGTTGAACCACCAACCTCCTTTAAACGACACAGCACAGTTACCCGAGCTGTTATCATTGTCGCGATCTTTGGTTGAAAAAGCAGAGTCGCGGTGATGGTCCAATGAATCACCAGCAGTTCCTTAAATTTAAAGAAACCGAATGTTATCAGATCCAAACAGACCACACTATTCAAGCAGTCTGCGAGAGGACGCGATGTTTCCCCTAATGCGCTGAGAAAACCTCGAGAATGTAGAGTATAGTGTAAACGTATATAACGCTCATCCAATACTCACAGCTCACTGTTGGACCGCGCCTTACCCAGTCCCAGGCCACTCTCTTTTCAGCGAAATCCACCGTCTTCTCTCGTACAGGTATATGGGAACAGAAAAAGGGACTGTGCACAGTCCATGGTGCTAGTATGGACTATTTGTTGAAGAGAATACTAGAGAACTGGGGCCTTTCCGGGGATCTGAGGAATTAGGAGACTAGGAAACGTTGCGTTTTGAAATGGGGCCGAGCAAGAGAGAAACCAAGGGCAAGGGCAAAAATCGGCAGCTTGAGGACCTGAACTACCGCAGAGGGCAAAGCAAAGAAACTTGTGGTATAGGGGAATTCAAAAAAGGTCAGATGAGTTCAAATTGGCACGTACAGGTGTCATATTTATGTATTTGTATAAAGAACTGAACAGCTTTTTTTTTTCGAAAAAAAGAAAAAAAGATTCAGAACAAAAAAGGGAAAGGAAAAGTATACACATAAATATCAACAAACACTAACCGGAATAAGTTCCAAGGCTTATTTTATAGTTGGTGTTTTCGCTTGATACAGCAAAGAGGTCGTACTCAGCGTACGCAGTATTTCCCTTCGTGTCTTCAAGCTCAACGCGAAGTCTGCTTTTCTTTGTTTTTGTTAGGCGATTGATTTTGTCCAATCCGAGCCAAAATTCGCCATTCAGGTTACCAAAGCCGCGCTTGTAGTCGTTCCAGCCGCGGTTGAAATCAACCGAGCCATCTAATCTTTTCTGAAACACCGTCCACCCTCCACCGGCTGTTTTCTGGTCACAAAATACATCAAAGGAACCTAAACCATCAGGGTCGATTGTATAAACGCCGTTCTTTCGCAGGCCAGATTTGTACAGCTCAGCACAGTTTTTTTTAACTGCCAAAAAATAAAATTTTGCAGCAGGTTATAAAATAAAAGGCCATTCAAAGGTTTTCCTCTTCATTTTGACAAGGGCTCAAACTTTGTTAGCTACGAGTAACACAGTGTTTGTACGAGAACACAGTGATTAACACATTGCGTAACACAATGAGTAACACAGTGATTGTACGGGGTAAAAAACTCTCTCAGCTAAGATTCCTGGCGAATAATTTTTACCTGAGATCAAATTTACTGAGAAGGGTTTGGACGCGTTTTTGTTTTCGTTTTCGTCATACATTTCTCAGTAAAAATTTCCGTGTACGCTGGCTCGGTCGTTGAAAATAGAATTAAACTCAAAGTGACACGAATACTCGCTTTTCAGCCAAGCGACATTCTGCAAACTTAATGGATAAAGCCTTTATCGACGTAAATATTTTAGGAATCAAATTTGGCGGAAATTACTTGACACCCATCATATTCAACCATTGTGGTTCAGTTGCCTGCGCCGCGCGGATTGCCTCTTGTTCCGCTTCCTTCCTTCCTTCCTTCCTTAGTCGAGAAAAAAAGGAATGGCAGGTAAAGCTGCGATTGGGTGTATGAGGCAATGAAGGAAAGGCTGAACTACGGGGGCTCACTCTTTAATTTGTTGTCTCCAGAGAGAGGATAAGAAAGTTTATTATTCTTGATCCTACCCACCTGATTTCGGGTTATTTCCACTCAAATTGTCGATCTTTTTCTGTATATCTGCCAGCTGGTTCTCAATTCTATTAAGCTGGGTTTTGATATCCTTGTCTGGTGCTGAGTAATAATTGTTAAAGTGCACACTGTCGCACTTCGTCGACGAGGTTCTACTGGACGGCGCTTTGTTAGGTGGTGGCGTAGCTTGACTCGGAGCGTTGGTCACACTTGCCGCATTTGTAACTTGACAGACTTGAAACAGAAAAATGGCACCAAATATCGCTTTAACCAAAACCATTTCTTTCAATTCTTATTTTTATGGTGAACGCAATGAAATCGCGTGAATGTGTGGTAAAACAGGCACCCTGCAATAACTTGTGATCAGATGTCAGATTTAAGGTGAAGTATCTCACCCAATGTTTATTTAAGGTTGATTTCTGCTGACGTCTACATGCAGTCGTGCTCACGGACGTGAATTCAACCGCTTTACGTGCAAAGATAAAATTACAGTGCTGGTTTAATCTCCACTGAAGCACGTACAGCTTTTTGTGAGTAAGGATGTGGCTTTACGTGCAAAAAGAAAGTTAGAGCAAATTTATCAACTGCTTGTATCTGCGGAAAGTTGCACAAATTCAAACTCTAGACAATCTCAACAGTTAGCCAAGAACCTTGCGCGGGCACACAGCCACTTTTAGGCAGTTCGCGTCCTTTGAGGCTGGCTGTGCGGATGCGTGAAGATCTTGCCTAGTGGCATCTTGAAAGGTAACCACGTCTCATAGTGGTTCCCAGATCCCGTTTGAATTACGTCCTGATCTTGTTGTCCTTCCGATATAGAACAATATAACGAACGAAGAGTACTTCGAAAGTAGAAAGACTTGAAAACGAGGTGAGATTACATTCATAGCGCCATAATTCACAGGCCAATTTTAGCAACTCTTTATCATTCCTAGGACTGATCATCACAGTATTCAAAGTGCATAAAGAAATAAAGTAACGTGATTTTAAACCAGGAAGCTCCACTTGACAGTCTTGACATGCGCAACATGTTTCCACGTTGCCACCCGAGGTGAGCCACAAATGAGCCAAAACTTCTAATTATATTAAATGACGCACGAATAACTCAATGGGCTAAGATCCAAGCTAAAAGATTGACAAATAAATGCAGAGGACAGCAAGATAGACATCTTCGAAGCCACGAAAACGGTGGAAAAATATTGTGATCCGTGGGGCTGCTAACACAGAAAAAAAAATTAGGAACGCAATACATTCAGAAGCGACGACTTTTCTTTCTTCACGGAGAAGCAAAAGTAAGGAAACGCTGGACGGATGCAGCAAACTCGGGACCACATATAAGCACAAAACCGATGAAAAGGAAAGAAAAGGAAACAACTGAAAGGAAGGAGGTGTGAAGCGAACAAAATAACTTCCTTTCAACTTCCACTTTTCTTTAATGCATCTCCCCTTTCTTCCTGTTTGTTGTTGTTGCTAGGGGGTGAAAATTGGGCACATTTGAACAAATATCTTCCAGTAAACACTGAGTGTGGCTAGTACCCTTTTTAATACTCGTACCGAGGCCAGTATAAACAAATGTTCTAAAAGAAGTGAGCTGTAGACGTACTGACTGTGAATGCCTCCAGTCCCAGCATGTGGTACTGAATGAATGACGCTAAAACGGTGTAGACAACGAGAGGGCAATGGAAATTTGTTGGGTCCCGTCTAATGAGCATGAGGGTATACTCTTTTTTGCTTGAGATGTGAATCTAAACAAACTAATCCATATATATAGTGTTGTTTGAGTTTTGTCTTGTGAAATAATGGCTGATATTACGTACTCTCTGAATGGCTGAAAACTATTCATCAGGCAAAATTATTTTGAGCGTTTATTCCCTAAAAGAAATGAAAAATTCTTTCCTAGATTCCATAAGTTTTGTTAAACTGGTGAAATTTTGCCAGAACTTTAAACAGCGGTGAAAGTATTGACCGTCGGGCTCGTGTTTCCTCAGCTTTTTATTTCTACGCGCTCTTCTCACTTTAACTCTTGAGTACCATAACTTGATGTGAACACGGAAAGTGTTTTTTCATACGTATTTTTTAGTTCTTGAATACAAACCTTAAATGAAAATGAACCGGACTTTTATGTCCCCCAACCCCTTCCTCCAGTGGAAAAAGAAAAAAGAAGTGAAGCAATGAAATTCAGGCATTGTTGGAGACAAGGGCTGCTGTTTTATTCAAAACTCCACGGGCCTGATTTTCATCTCAGCTCTCTTGGCAGAGTAGTTAGGACCCTTCCAGGTACGCCAGTAAACCCCTCCATGGTCCGAGGAGTGATGGCCGTGATAGTAGTATCCGTTCAGATTGGAAACTACACAGCTGTCGTACCACCAGCCTTCTTTATACTGTGAGGCACAGTTGCCCAAGCTGTTATCATTGTCGCGATCTTCGGTGGAAAATGCACAGCCTCGATGGTAGCTTAAGGAATCGCCAGCAGTTCTTGTATAAACAAACAAACAAACAAACAAAACTCGCAAAACGATTAGCAAAACACACTACTAATCAGACACACTGTTGTAAAGACAACTGTAACCGAAGCCGTTGCAAAGAGATAAAATAAAGGTGGCTAAGCGATTCTCTCTAGAAGGACAAGAGCAATATTTGAAAATTGATGTGGAGATGGGAAGGAAAGGGTGGGTGTGGAATTTTTTTTCCGGGGGAGGGGGATTTTCGAGTAATGACTGAACCGTGCCCCAGCTGTTTAACGCTGCAACGTGGGAGTTCGAAAGCGAAAAGAAATGAGGCTATGGGACTAGGTCACGACAGTTTGTTTCCTTCGGTTGGTGTGTTTTAATCGGTTTTCTTACAATGCGCACTCTACTTGGCTTAAAAACTTGACTTAAAGATATAATGTAACGCTGTCTGTCTTTTGTGGGTGTGAGACAGAAACCAAAGCATTTTATGGCAGGCGGTGTGCGTCACGGCCCACAAAGGGTCATGGGTAAAAATATAACTGATGTCCATTTCACTCTAGACACGATGGAGTAAACATCTCACGAGAGACCTTACAATGGCGGTAAAAATGAGAATTAAGACTCTGTTTCCCGTTTTGAAAAGAATAACTGAGGACACGAATGTAGATTGTTTTGACTGGTTAATTTTTTGGTTACATGGACCAGGTGAATACGTTTTTTCACGATTCGGAGTCGATCGAATGTGCAAACGTGCAGACTACTATGTAAATAAGAACTGAAACCAGTTCGTTTCTCGGAAAGTTTTTCGTATTTGTTTGGCACTTTGACTAGATCAGCGGTAAAAGAGATCCACAACACTTAGTTTGCTGGTATCGTTCACGGACTTACGCTACCGGGAAAGATTAGAGAGCGCGGACAACGAGCAAGGTGAGAAAGCCGGCTGACGTACGCGTGTGATTACGATTTTTCACAAACATGGAAATCTTCCTTCAGGCAAAGAAAGCAACACAAGGAAATAGCCTAACAACTTACTGAAAATGTATTAGACAAAATATTACTTGTGGTAGTCGTCCTGGAAATTCAAGTCTTTCCTGATGTGAGTTTGCTGATGTGAGCTCACGGCCACACAAAAATAAAAACTTTGTTGTCTTGATAACATCATTAATTTTATGCTCTTGTCCTTGGTTTTACAAAAGGTTTGTACTTCATCAACCATGTTTTATTTTCTCTTATATCAAACACTGCACATTAGTTTTCTCAACCTTGCTATAAGACTAGTAGTGATGCTGATCCCAAGGCAGAGCCATACTTCCATGTATATATATACTGCTCTGCTTCCTATTTTAACAAGTTACTATAAACCTACATTCCTACAGTCACTGATTATAAAAAAAATTGATACCGATGTTGTTCATCGACCTTCATGTCTGCTTAAGAGAGGTGTTTCCTTTTACTGAAAATATGTGAAAATAATTTGGTCCAAAGGTTTCACTGTAAAAGATTGCATCCAAGCAAATAATAGAAAAACTGATTTTCTATGTTTGCATAGCCTGATATAAACACGAGAATGGTTGGGAGAATTCAAGAGTTATGCAAACCCTTGAGGGTTTGCAGGGAGTGCTCAGCCTGGGTTGTGTATAGAGTTTTGAGAATCCCCCCCCCCCCCACTTGAGTGGTTGCTGTATATCAGGCCATCCAAACACAGGAAAAGTTTTTCCTTGCTTTATTCAACTGTGTTCACACACTTGCATTCAAACACACATCTCAGCCACTCAGAGTGCAAGTTGTATCTTAGTTATTTTAAAAAATAAAATGTATTTCTCTGTCTTGTCTGTACCAAGTCAGTTGAAAAGTATGGAACATTTGAGTGGATTGCTCCTTCACATGGACATGTGTAGGCTGGATAGTAAATAATTTTAACAATATTATCTGATCTGGTAATTAAAACATCACATATTTGACAGTGTGTACTATCAGAGCTCAGGGATAATTTTTACCTCTAGGAATACCTTGCCCGCAAAGCCAGCGCTCTTGCTGAAGTTTGATGAGAAGAAATTTATAGCAAAGCCAGGAGCTTACAGCTTTGCCACGAATTTTTTTTTACCACACTCCAGTAATACCACAAAAGACACACACAAGCTGGGAATGCTGACGGTTCCAGAAATACAGGGAAGGATTGTTGAGAAAGCCCTTCATATGTGACAGCTTCAATTGTTACTTCACTTTCAGATCACTTCAAATTTCCTTTTAATCCCTGAGGACACTTTGTGATGGCTATCATGGTAATTGCTTCTAAAATATCTCACTGACCTGTGTTTCTGGACATATCTGAAAGCTAGATAGTTACCCCAGACCTGTATATGAACATTTTAAAGATAAAGCAGTATGGCCAAAGCTCCAACCAGAACCTGATAATGACCAGGGGTAAATTCAATAAAACTTTTACAAGTGCAGCTATTGTTTTTCAGTTTGAAAAACAATACACTTGTAAATAATAGTTGTAAAAGTTTTATTGAATTGGCCCCTGAATGCAGCTGTTCTTCTAAACTTTGGTGTTTGTTATATTGCCAACAGGAGTCAGTAAGTTACTTTACTGTTGTCTTGTTTGTCAGTTAGAGGGTGTAGTTCATTTACTGTGCTAAAGCACAGTGCTAAAATTTACTTGCAATACAAACAACTTTATTCCAAATGTTTCACTTTGTAGTTTGGGTTACAAGGCTTCCAAGAATATCAAGTAAATATTTATTTCATCTTCTCTGTGAGAAAAGACTGGTGCACACAGTGCATCTCAGTAGCAGCACTGTGGCAAAAAAAGAAGAAAACCTTAAAATTCCTAAATCAAAGACCAGAGTAGTAGAAGACAACCAAACGAGACATGCACACAGGATACCTATTGCTTTTTGCCCTGATTACTTTTTTCACTGGGCACTTTTATATGTGAACACACCTTTTTTTCAAGTACGCATGCATGAATTTGGGTGCCTTACTACACTGTGAGATGAAGATCTGTGCTTGGGCTCTAAAGTGATCACCAATTCCATGTGTTATGTCTTTCTTTAATTCCAAGGTTACAACTTAGCAAACACCTTCTGTCAGTCTGCTTATATACCAATAACTCCTGCCTATGCTCACATTTTGAAATTGCCTCTGATGGAGCATAAGAGAGCTCCGTTTTCAAAATGCGTACACAATATTACATATTTTTGGATACCCAGTAACACAGCACCAGTCCGTACCAGTGCACAGACACCAAGTGTGAACATATCCATAAGCTACTGGAAATCAAAATTAGCCTCGAAATTCTTAAGCACTGAAATAAAGTTCATACATAATCTATTCCACTGGTGGCAGAGACGTGCACAGTTGTTGAAGAGCTGACTGTCAGAAAATAATAAGATTACACACAAAACAGTGACAAAACAGTACTAACTTTTTCTTGTACAAGTTGTTTTGCTCACCATTTTATTATCAGAATATACAAATAAAATCACTGTTTATGTCTTGTGACAAAACAAAAAAAAGAAACAGCTTCACTGACGACTTAAAAAAATACTCGTATTATAAAATAAGCTCACTTTGTACAGCACCCGTGTAACCTGCTTGGACCTCATAAATTGTACAAACAAGGGAGATAAAATGCTGAAATGCCCGAGGCATTACAGAAATTGACCTTTTTCCTCTTTTCTGGTTCAAATTTGAGCAGAACCTTTCGAAGTTTGATGTTATTCCCTTCGTGTCGGCTTTCATCTCGGTCTACTTTCTCAGCCGGTTTCCCGGGAGATCTGCTACTTGGTTTACATGATCTCTTCATTCTACGATACTTTCAACGGCTTGTAACGGAGAAACTATAAGGGGTAGACCCGGGTAGACCCCGAAATTTCAAAAGAAGAAAAGTTATACTACCTAACTGGCCAAGATAATGGGCAAATACCGTTAACAGTAAGCAGCTTCGAGTCCAAGAAGAACTGTGACATTAACAGTGAAATCAACATGGCGGCTTTCAACTAGCTGCCCACTTTGAACTTCTCATTAACGCGACCAAAACATTTACCTTCAACGATAACCTGACCAGAACTAAGATATGGTATTCCAAAAACTTTAGGATGAGGTATAATTCCGAGAACAGAATCACAAACGTCGAAAATAACGAAAATTCCACCTCATACACTTCTCGAAGCGGCTCTTTCCGAGCGCAAAAATGCCTACGCAAATGACGCGTTCTGATTGGTCAAATCTCGTGACGCACACCGCCTGATTTTATGGGTTAGGTTTTGGTGGGGACTTCCAAATGGGGCAAGGCAAAAACCAAAATGACAAGTACAGTGGAATTCCGATTTTTCGAACCTCCAAGGGAAATGGAAATTGGTTCGAAAAATCGGGAGTTCGATTCGAAAAATCGAAGGTGGCATCAAATCACACCTGTTTTACCGTGGAATTGTTTTATAAGATCCAAGAAGGCAGACAACAACGGTATATCACTCTTGTTAATGTGTGAACCATCTTTATTTACCAACAAAACGTACATTTAAAGCAAAACGAAAATTTAAGGATTTAAGCCAATTTCGGCAGAACAAAAACCAGTACTGTACTGATACATGTGTCTGTAATTTTGCGCGGACTCTTGACTGCATTTCTCTCCCCTTGCTGAATCAGAAAAAAAGTACCCTGTACTCCACGGTTTAAAGGAACTGCAAAATATTAATGTGCTACGGCAAGAGCTTGAAAAATGCAAGTAAACAAAGGAACTTTGATCATGTACAGTAATTCAAGACCCTCGATTGTTTAACAACGGCGTTGTAGTTTCTTATGACTTCAATGACAGATTTGTCACTTGCTTTGTGATAAAAAAAACGCATGAAAACACCTTCTCCGGAACTTGTTTAAAATTGCATTCAGGTGTGTATGTGGCTAAAACCGGTTTTTGATGGTTCCTGAGTTTTCAGAGTTCGAGAAATCGAATGTAAATTTTTGAACGGAAGAAAGAATTAGTTCGAAATATCGCGAGTTTCGAAAAATCGAGCATTCGAAAAATCGGGGGTAAAATTACGGCTTTCGTTACTTTTAGGGGACTCGCGCTATATAGAGAAAAATTGTCTGAATGCACGCGCAAAGATGACGAATTTAATTCACTCGCAAAAATGACGAATTCAATTAATTGTACAAAGTTTAGAAATAACTAAACTCAACAATAACAAAGCTAACCATCGTAGAATCAGTGCTTAACCCTAAATAGTATAGATGAGTTCTTAGGCCTAATCACTATCGATCAGTGCTTAACCCTAAATACTGTAGATGAGTGTTTAACCGTTTTTCATTTTGTTTTCATTTGTTTTTCTCGCTGATAAACGCTCGTCATCAAATTTGTCACTCGTCATTTTTGCGCGTGCATTCAAACAGTTTTTCACTGGTTTTTTTCCTATGTAGCGCGAGTCCCCTAAAAGTAACGATAGCCAAAATTACAGTGTTTGACTGAAGCAAATCCAAGGGAAACGACTTTTGGTTCGAAGAATCGGAAGTTTCGAATAACCGAGTATTCGAAAAATCGGGATTCCACTGTAGTGAAAAAAATTACAGTAAAACCAAAAGAGAATAACAAATGCATGAATTCAGTGAGTTGTTAAAATAGCTACATTTGTAAAGAAATCTTACCAAAAACGGTTCCAAGACTCAGTTTGCACTTGGTATTCTCGCTTCATACTCCTTATTGTGTTTGTTAGGCGGTTGATTTTGTCCAGTCCGAGCCAAAACTCGCCATTCAGGTTACCGAAGCCGCGTTTGTAGTCGTTCCAGTCACAGTTAAAATCGACTGAGCCATCCAATCTTTTCTGAAACACCGTCCATCCTCCACCGGCTGTTTTCTGGTCACAAAACATCAAAGGGACCTAAACCACCAGGGTCGATTGTATGAACACCGCTGATTCTTTGGCCAGATTTGTACAGCTCAGCACAGCCTTTATCTGGAAAAGAAGGGCAACACATCCCTTGTTAGCCAGGAAAAATTTTTGAAAGGATACTTGCGACTTGCTTTCATTTAAAAACGGGTGCGATGGAATTAGAAAATTTGCGTCAACTTTTCTTATTTCTGAAATAGGACTAAAACAATCGGTCAGAGGGATGCCGATGTACAACCAACAGGCAGGGAATTTTAGGAGAATAGAATCTTATTCGCACAATTTCAAGTGCTGTTGTCTTTTTGAAAATCTTAGCTGGCCTTTCTTGTAACCCAAAACGACAATTTTATCTCTAAAATCCATTGTTAGAATTAATTTCCATGTTGCCAAAAAATCGAGGCGACTTGCACGTACTAAATACTCACTAGTTTTTTGTCGCATTTAATCTGGTTATTAAACCAGTTATCTTAGATGACTTTCCGAACAGAATTCCACTGAAACAGTCCAGTTGCAGTGAAGGAACTGATACAGTTACTTTAGGTGTCTAAAGTTTTAATAGAGAGGCTGTCTATGAAAGAAAGAGGACAGACTTTCGCAGACTTTTCGATGGCACCCACCTGTTTTCGGGCTCTTTCCAGTCAAAGTGTCGATCTTTTTCTGCACATCTGCCAGCTGGTTCTCTATTCTATTAAGCTAGGCTTTGATATCCTTGTCTGGTGCTGAGTAATAACTGTTGAAGTGCACATTGTGACACTTCTTCCATGGAATCTCACCGGGCGGCGTTCTGTTGGATTGTGACGTGACTTGATTCCATGTGTTGTTCACACTCGCTGTATTTGCCGCTTGAAGCAGCAGGCTGCAACAAAATATTGCCTTGACCAAAATCATTTCCGACTGAAATACTATTGAAATCAATGAAATCGCGTGGATGTGTTTTTAAGCACCCCTCAATAACAAATCTAGTTGTGATAAATTGTGTCATTTATGTGATGCTTACTTATTCAAGATGCAAGAAGTTTTTCTTGTTGCGTTTGAATTATTTTTGGAGAGCACAGTTGTTCCGGAAGGGCAGTCAAGCGATTGGAATGAGACGCCAAATTGATTTTAAAATAACGATCTTGATTACACGGGCCTAAAATTAGTTCTCCCCCGGACGATTTCGTCCCTGTAGATTGAGAGGCTGAAGTCAGCACATAGCCGAAAATTTTGTCCCCAAATGGACTAATAATTGTACAAACGCATTACGTTGTTTTTCAATCCCGTATAAACACAAGACATTTCAAAGCGACGACTTAAGGAGGCTCGCAACAGTTTTTTTGGCCTTGGAGTGTATCTTTTGAAGTCAAAATTTCGCATAGAAGATAAACTTCGATTTCCTTGATACTACACCACCTTTTCAACAAATGATCAAAGTTTATTTTCTCACTGGTTTCCTAGCAACAGCTGTCACCATAGCAACGGTAATGGACAACCCCTCATTTTAAATAATGTCGAATATCTCGAAAACTAGTCAGACACTTTATGACGAAACTGGAACTATTTGAACTACTCAATCTACACAACTTGCATGCGAAATTAGGCAAAAATCAGTAAGAGCGTTTTCACGTAAATCATGATTAATTTTTTACGGGTTGATTTTGGTCATTCCTACAATTTTCTCCAATATTTCAAATATTCGTCTTCTGAGCTTGTTTCTCGTCATTTTTCGGCCCCAGTGTAATGCCATCGTGGGCGTTAACATATATGCAATCCGTAATTAAAAAAGCTAAAACGTCAGTCAGTATTTAAAGAATAATGGCAAAGAGTCTCCAGGAAGAAGCTCACGAGCTTATGAGAAGGAATCATAAATGCACGAGACGATACAACCGCAGCGTGTATAAATATTCATTGCACGTGAATAACCGAGAAATAGACCAGGAAAAACAAAATAATACTGTTGTTCGTTGAAAGTTAATAACGACTGAAACCTGACCGAGATTCAGCCTTCTTATAACGAAATGTTTATTCAGCTTAAAACTTGCTGGAACATCAAAAAGAATTATCATTCTAACGTCAATCAATTTAAGAGAAAAATCTGTAAGGGCAGCTTAGAAATATTTCTATCTATGCAAATTACGGACTTTTTGGCTGATTTGTGCTGCATTTTAACAGTTTTTAAATATAAATATCTTAAAATCGCAGCCACCTAGGAAGCTCAATGTACATTAAGAATGTTTTGATATCATAAAAGATCCTTCAACTGAAAAGAGAAAGTGTTAAGTTTTATCTTTCTTGAAATATTGGAGAAAATTGCAAGAATGACCAAAATCAACCCGTAAAAAATTAATCATGATTTACGTGGAAACGCTCTTACAGATTTTTGCCTAATTTCGCATACAAGTTGTGTAGGTTGAGTAGTTCAAATAGTTCAAGTTTCGTCATAAAGTGTCTAACTACTTTTCGAGATATTCGACATTATTTAAAATGAGGGGTTGTCCATTACCGTTGCTATGGTGACAGCTGTTGCTAGGAAACTAGTGAGAAAATAAACTTTGATCATTTGCTGAAAAGGTGGTGTAGTATCAAGGAAATCGAAGTTTATCTTCTATGCGAAATTTTGACTTCAAAAGATACACTCCAAGGCCAAAAAACTGTTGCGAGCCTCCTTAAAATGAAAACGTGTTTAGTCGTCCTAACATTTGTCTCTAAGATAAAGTCAAAGTCTATGGTTCAGCAAGAAGAGATACGTTTGGAGTTCAATGGGGGCAGAACGCGAGATGCTTCGAATTTTGTCATTAAAATAGCTGTTGCGGGGCGTTTTTCTGTGGGGCTCTCGCTGTACAAAGGGGGTTCTCACTTTTGAGCTCGTGGATAAAATCCTACAGTGTGATTATTCAAAGGAAAACTGTTGACCAGTACTTTCCTTTAGTTAAATTGTATTGTGCTGGTTCTAGCTTAGGAGTCTGCTGTTGGCATCCGCAAAGTGCGACTATTCGGGTGAAAGCTAAAAAATTAAGTATTCTTTCACTGTGATGCTATATAATATATTTTACAAGGTGGTTTAATTGAATTCTGCCGAGGAATCCCTAACGTGTAACCTCAAATGAAACTTTTGTGTTGCTTTTCTGATTATGTCACATACAAGGTGCTTCTAAACGGGCTCAAACCGTAAACGAGGTAACTGTTTAATGGCGGGTCCCCGGGCAAAATGATCAAACTCAAATGAGACATTGAGGTCCAGACAATTCAGATGAGTAGTTCGAGTCATGTAAGCAGTACTTTTCTATATTGCTCTTTATCACGCTGTTTAGGTGTTTCCTAACTTTGGAGATTGCGGATGAAATCCTAATCTGTGCTTTTCATATAACTTGATGCTGTTGAGCAGTTTTTTCCTGTGATCATACAGGTCCACACTATAAACAAAATGGTCCAGCCTTTCGAGTCTGTGGATGACATTCTCAAGTGCGATCACTTGCATAATTAAATGCTTTTGAGCAATACTTCCCGTGGGTGCTGTTTATCATGCTGTACACAGTGGCTTAAACTTTCGAGTCTGTTGACGAAATCCTAAAGCGTGACTGTTAAAATAAGTGCTGTTGAGCAGAGATTTCGTGTGGAGCTGTCCCTTTTTTGTACAAGCTGTTTCTAACTTTTGAGTCTACTTTAATAGGAAATCCTGGTGTAAATGAAACTTATTGAACAGTATTTTCCTGCGGTGCCGTTTAATATGCTCTACAAAGTGCTTCTAGGTTTTGAGTCTGTAGGTAAAATCCTGATCATCAAGTGAGAGCTATTGAGCAGTATTTTACTGTGGTGGCATTTATTGTGCTGTCTGCAAGTTGGTTCCAGCTTGGGAGTTGGTTGTTGAAATTGTAAAGTGTTAATATAAAAAAAATTGTTGATGAGTGGTGCTATACATTATACAATGTACTATAGAAGGTGGTCTAATTTTTGAGTAGGGGTGGACACCCAAAGTGTAACCATTCAAGTGAAACTTTTGAAAAGTACTCAATGCTGTACAAGGTGCTGCAGGTTTTTGAGTCTGTGTGTTAAATCCCACTGTACACATTTCTTTCCTTTCCTCTTCTATTCACTATGCTGTACACGGTGATTTCTGTCACGTTGCTTTAATAGGCAAATAAATCATACAGGTCTAAACTATAAACAAGGTAACTTTTTAATGACAAGTTCCTGGGTTTATCCATCAAAGTCTGTTGCACTTCCAACTTTTTGAGTCTGTGGATTAAATCCTACAGCATCACTCTGTGGTCATCAAATGAAAGCTAAAAAACAGCTTTTTTCTGTATGGCTGTTTATTCTGGTTTTTTTGTCCAGGTTCTCACAGGGCATGCATATTAAGCTTTACAAGGCGCTCAAACTTCAGTTCAAATCTTTGGATGGTTCCTACAGTGTATCTAATCAAGTGATGCTGTGCTGTTTGATTTCCAGTAATTTACAAAATAAAATCACGTTTTTTTTCAATTGCAAGAAGTGAGTTTCTTGTCAATAAGTGGCAGTGAAAGCTTAGCAGATACTATGATGCAAAATGCCTTTGACAAAATAGACCTACCACCTTAAAAACAAAGTATGCAGATGGTTCTATTTCCTGGGGGAGCTAAGGTGACACCAGCAGTGTCTTTATTAATATCCATATCTGTCCAAATAACTCCTTATTGTCTCCCTCAGCTGATTACCATCTTCATTCACAGTTGTCCAGTCATCAGACTCATCATTAACATCCACGTCATCTTGAATGACAACAGGCTCAACAGGAGCATTGTCACCAACATCTATGCACAAGTTGTGCAAAACACAGCAGGCAATAACAGTGGTAGGGACCCTAAAAGTATCCTCCTTTAGTGTTTCCTGAAGACATTGCCATCGCCCCCTCAACAAGCCAAATGACTGGACAATCTTTTCCCTTGCAGAACTAAGGGCTTCATTAAAGTTGCTCTGACTGGAGGTAATACCTGGGGCCTGTGGGTAGGGTTTCATTAGCCAGCGACTAAGGTCAAAATACGAATTACCAACAAGAACAGGTTTCACTGCTACACCGTCAATCATCCGGTCTGGTGAACTCAAGATAACACCATTTTCAATGTCACGCTGCAGTCCACTGTCACGCAACATCTGTGCGTGAGTCACGGAACCAGGACACCCAGCACTAACGTGAATAAATTTAGAGCTGCTATCAGCTACACCTAGAACCAGAACACTGTAAAATACTTTCTTGCCCAGAAAATCATACTTATTTTGCTTCGGAGCGATGATTTTTATGTGTGTCGAATCCAAAGCACCAACCACGTGAGGAAATAAGGAGATATGTTCAAATTCTCCGATCACTTTTTGCACTTCCTCCTCGCTTTTCGGAAACTTGATAAAGTTTGCCGCTTTCCTTCTCAAAATGTCACAAAATTCATTCTTAACTACATTTGCCGTAGATTTGGGAAGCCCAAAGCCTATGCCGCACGCTGTGTAACAGCTTCCAGTAGCAAGCCGATTCAAAGCGACAGCAACTCTCTTCTCGAGTGAAACAGATGGTCGCATGTTCGTATCCTGCCGGGAAAGTTCCGAGCGAACTATATCGCATATCTTGAAAAATGTTTTCTTAGAGACATGAAAGTTCTGGTGCCACGTTTCTTCTGGGAGATTTCCTGCCAATAATTCTTCGAACAGGTACTGATCCCTTTGTAAAACCCAAATTCGCTTTGGTGGACCTTCTGGGGCAGGCGGTGGAACTTTTGTCTTGCGCTGTTCTTCCTCGATGTAAGCTAGTAAAGCCATCATTGTTCGAAGCCTTCGTTTCTTGAGTGTGCGAAATCTTCTTATAAGTTTCGCTTGGTTGTTTGTAGCCCTTGTAGCCTGTATGGCGACGACAGCGTTCAGAAAGAACTGAGCTGCATTTGAATTCACGACTCTCTGATCCATTTGGCAGCTTCAACCAGCTCTGCAACGAAAGCCGATGTTGCTACTTTGTCCACTCCTTTGATCGCTTACAGAACAAATGCAATCACGATTGGTTCAACAGACAGAGCTCATCTCGGTTCTTACGCGAATTTCAAAGTGAAACGAGCGTAAAATCCGAATTTACACGCGGCGGGTTCAACACTTGAAGTAAATCTACACCTGGTTTAGCATTGCTAATTCTTTACCTATTGTCCGTGAGCCAATCAGCGTGCAGCCATTGACAAGCTTATTTCACTTTGGCGTCTTGCATTTGACTGGGATCCATTTCGCTTGTGTTCAAACATGGATAAAGCAGAGAGCAATTCGCTTTCAAACCTGGAGAACTTCAGGTAAGAAAGCATTTCGAGACTCCTTGTTTTTCATAAGATTGTAATCGTTTCGAAATCGTATTTAGATAAGCACTAATGTAGTTCTCCTAAAGATGCAAGTGGATCCAAACACAATGTTTTATGCGCGTCCAGATTCGATTCACATGGAATTGAACTTGCGGTTGTTTTCGCTGTGAACACTTGTTTTCGATACGGTCTTTCTTTCAGGAGCGAACAAATTTCGCGAGTTTAGCCAAGTGCCAGTTTAACTTAACTTTAAAACCGTGCCTGGAAAGGTTTTAAGATTTGAAGAAATATAAGGGTGATAAACACAGCGCATCCATATTATCAAAGGCTTTATAATTTATGCGGTTCGTATTGCAAACTGTTAACAGCTGACATGAGCTGAACACAAGACAGCTTTGTATTCGTTGTGCCTTCATACTTCTTTCGCTCTACAGTCTTTCAGAAGCATATTTATCTTGAAGAACGACAGAAGCTTACTTTAAAAATGAAATTGACGATGTGTTCACATGAAGCACAAGTTATGAAGTAAGCTTATCTGAACTACATTCAATTTATCAACAATTGCTATGTCAATGACTTGCCAGTCTTAGATATGAATATCCATTTTCGATCATTTTAAAAAGCTAGTTTAGAAAATACAGACTTGTTTAGACTGATTAGGGACAGTTAAGCACGAGCAGTACTCAATTCGCAAAAAAGTGAATTTTATTCTCCACAGGAGCATGCCAGCCCAATTGCATCATGGGTTTTTCTAGTAATCTTTCGCTTTCGTTGTTCGTTCGCTTTCTAATCGTTAATTTTCTCTCACCCGCTAGGTTTTGTGATCGGGCCTTTGACGTGGTAACAAGCAAATGCACTAAGGTCTTTGACCATCCGCACAATCCCCCCACCCCCCGCCCTTAAATTTTTGTTTAACGTTTAGTCTACCCTGCGAATGCAGACGTATTTCCGGCTGTCGGCAGAGAGAAACGACAGCCGGAAATACGTCTACGTTCGCAGGCTACGTTTAGTCGGACTATGAATTTAAACTTACAGACTGCAAAATGGTTGTTGAGTTCTTGTTTATGTTCATTAGGATAAAGGCGGTAAACGTGCCCACATAATAACATAACTCAAATTCATGCCCCGCGAAGGGGCAGGATCTACGGGAGAGGGGGGATTGGGGTAGGGGGGATCTCTTGTCCTCCACTTTTTATTACAGCTAACAAAATACTTGAAAAGTTTGAAATGCAGTGTAATGCTTTGACGATATCTTTGATGAAAATCAAAGTTTCGTTGTGTCGATTCTGTACCTAGACTGCCGAAAGATCACTTTTGCTGACTATGACAACTATAGGTGCTAAAAGTTGTTCAGTAATCTGGCCATCAATACCCAAAGTTCCTAACCAGAACTACTTACTTTTTTCAAAGTTCCTTACAAGTTTACAGGTCTTAATGACAGTAATGTAATGGTACTTATTTCGTAGCAATTAGTTACTTTATGGCACATGTTTTACCAGGTTTGCTTATCACGTTTTGCGAGGAATTAAGGTTAAGCTTTTGAAAACGTGAAGGCTTACCTTGCCGGGCGTATTATTTTAAAACGTAATATGGATGAAAAAAAAAAGCTTATGTTGCTTTGTTATTCTGTAGAATGCGGTGAGTTGGTGATGGAGTGTGATTCTGCTGGTAGTTTTTTATTCTTTACTGATGCCTCTTCGCCGTTGGTATAAATTATAAGTTAAACGTTTCCTTAGTTCTTGGTCGTGTTCAATGCATCTTCAGCCATTTTAAAAGTCGTCAATTTTAAGTTTTCCTGACGCTAACGCCCACACTCTAAGATGCATATGGTCCACAGTCGCTGCTTCTAGGCGTGACGGTGTTTTTCTTCTTTGCTTTTCTGTGAACTATCAAAAAAAAAGTATTACCCATAGACGTTTGAACAAACTTAAGCACAGCGTTTTTGTTAAAGAGACAGGGACCTATGTAATACTTCGTATTTTTATTACTTGCAGTCCGTTTGCGTCATCCGTACTATCTTCCTCGGGATCCAATAAACACGGGCCTGGACAGCAGCTACTCTCACGCGCTGAAATGCTTGTACGTGATAGAGGAACGGTAGTCTTACCAAAGGTCACTTCTCCGACTTCCCCCCTCCAGACGCCAGAGTCACGATTCAGCGCTTTCTCAAGCCTCTCGTCCGAAGGACGCTCCTTTACGCCAAGTGGACACTCTGCTACCAGTTCTGACTCATTCATATCAGCGATGCCTCTAAAGCCGGGCCGCTCACCAAATTGGTCTGATGCAGAGACGCGTTTTCTCATCGCACTTTGGGGAGAGCAGTACCAGAACATAAGCCAACAAAGGAACGCGAAGGCATGGGACGAAGTCGCCCGTTTGCTGAATCAGAAACTCGCGCAGTGTGGATTTGAAACTTTTCGCACGGGCCAGCAGTGTAAGGGACGTATGAAGAGTATAGTTTTCGATTACAAGACAACAAAAAAGAGGCTCAGCGAGTCTGGCGCGGAGGATAGAACCTGCGATTATTTTGAAGAAATTGACCAAGTGCTTGGAAAGACGCATGGAGGTAGCTCAACTGAGATTACTGACCCCAGTACAGCTGTTACTCACGACAGTGACAGGGCACAGGCTACCAGCGGAGATATCGAAGACAGCAATCCGAGTGATGAGATTGTTGTGGTCAATATCCCAACCAGTTCTGCTCTCAACATAGACCCTACCACTGGGCTAAGCGGTTCTGTAGGTGTTGAAGCCAACCACACCTTACCCGAGGAAAGAGAATTACCGCAGAGAAAAGAACCTTCAAGAAAAAGAAAGAAAAAGGCACCGGGTGATGAGGAAGACGTCTCTACACTCCGGTTTCTCAGGAGTTACATGGAGGAAAGCGATAGGCGAGATAGAGAATTCTTGCTACAAATGGCACAAATGGATCGCGAGCGAGAGGAAAGAAATTACGAACGAACAATGAAGCTGATGATGGAGATGGCAAAATTGTTCAAAAGTACTACTGCTTGCAGCCACGATACTCCTAGGGGGAGTGGTGTAGGTATTGCTCCTTCCACTCATGGTGGAGACCTGCGTTTTACCTCTGGTGTCAGCATGAATAATAACAGCATGGCTCATTCGCGCGTGATAGAGAGCAATGGAACACCAGCGCACAAGGATCCCAGACAGAGGGCACAGGACGGAGGCGGCGCACAAGACAAGAAGGATCAACCACTGCAGTTTCTCAAAGATTACATGGAGGAGAGCGATCGGAAAGACCGAGAGTTTTTACTGCAGATGACAAGAATGGATCGGGAGAGGGAAGAAAGGAACTCTGAGCAAACCATGAGACTAATGATGGAAGTAGCGAAGGTGTTCAGAGGAGGAAGCTAATTATTCAGACTGATACTATCACCTATAGTCGGTCAATACAGAAAGTTCCCATTATCTTCGGTCTTGCACTCTATGGAGTACTTTTCGTCCGTTACTAAGAAAACACACATAAACAACGCGACGAACAAATGAAATTTCAAAGCAAAAGCGTATAAAGGCGCCTTCATACTGCAAGCTTTAGTCAGCAAACTCGTCAATGTTGCAACTTCAAAAAGTTGGTAAGCTCGTGTTTTTACAAGTTGTTACCAAATCCTAGTTTAATGGCGGTTTGTTCCGCAAGCTTCTCTGACATCACATGCTTGTCAAACGTCACTCGTCAAATGCGAGTTTGTTAGCCAAAAAAAGTTCAAAAATGGCCGAGATACGTTTGCCAACAAGGTTGCTAACTACTATCGCATTCACAGCGGTCAAGCGCAAAAAGCACCGTCAGATCTGGTTTACTGAACCTTGAAATGAATCAAGTCAAATATTCCTTTGAAAGCGATGCAAACACTGCCTCGACAAACGGAATTTCACTCCGAGGAAACTTTACTCTGAACACACACTCAACGTTTAAAGCTTAAATTTTCAGAGATGGCGTTATGTTGCCAGTGTTGAACTAAGTAAGGGAGGAACGTAAGATGACGACCACTAATAACGGTTGCGTAGAAGACTAGTGGTTTGCTATTAAACTGGAAGTTTCGACATTTGTCGGTATTCTTCTTAGTTTGTAAAGTTATGGCGGGAACTGCGCACGCGTCGTACATTTGACGCTGTGAAATTGTTGCAACGTTCTCACGCACCAACTTGCTGTAGCAAAAACGAGTTTGCAAACTTCATTTGAGAGCCCCTCAACCGGTGTCAAGAAACGGAAAACACGTGTATGTCAATTCACAATTAGTATGCTCGTGTGCTCTATTTGTAAAATAAACTATATGAGCGCAAAATACGCTTAGAGGAGTCTAGTTTCCCCAAGGTTCCTGTTTTCCGGCTTAGAGCCGTTCTATATCAAGTCCAAAGTAGTCGTGTTCACGAGAATTTCACAATAGAAAAATTAATCTGTGGCACGGTAGTCTTATCAAAATTGTTAATAAACTAGACAAAGCTTTGTGTTTTGAACACAAACCAAATAATTTAGTGGAACGAGCATTTTGTGTGGAACTGTTTTCAGATCGCAAACGAAAAGTGATGAAGAAGAATAGAGGGATTTTCCTCAACTCGTGTAAAATGGAGTAATACACTTGTAGTCCTTTTTGAGTTAAATAACTTTGTTTCAAAGGTGAATTCAAATCACTCCAGATGGACTGTTATTTACCATGTTATATATGAATGTACATACTATATACCAAAAAGAAATTAAATAAGTATAGCTATATCTTGTAATGCACACGGAACAGAGAGTTCCTACACTTCTAAGTGCGGTAATGATTACAACACCCATACCCCTCTCATGATATGTCTAAAATTTCATCCTGTGTTAAGTTGTTGTCGTTTTGCTAAGTTCATTGAAAGTCTGAATATAACTTTTAAAAAATGCAGCACTGATAACAATAAAGCGTTGGCTTAGCGGACAAAGAAACATCGTCAACTGGGGGTCTTGTTTACACGTTGGGCTCTGGTGTTGTTTTTAACTATGTTTCCTTAATTCAAGAAAATCACAAAAGGTAATTCCTTGAAAAAATAGAGGAGAGAAAAATGAGTTCTGAGCCGAAAAATAAAATGTTTGATTTCATCATGCATATCGTCAACTGGAGGCCTTGTTTACACGTTGGGCTCTGGTATTTGTTTTTTAGAAAACCACTTATTTGCAATCAGTCTATCAAAAATAGAGGAAAGAAAAATGAGTTATGAGCCGAAAAAAAGCACGTTTGATTACATCATGCATATCGCCAATTGGACAAGTCCCGTGTCCCGCTCCCAACATTGCAAACAAAAAAAGGCCAGGCAAAATGCTAGTCCGGATAATCAGCAAGAGCCCGTGAACAAGGAATACGTTTGTTGCTGTCCCTGTTTCTTCGGAGACCCGATCAATGAGCTCCTTTGATCCCGTCTCGTCACCTCTTAGAATTTTAATTTAAAGGTTATCTCTAGCCCGGCAGGAGTAGGGGGACTCCCATACAAAAGTTACAGGGGTGATCGTGTGAAATGTTGAACAGAACACCCAAAGGGTACCAGAATTGTGTTTTGGGAGTGTGGCTCGAATAAATGGAAAAAAACATAGAAAACAGTTGACTGACAATTACGTCCTGACTTACTTTCCGTCTTTTATTAAAATACCCTAAGAGGTCCTGCAGTAACTCTAACGATAGTAATTTTAGATTTTAGTCCCCTAAGGGGTACCAAGCCGCGAATGTTGATTCTTAAAAGGTGCGACGATCAAACCCGTCACCTTTATTTGGGAACCCCCCCGGGATCCCTAGCGCCGCGTCATTCCATACTGGGGTGAAACTCTAACCTTCAACAATTTTTCGTGCTATGGACAACATGCAGTCAAAATGGACTGAACTCTTAAAGTTAAATCGCCACAATAGTGGATGATCTAGTTCTCTTGATTCTCCCGCGGCCCATTCCGGACAGAGATGGTAGCCTTGGCACCTGCATACTGGAGGCTCGAGAATTGCGCGCGTGCCTCAAACGCATCTGTTGATCCATAAGAGATTCACTAAGCAGTCGCGGTGAAATCCCTGCAAATGAGTCGATCTCGCCTGGGTGCAGACTCGAGCGCCTGGAGTCAAACCCTCCGTCTGCTTCCGCGTTTAAAATCTGAGGCCGTGGCGGCGTGTATCTACGGATGGGTAAACCCTGCCTAAAGGACGGCGAATTCTGCTCTGCGTAAAGGATCATTAGCTTTTGAACTGATGTTCGAGATGACTTTTCATTCTCACACAACGTTGTTCCATTTGTAAGTGGCCTTGAAGTACATTTGCCGGTGTTGCTAAGGGTGTTTATTTCTGAGGTGTCCGTCATTTTTTCTATTGAAGTGGACGGTTTCAGTGGAAAAGCGTTTTGCTTTTTTGAGCCAGAGCTTCTTGACAAGAGGTTTCTTTGCTGCGCCGTGCTATTATTCTCATCTTTTAGTTCTAACGATTCGCACTTCTGAACGTCAGCCGAACTTTCAGCCTTTGCAAACAGAAACTCAAATATGTCGTCTTCTGTAAATTGAGAAAATCGAACAAAAGTTTCCTTTATTTGCTTTTTATCTCGTGAAGAGTCAAACAAAGGTAACGAAGAACTTGTGCGGAACTCATTGGAACCGTTTTGAAGGCTCTTCAGATATTTGAGTACACTTGATACGGAAGAACCAACTTGTTTTATGAGAAGTTGCGCGCAAAGTTTATCTCCGCGTAAAAACGCTACTATCAGTGGCTGCATGCCAGCGTTGTTAGCTTTATTAAGTTCACTCGCCCTTGCAGTACCTTTTAAAACTCCTGCCATCATTTTCACAACGGGCAAGTTTCCAGACATGACAGAAAGTAGAAGCGTGTTATTTCCATCTCTATCGGTGACGTCTATTTGAAGATCCAAGCAGTGAGCGTCGTTTAATAGAAACCGGACAACTTCATCTCTTCCCTTCAAACAAGCCCACCCGAGAACAGTTCGCCCAAAGTTGTCCTTTTTGTTCAAATTTGCTCCTGCAACGACCAACAATTTTAGAATCCTTATCCTTACTCGACTGTCGTGAAGAAAGCAACAGTGGATAAGTCCAGTTTGTCCATTTTCGTCGACTTCGTTTACGTCTATTCCGACTTTTATAAACATTTTCACTTGCGCTGTTCTTTCTCCTTTCACTGCGTTTATAAGTAACATTATTCTCCGCAAGATGTTAACTATCAACTTTAGAAACAGTTAAGGCAGAACGTAGTGCGATCAATGGCGAGTAGGATACTACGGTCAAGAATCAATTGTAATCTCTTGTGCTGTCTTGTACTTACTCAGAGAATGAACAGTGTCTGTTATAATCCTGTCATAATCATGGATTACTCTTTCTGCAAAACGACGTGGATACCTTTCAGCCGTTTGTAAACGAACACAATTAGTTTGATTGACACAGTCAACGCGCATGTTATTAAAAGTACAGTTTTAATGCACTTTAATTATTTCAAGTACAACAACTTAATTATCTTATGTTAATTATCAGATCTTTCTTTATAAGCTGGTTCACCACGATACTTCTACATTACAATCACCGAGGGTGCAAACTCCTCTTCACAGTCGTTTGACGGCTACTATGTCAAGTATATGGGGACATGAGCTCTCAATTACGCTCACGCGTCAGGGGCACCCAACAAGAGAATTTTAGCGAAATACTTCAAATACTATTTTCTACTTGCTTAGATTGTTTCAAAAAAAAATTTTTATACGGATATTTGTGTCAGCTAACACACTGGTTGATCTGTTCGGAGTTTTTAGCTGATTTAGACCGCAGAAAATTTTAGGAAGAAAGAGTCCTATCGACAGAATTTCCAAGCTCCTGATAGCTTTCCAAAAATGCTAGCTGATTTATTTTACACTCTAAACGACATATTTTTCCCTCCGTAAATAATAGGAATTAATCAGTTCCCTTGCTATGAAACTCTGAGGTGATGTTTCGCCAAAGAAATCTCTAGTTTTCATTGCAATTAAATCCAAATATCTCAGGTGATGTAGGCCTCACCGAACAAACCGTTGGTTTCCCCTGATGAGTTTTTTTAAAAAGAGAACGCTCGTGAAGTCTTGTCGGCACTTCATGCGCTTTCAAAGAGTATGAAAATGCCTCCGGTCAAACTTCTTCAACTCTCGTTCTTGTGGCTGTCGCATACAACACGAAAAATGTTGTAGGAGTAGGAAATGAACTTGCTTTTAAGCCTCGCGAAAATATCGGCGGAATTTAAATTGATCGGACTTGTTTAGCTTGATTGATCGGACATTTTAGCACTAACGTGTATGAAATGGTGGAAAATAATACTTTAATCCGGTCTAAAAAAGAACAGCCAAGTTATAATAATAAAACACGAAGAAATTTCCATGGTTTATAATAAATGGTCGGGTAAGATTTAAGAAGATTAAAGAAGATTATATAAAAGTTAAAATACCACTTAAGGGGCTGATAGCAAATTAACTTTCTTGTGTCGAGCTTAGTCTTTCTTATACAGTGTATAACGATAGTTATTTTCCTCTTTTAATCCACTTCCTTTGAAATTATATTAATCTAGATTCTACTTCTGTCGGAGAAAATTCTAAACCACAGAGAAATTAGTATTTTAATCAGAGTCTCAACTGATATGTCAAGGTTGACCAGAGCTAATTATAGAGCCGAATTGCGACGTCTAACTTTCTAATACCCCCCGGATACTTTTTTCTTTCTTGTTGTGTGTTCTTTCTTGTTGTGACGATTTTAAGGTATTGTAATTAAGTGTATTTCTGTATCTATGTAACTTTTACTCTCATAGTTCGATTTATCGGTTCAGTCACAAGAGTTGACTTAAGATGTTTACGTTGGACCAATAGACTCCCCACGTCACCCATGAATTAATAATACCCTCTTGTGATTTCATTTCATTCATGAAACTTTTATGTTTACATACTACTGATATTAGGTCAATAGTTATGAGCCATGTTCCTTTTCGATGGGTTTCCAGCTATGTTTAGCACAGCTACTATAGCTATTGCAGTCCTTTGCGGTCCCAGTTGATTCGAACACTGAATTTAAGGCAACAAATGGCTAACTCAATTCAAGAGGCTAGCCTTTCAAGACTCTCAGATTGCGGCGAGCAAAGCAAAGAGGGTGCGTGCAACGAAGGTCGCTACACGAAGCCCCTCTCTCTTGGTAGCCCCCAGATTACCCTCATTATATCGTATTTTCCTGTTTTTCTGTCACTAAACACAATCCAACACCTCGAACAGACCACCGAGAGACTGAAATCCCCAACAGTTTTTAGTTTGGTGACACTTACTGGGTTATGCTCAGTAGTGGATGCCTGGGTTATTCTAGAGGTTAACTTCTGGGGCCCAGTGAGCCCCATTTGGAGATTCATTGGCAATTGAGGTGGTTTACAAAGTTTGGAATAAATGACAGTGAAATAATCGTACAGATTTGAAATATCTGCAAATTGAGCATTGATGGACAACAAAACGTCACGATATGAAAAAACATATAAAAATATAGTAGGGAAAGCAAAGGGAGTAGCCAAAAAGAAAACAGGAGGTAGATTCCTTTCCTTTTTGGGGGAGGGGGAGGCAAAGGGGATGCCAGAGGGTAGAAAGAAAAGGGGGAGACCGAGGACAACGTGGAGAAGAACAGTAGAGAGGCCCAGTAGAGATGGAACTAGGAAGAGCAAACTTGTCTTGGACAGAGGCGCAAAAGATGGCAAAGAATAGATCCGGATGGAGACGATCGGCTGGGGCCTTATGTGCCCAGGAGCACGAAAAGGACTGATGATGACGATAATGGTGGGCGAGGAATGCGTTGAGGGAGAGGGTTCTTCGCCTCTCTTCATTCCTTCCCCTTTTCCTCCTCTTCATATTTCTTATGGTACTGGTTGGGAGAATTTGTGTAATCATCAAGACATTTTGTCTTTGGTGATCATTTCCTTTATTCTTGTGACCTGTATGTCTGATCAACTAGTGATATTGTAAGGAGAAATTAGATGCTTGTCACTATTGGGGCTTAAAGGGTTAAACCCGTTACTCACTATCATAATTATTCGCACCTTTCTGTTAGGCCCAATGCACTCTTTCTGCGGGACAGAGATCACTGATTACCCAGAATTCCATTGACCCAAGAACTTGGTAGCCAAGCCGCCTGGTAGACATCTTGGTGAATGTTGTGTATATTTTGATGAAAGTTTTTACTGATCAGTTTCTTGACAGTATGAATCACTCGTCGTTATTTGACTTGTCGAGTAGTATGAGGGTTCTAAGATGATACTTTAGGTTTCAGGGAATCTACGGCCAGGAATGGAAGGTAGGCTACAAATTCATGTTAATGACAGCTGGTGTTCTGGTATCCGTGGTTGCACGAATATTGTATACGTACCAACCAAGCTGATTATTATATCGGTGAAATTGCCATTTAAGTTTCAAAAATTACTTTCTCTCGTATCTAATTCCACTAAAAAGTCCAAGAATATGAATATGTAAGCTTATTGCTGTGTAATCGAAACACTGCATTAATTGGCTGCCATGGATGACGTTTAACTAAAGCTTAAATATTTGCTCATGGGAAAGCAACGCTTATTTCTTATTCGTGTGACTGAAATTAATCTTAAGCTTACATAATATTACAGTGTATTACATATATTACATGCATACTGATCAGCTTTGCAAAACTGCGATGCTGTAATAAACTGAGGTAAATCATCATGAGCCTCTGCAGTCCATGTACTTGTAAATTGAATCATTATAACTGAGCAATCTCCTTGCAGTAGTTTATATATTTAGAAATTTCTAGCTGGAAACAAACCCTTTTTTTTCTTTGAAATTTTGTACAAGTAGTTTTGAAACTCTCCTATTTACATGTATACCAGAAACAGTGGGAAATCTCATTGAAACCTGTGGAAAATTATGTTTGCTGATACACGTAGCCTCTTGTCATTCTGTGGCCTGTGCCCATACCTCAATTTTGTTTTTCAGAAAAAGATAAGATTCCCACATCTCCATTTTTGGTTTGGCAATTACAGTGGTATTCATTAAGACTTTCTCCAGCATACTTTATTTCGTAATTACTTTTCACTGAGTTTTCGTAGATGTCAACTAATTAGACATTAAAGGAACAGATGGTTAGTTTCTAAAGAAACTGTGGTGCTGCATTGGTGGAGAAGTGAAACATAAAAGTTTGGATTTATCAACTGAGTTGATAAGGTCAGATTGCCACTGTAGAGATACTGGAAGTTGACGTTTCAAGCAATAGCCCTTTGTCAGACCAAATCGAAGAACTGTGGGTTGTGCTTGGTTTATGCATGGAGAACGGTGGAGATACACTATTGGCAATGTAAAAAACAAAATAAATTAGTTTAATGAAAAGTGTTCATTGATACTGAGGGGATTAAGTGTGCCAAATTGAAAAAATGAATTTTTATTGTAGATTTTTATGGCTTTCTGTGTTACCCTGATGCAGGGAGAGTCTGCAGACTGTCATGTGTTGGCTAGAATGATCAGGGACTAGATTGAAGTGTCACGCAACTGGGTTGGGTGCGTCGTTGCCATTTCCATTCACGCCTATATGTGTTTGCGGAAAAATGCACTTTATGCAAAAAGATATACATCCGTGAAACAGGGGGGAGACGAGGCAACCGTTTTCGCAAACACCTACGAGATGTCGATCTCACAGGATGCAAGAAAATCATGTAGGATCCTCTATAGGATTCCCACAAGGGAAAGGGTGAATTGTGGGTTGTTGCCATCATTTGTTGGGATAGGTTATTTATACCTTGTTCTTTATACCTGACAGATTCTCATGGCAAGTGGGATAAATCAAGAGGAAAACTAGGCAGGCATAAAGAAGAGGTATACAAGTAAACTCCATGAAGACAGCATGGCCAGTGGTTAAGATGCCAGACTTGAGGTCCAGAGGTCCTGGTTGCAAGTCCAGCTCTAATCTTCAGGAGTTCAGCTCCTCTGCCATGCTTGTATTTAGCTAACTTGTCTGCCTCGTGGCTGTTAGGTTTCTAAAAGCTGTTGTATTATTTTAGTTTATAGTATTGCCCCACTAATGTTCCTGAAAATTTTCACACAGGCAATGGTCAATATAACTAATAATTTTAAATATCTGATTTAATTAAAAATTACTCAGACTTCCCATACATACCCTGGTAAAAATCCTATACAGGATCCTACAGGATTTTCTAGGATCCTATAGGATATAGGATCCTACAGGATCCTACAGGATCCTGTAAGTTCACACAGGATCCTACCCAGGATCCTAAATGGCACCATGTTGTTTAGGATCCTACTCAGGATCCTGTAAAGTCTTTCAGGATCCTGCTTAAGATTGTCCAGGATCCTGTTTAGGATCCTGTAGGATCTTGTTTAGGATCCTGTAGGATCCTATAGGATCTTAAACAGGATCCTATAGGATCCTATAGGATCCTAACAGGATCCTATAGGATCCTACAGGATCCTACAGGATCTTATATAGGATCTTATCAGGATCCTGTTAGGATCCTATTAGGATCTTATTAGGATCCTGGGCAGAATTTTTACCAGGGTATATACAGTGGAGACCCTAGGGACCTAGGAGGCAATTATTTGAAGGATGCCTAGTGTTAAGATTATTCTTCTCGTCAAGTGTCTGATTATGCTTCACGTTAAGTGTGTGAGTGTTGCCTCAGGTCATCATGATGTGTGAAATTGTCTCCAAGCAGCCCTAGATCACATGTATATTTCGTAAATATTTCGCTGTTGTTTTTGTCATTCTCAACCAGGTCCCCTCTGCAAAAGAGGAAGTGCGTCCTGAATATGAAGAGTACCTTATGCTGCTACAACAAAGAAACAGGTGGAGTATATAACCAAAATAATTATAAGACATGGTGTCTATGATATCTTTCTACCATTAAACCTCCCAGAAAGGGAGTCAAACCTAAGTAAGGAGTGGACCTTTTCTTCCACAGGCATAGCGGTTGATCCTGAAAATACCTCTTTTGGCAATACTGTTAATATTTAAAGTAAACTCCACGTACTGTGGACACTCTCAAGGAGGCTCCCTATAGTTTTATGACCGTGCGCACGCTGATGGTGTGAGCTGTAGTAATCTGTGCGCACTCACATGAAACTGTAAGCTTTTCCCAACATTTTATGACGTCAGCATAGCCAAAAAAAGCAAAGTTAACAGTGAATTTTCTTGCGTTTCCTTCAGTGAATTTTTTTTTAATTTTGCACATTTTGAGACAGTAACGCTACCTTCCACATACTATTATTTGGAAAAATTCTGTCAGTCCAGTTCAGTTTTATGGTTAGAAATAAGAAATCACGTGATATCTGTGAAACCGTCTAACGACACCATATTTTTTCCCCTGCAAAATGTTAGTAACAATCATTTTCACAAGATAGGAAAGTTTAAAAAAATTTCACCGAGAAAAAATCAAAATATTAAAGAATAAAGATGAATTAATGTAAAATATCTGTCATTCTTTAGACTTTTTGTTGCCATGACAACAGCCTATGCCTAAGAAGCAAAAACTGAAAATAAGTGTAATTATGTTGGTAACCTTACTGGTAAATCTCAGAAAGAAAGATTGCAATATAGCAGAACTAGGGTTTCTTTTAATTTGTAACTCTTGCCAGTTTGTATAGTCACTTTTGTAGAAACTCTAGGGAGCCACCTTAAGCCAATAAGCCAATGACCTCCAGGGATCATCTGAACTGAGGCATGATGTTGAACACGGCAGCCTGATCTTACTTGTTATGTCTTTGTTTAGGAGCTCAGCAAGGATTCAAACCTGTGACCTCCTATTCTGTCATCAAGTGCTCAACTGTCTGAGCTAGCCAGATGACAGTACATCTAAGCATTCTTTTTTACATTCCACCCTAGGTTATTAAAGAAATTAAAACAGAAAGATGATCAGCAGATTGAACTGGAGAAAAAGGAACAGGGTTTCTCTATTTATGTTAATGGTGCTAATCTGGAGCTGGGACGATGGTATTCAAGAGCAAAATCACGCAGCTCCTCAAGACATTCCAAAACTGCTGGAGGTGGGACATTTTCATTAACTAAAATTTAGTTTTGACAAGATTAATATGGTACATGCACCTAATAAGTGAACAGTAATAATAACAATAATTATTATTATAATAACAACATTGACCCCTGTTTAATAATAATAATAATAATAATAATAATAATAATAATAATAATAATAATAATAACAAACATAGTTACATTGTTTAATCAATGGGGGATGTGATTTTACAACATAAGTAAAGCATTTGTCCTGATTACTTAATTTGAGAGTGCTTACATGTAATTTTTCCTCTGGGTGCACCCTGACAAAATGCCTACTACTTGAGCAGGTGCTGATGTGACAATTAGTGGCAAGCATGATCAATGTATAATTATTTGGTGAGATTTTTATTGAAAATTTTCAACTCTTCTCTTCAAGCAAGGGTTACAAACTACCTGAAGACTTTTAATTACTGGTATTCTTTTGTTAGGTTCTGAATAATAAGTAAATAGTCTGTCACATGTGATTTCCAGAAGTGAGATCTCTATTGAAAGTTTTAGCTTTCTTCTTGATGGCTGCAAAAGTTTTGCATCCAAAATTGGATCAAACAGAAAATCTTAGCATGTACATTCGTCACACAGTGGTGTGGTCAGAAAAACTGCCTGAAGATATGTTGTAAAACAAACTGTGAATGCCACTGCTGTGCACTATTGAGATATGGGTACCCTTGGGAAGTTGGCTAATCATTCAAGAAGTTAGCTCTCAGCTTTCACCTCAAGTAACTCTAGTGCATCTTTCATGCTTAGCAAACCTTCCATGTGCATTAACCTACATTGAAACTCAAAATTGCATGCCGCTCAAGCATTAACCATTTGTCAAGTAAATAACCTTAATTAAAAATGATTTGTGTCCAAAAAATTCAAATGCTTTCAATATTATTTAAGCATCAGAACAAAAATGTTTGTACTTTTGTAGTAGCCTGAGGCTTTTTGCATTCAATTTTACACTAATATTTATTGTTATCGTCAGTCATTGCATCCATGAAACAACTGTAAGTGCGTAATGTTCTTGATTATAAATTTACATCTTTTGTGCTGTCAGTAGTCTTTTTCAAGAACTTTAACTGCTGTAAAACTGAAAACCTATTTGTTTGAATGGAGTGTTTTTTTTTGTCAGTTGTTTGTTTCAACAGAATTGACTGTTAAATAAGTTTTTATAGGCTGTTTTTTGTTTTTCACTGTTTTCTGATGTAAGACTGTAAGTTGTAAAATTAGAATACCTTGTTGAATTTATCTAATGCAGTACTGTTTATTTTCCTTGTGTAGATGCATATCGTGAAAGGAAGAAGATCTTACAGCATGAGCTGCAGACCTTAGAGAGAGAGGCAGAGGCCAGGTGAATTACAGTCTTGTTAACCGGCCGTCGCCATGGCGACCGCCGGTTTATAAAATGGACACGGTTTTTGGTGAAAGCAAGTTGGCTTAATATATGAAGAAAGTGCTGTAAAGCTTGTGGTACGGGTACTCAAGAGCGGTACTGTCTTATATAAGACGCATGCGCATGTCAGTCTTCTGAATGTTACCTTCCTATGTTTTTGTCTTTTAACTTACAGTATTTAAGATATGAACGGCGAAGGGTTGTTTAAGTTTGGGGGTTTTGTACAGTACAGCCCAAAAATAATGCACGCGCAAGAACTTCTTTTTGCATCCGCAAGCGGAGAGCTTCTTGCGGCTACTTGCAGGATGCCTGCACTTGAATACTGTAAGCCGCAAGAACGTCTTTGCGTTTAGAAGTTAAAACCGCAAGAACTTCTTTGTGGTAAGATATCTGGACCGCAAGTAAGCGCAAGAACGTCTTTGCGCTAACATCTTAAAAACCCGGAACCCGGAGAAGGTAAAAAAGAGACCACTTTGTAGCGCAAGGCACGTTCGAAATTGGCTGCCTTTGTAACTTGCAATCAGTTGTTTATTTGGTCCCTTGTAAGTTTTTTTCTTCGGTTTTGAATTTTTTATCCGATAAAGAGTTCACTAGGTTCTGAATTTGACACTGGTCGCCTTCTATGTTATCTTTTAATGGCTAGGGAGAAACGAGACTCAAACGAAGCACGCGTATGTTATTGTTTATGTGTCCCGGAGTCCCAGACATGCGGTACGCTTAGCGGCGCGAAAGATTTCGCTCGATTTATTTCACTTAAATGAGGAACAATGGCAAAGCACGGTCCATCAGTCACATTATTAAAGAACCGACATTCACCTGTTCAGTGTTGCTGTACTTCCACCAACATATTAAACTCGGACAAATACTTTTATTTAGTTGCGCTCACACGTGTGAGAAATGAACATGGTCACTCAGATGAGAAGATGGAAAAACACATTATGTTTGTAAAAATAGTTCCACTCATTACGCTGAAGTCGATATCACATTTTAAATCTTCGAAGTAAACCAAAAAGGTCTGAAGGAAACTAAAACTCCGCGATCTGAAAGAAATTCGGCACGTCAATTCTAACCTGAGTAAACACAAATCTGCCGTATGCAAATTTGGTATGATTTGCTTGAATGACATTTTGTAACGCAATGCATGAGCAGTTCTCTAAGCTGTCAAGACAGCAAGCCCAGGGCAGCAAGCTTTGTCGAAAGGCGAATGTGTAGTTGAAATCATATGTCTATGCTATTTCTTCGAGTATCCCTTTTTTGCTGGGAAATTAAACTGGTAAAGATGCAGGGATTCTTGATGACTTCACCCACGCGATATCATGACATCCTGCATGTGTAAGTCTTGTCTTGTCTTGCCTGTCAAAGAAGAGTTCGCGCAGTTTGCCACAATTATAGCTTTTGGACCTTTTTGTTTCTATTTCTTGGATGGAATAAAAAACTGAATTGAGTCAGTTCTGAGTTGAACCCGTATCATTGTATCTGAGACACGCTTAAAAAAATTGTTCATGTTTTGTCATGTGCCGGAGATCATGTTTACCGGGTGTTTATCTTCCAGTCGGAAAGCTGGCGGATATTGCATTTCGTGATGTGAATTTTCTTCGATACTTCGGTTGTTCGAACATTTGCTTCCTTGATTTTTTGATCAGCCTTGTGAACTTTCGCTTGACTTGGCGAATTGTCGCGCCAACACGCCAACACGCCAACACGGCGAAAAATCGCTCGAAAGCTCGGTGATATTTCAAAGAGAATAGAGCGCGAGATTCGCTCTCATTACTTTTGCAATACCTCACACTAACACGAGCACTACAAGTTTCTTCGGCTGGACCCTCAGTACTTCTTGCGCCTTCTTGCGGCTTGCGGTAACATTAGTAACTTCTTGCGGCTAGATTTTCAACTTCTTGCGTTTCGAATGTTCTTGCGGGTAAACTGTAAAAACCTAGCACTTTCACTTCTTGCGCGGGCTTGCCTGTTCTTGCGCGCAAGAACTTCTTGCGCCACTTCTTGCGCGTGCATTATTTTTGATAGGATTGAATGCGAAAATAGGATTGAATGCGAAATTGACTGTGTTGTCTGATCTAGTTAGTGGTTATGGTGAAAATTTTTTTAGCGCAGGAGTTTTTTTTTATTGGGATTGACATTTTGAGGGGTGTAAAAATGTGGGAGTCAGAAGGATTTGTGAATGTCAGCAGCATATCACGCTTCTGTGAATGTGATTTGCTTTGAAAGTTGCGTTTTGCGTGAGAGGCTGTTTCCCTTGGCGTTTTATGGGGTGGGGGGGGTGGTTTGGGAAGTGGATTGTAAGGTTTCTGATTGGCTAACTTGTATTTCGCAGCGGACAAAAAGGACAGTTGCGTTTTGCCGGCGTGGGCTAGGAAGAGAAGGAATTGGTACTAGTATGATGATGCAATATTAGTTGATTGCACATCAGTACATGATAGTTCTTGTGAACGGAGAGAAATGAGTGTTTATTTGAGGCGAGAAGTTGATACGAAGGAATCGTCATTAATAAGGAGATTAATTAATAAGGCAGGTGTTACGAGTCTTTTTGCATTGAAAGAACGAAAATATCTGAATATTATCGACGGATTTGTGTGGTTTGCGTGTGGTGTTCGCTAAAGCCTACGAGCAGTCTCACTTTCCGTTCAGAGAAAGATAGTGAAGGAAAAGAAAAACAGGCGAGTGAGCGCGAAATCGATTGCGGCTCGACAGGCGCGTTAGCTTTCAAAGACGTGGGGGACTTTCGTCCCCGCTCGCTTGTTAACCGGCCGTCGCTATGGCGACCGCCGGTTTATAAAATGGACACGGTTTTGTCGTGATAGTCAGTTGGCTTAACATACGAACAAAGTGATGTAAAGCTTGTGGTACGGGTACTCAAGAGTGGTACTGTCTTATATAAGACGCATGCGCATACAGTACAGCCCAAAAATAATGCACGCGCAAGAACTTCTTTTTGCGTCCGCAAGTCAGGAACTTCTTGCGGCTACTTGCGGGACGCTTGCGCTTGAATACTGCAAGCCGCAAGAACTTCTTTGCGTTTAGAAGTTAAAACCGCAACAACTTCTTCGGCTGCCTTTGTAGCTTGCAATCAGTTGTTTATTTGGTTGCTTGTAAGTTTTTTTCTTCGGTTTAGAATTTTTTATCTGATAAAGAGTTCACTAGGTTATGAATTTGACGCTGGTCGCCTTCAGTGTTATTTTTTACCGGCTAGGGAGAAACGAGACTCAAACGAAGCACGCGTATGTTATTGTTTATTATGTGTTCCGGAGTCCCAGACATGCGGTACGCTTAGCGGCGCGAAAGATTTCGCTCGATTTATTTCACTTAAATAAGGAACAACGGCAAAGCACAGTCCATCAGTCACATTATTAATGAACCGACATTCACCTGTTCAAAAGTCTTAATTGGAAAAACACATTATGTTTGTAAAAATAGTTCCATTCATTTTTAATACGCTGAAGTCGATATCACATTTTAAAACTTCGAAGTAAACCAAAGAAGTCTGAAGGAAACTAAAATTCCGCGATCTGAAAGAAATTCGACACGTCAATTCTAAGCTGAGTAAACACAAATCTGCCGTATGCAAATTTAGTACGATTTGCATGAATGACATTTTGTAACGCAATGCATGAGCAGTTCTCTAAGCCGTCAAAACAGCAAGCCCCAGGCAGCAAGCTGTGTCGAAAGGCGAATGTGTAGTTGAAATCATATGTTTATGCTATTTCTTCGAGTATTCCTTTTTTGCTGGGAAATTAAAGTGGTAAAGATGCAGGGATTCTTGACGAGTTCACCCACGAGATGGCATGACTTCCTGCACGTGTAAGTCTTGTCTTGTCTTGCCTGTCAAAGAAGAATACGCGCAGTTTGCCACAATTATAGCTTTTGGACTTTTTTGTTTCTATTTCTTTGATGGAATAAAAAACTGAATTGAGTCAGTTCTGAGTTGAACCCGTATTACCGTATCAGACACGCTTAAAAAAAATTGTTCATGTTTTGTCATGTGCCGGAGATCATGTTTACCGGTTGTTTTATCTTGCAGTCAGAAAGCTGGCGGATATTCCATTTCGTGACGTGAATTTTCTTCGATACTTCGGTTGTTCGAACAGTTGCTTCCTTGAGTTTTTGATTAGCCTTGCGAACTTTCGCTTGACTTGGCGAATTGTCGCGCCAACGCGGCGAAAAATCGCTCGAAAGCTCGGCGATATTTCAAAGAGAATAGAGCGCGACATTCTCTCTCATTACTTTTGCAAATAACCTCACACTAGCACGAGCACGACAAGTTTCTTCGGCTGGACCCGCAGTACTTCTTGCGCCTTCTTGCGGCTTGCGGTAACATTAGTAACTTCTTGCGGCTTCTTGCGGCTTCTTGCGGCTAGATTTTCAACAGGGTCTGGAAGGGGGGGGGGTCCTGATCCCGCATTCCCACTCCTTTACCACGAGAATCCCGCATCCCGCACTTTTTTCATCGCTATCCCGAATTTCGTTTCTTCTTTTTCAAAAATACATTAAAAAAGACTAATTTCTGCAAAAGCTAATAAATTTAAGATGTAGATTAGCCCTTTCGTTGTATATTTGGCGCTCGTCTGGTTGATTCGCTTTTGCCGCTGTAAGGGTTTTTTGGGTCGTGACGATTTCCCGAATTCCCGACAGACAGGCAACAAAATCCCGCATCCCGTACCCAAATTTGGTGAATCCCGCTTCCCCCGTAGCAGTCAAATCCCGAATCCCGTCAAGATGTTTTGCGTTTTCCCGAATCCCGCACCGTATTTTGGTCAAATCCCGGATCCCGAGAATACCCTTCCAGACCCTGTTTCAACTTCTTGCGCTTCGAATGTTCTTGCGGGTAAACCGCAAAAACATAGCACTTTCAATTCCGCCGGCTTGCGTGTTCTTGCGGCGCAAGAACTTCTTGCGCCACTTCTTGCGCGTGCATTATTTTTGGGTTGTACTGTATTAGTCTGCTGAATGTTACCTTCGTGTGTTCTTTTCTCTTAATTTACAGTATTTAAGATATCAACGACGAAGGGTTGTTAAGTTTGGGGGTTTTTGTATTTGTCTTGTAAAACGCATGCGCAATTGAGTAAAGCAGCTAATAGGATGGAATGCGGAATTGGCTGTGTTGTCTGACCTAGTTAGTGGTTATGGTGAAAATGTTTTTAGCGCAGGAGTTTTTTTATTGGGATTGACAGTTTGAGGGTGTAAAAATGTGGGAGTCAGAAGGATTTGTGAATGTCAGGAGCATATTACGCTTCTGTGAATGTGATTTGCTTTGAAAGTTGCGTTTTGTATAGGAGCGGTGTAACATTGTGCTGCGTGTTATGGGGGGGGGGGGGTTGCGAAGTGAATTGTAAGGTTTCTGATTGGCTAACTTGTAATTCGCAGCGGACAAAAAGAACAGTTGCGTTTTGCCGGCGTGGGCTAGGAAGAGAAGGAATTGGTACTAGAGTGATGATGCAATATTAGTGGATTGCACCATCAGTACATGATAGTTCTGACTTGTGAACGGAGAGAGATGAGTGTTTATTTGAGGCGAGAAGTTGATACGAAGGAATCGTCATTAATAAGGAGATCAATTAATAGGGTAGGTGTTACGAGTCTTTTTGCATTGAAAGAACGAAAATATCTGAATATCATCGACGGATTTGTGTGGTTTGCGTGTGGTGTACGCTAAAGGCTACGAGCAGTCTCTCTTTCCGTTCAGAGATAGTGAAGGAAAAGAAAAACAAGCGAGTGAGCGCGAAATCGATTGCGGCTCGACAGGCGCGTTAGCTTTCAAAGACGTGGGCGACTTTCATCCCCGCTCGCTTGTTTACTTTTGCAAGGGGATTCCCGGGTTAGCAAACCGGATTTAAACATCACGTCATGAGATATGCCTTGACGTGCCCCATACTCTGACGATCTGCTCGAGCTCGTGTTTATCAAGCGTTATATTTTGATTCTACTGCTATGTTCACTGTTTGTATTTAAGGTCTAGGCACAACAGTAAATACTTCGTCGTCCCGGTGTGAGCATTCTCAGTTGTGGACGAATTTATATCGACATTCAATGTTTGAGTGAATTTGCGTTTTTCAGCACAAATAAAAGCGATAAGAAAGATAAGCTGAGTCATCAGAGTTTAAACATTACGTCATCCAGTAACGTTATAGTCAAAATATTGTGTCACACAATCACACTTTTTGTCACGCCGATTCGTATAAATAGAGGATCGCGCTAACATTTGTGAAACCTAGGGGTGGGGAGGGTCAGAATGGCCGGTTAAAATGCCCAATGGGCTTTCTTGTTTAAAATAATTCTAACACGATTATGTAATTATTTTTGGATTATCTACATGTAGTTACTTTTATAAAATTAATAGAGTTTGATCAAGGGAAAGAAAAAAGTGATATAGGGCTGTGTAATGCATGGCTTGTAACAGTACATGTATTTTCCAAAGCACATGGTTAAGGGTACTAAGACGTGTACTAAGACCTGTTATTTTTCACTTGTTTTGCTGTGTATTTGAACTCTGAAATGCTCAGTGGCCTTGTAACAGTAGGTGTTACATTGATATTCAAATTTTTTACAGAGATGCCAGAGCCCAGACAGCTCCGAACCAAACCCCTACCTCACGCAAAGGGTGGAATTATGTATGTATGACTGGTGTGGTTCCGTGTAGTATATAGAATTTTTTAAAATTTACTGCTGATTTCATTGTTGCTTGCATTTGACCCTTTTTTCACTAGCTATGAATTGGCGATATTATTCATTTATTTACAACACTGTAGAATTGTGGAAGTGTGGTAGCTATAGTGTAGTGGTCATCATGTACGACTTTTGAGCTGACTTTCGATCAGGAGACTGCAGGATGGTAGCAGGTTTAAGTCATGGTCTCTACATTGTATCATCTTGTTTCCTTAGACAAGAAACTTATAGCTGTAACCCTACCCACTGTATAAATGGGTACCAGCTAACCATTTGATCAAGGTATTCTAACAGAAAGCTGAGGGGTAACCCTGCCATGTTTTAGTGTGCCATCCAGGGAGAGTAGTGAGGCTCGTAGTCATTTCATGCTATAGAAGCCAGAGCTAAGCACCAGCTTGGTCAGCCACCTTGGCTCGTTCCTTTACAATGTAAAATGGCCTGCAATCCTTTTTACATGAGTGACATGCTTGAAAATGGACCTTTAGTAGAAGTGCTTTGGGTAAACTTTTCTGTCAAATGATGAACAGTAATAATAGCTGGTGACCATGAGTCATGTTTGAGGAACCTAGATTCACCATGTGGCAATAGCATCCACTGTAACTTGTTTTCATGATTTATAAGAACCCAGATCTGCTCATGGCAATGAAATTGGCCTTAACTTAATATCACATAACATCATAATTATCATAATGCAGCACTTTATGAAATTTGTGAGTTTTTCTTCCTCCCTCTTTCTTTTCATGTTTGTTCTTTTGACTCTCTTTTGGTGGTTCTCGATGTTGTTTATTAAATTATTGGTGTTGTTGTTTCCTTATTTTGGAATTTTTGTCTTTTCCTTGAAGGATTCAATACAAATAAGAACTGATGAAGGAAAGAAATTGAAAATAAGAGCACCAGGTATTTTTTAAATTATTCAATAGCAAATTGTTTTTTTAAACAATGCATGGATTGAACCAGTGAGTATACAGTAAATCTAATTTTAAAAGTGATAATTATATTAAGGGACACTGATACCATCAAACCTTCTGCCTTAGAAAACCCAACCCCATCTCCTCTATTTTGAGGGGAGAATTGTTCTGTAGTGAGCCACCTCTTGTTCTCTATTAAACCACTCCCTTTTTTGTTCTGAGAATTTAACCAATGCTTGAACATTTTAAAAACATGAGAGAAATATGAAATTGTACATGAGGATTATAATTGGATAATAGTCAGGCAGATGAATGTCAAGTTCAATTACAGTAGTTTGTAGGCAGAATTAGCCTTTAATTTCCATTCATGTATGAAGGAAATGTAGCAATGTTAAATTCAAGTAAAATAGTACAGAAAAACTGGAAGTTTGGGAAAGTGGTTGAGAATTTTGTACCTAGTGTAATTGATGATTTTAATTGAAAGCCTACCTCATTTGAAACCCTATCTTTTGCCAAACTCTATTGTCCCCCTCCCTCTTTATCCCTTCCTTCCTTCCTCCGTCTCATTCTGAACGCTAATTAAGAAATGATCAAGTACCTGTAGAAAAATAACAGTTTTTCATTGAGATGGTAAATTTCAAGCCATTTCCTTCCTTATAGGAAAGCTTACTGGTAAATACAGTGAAGACTTTGAATCCATGGCTGTTGATGGTAGTGATAGTGGCTCAGATCAGGTAAGCACAGGGTAATGGGAGATCCAGTTAAGGAATATAAATTTAGAATACCAGAAGTTGATTTAATTAGCTGATTAGGTGGCAATAGTCAGGGATTCAATAATTAATTGTTTTTTTTTTAACTGAATATCAAGACAACATAGGTGGCTATATATTTGAGTTTGAATAGACATCAGAATGATATCTTATGATTTCGTTATATTGAGTGGAAGAAAAAGCACTCTTTTGCTACCCTCTTAAAAATAATATTCTCTGGGTATTAGTTTCTGCTCCAGACAGACAGTTATCCTTAAAAATGAATACTCTGCTTTTTTAGGATCTTGATGATCTTAGTGATCAAGACAACATTGATTTTGCTCATGATGATGATCAGGATGATGAAGATAATCATATGGATGAGCTTACTCTCAGTTTTAATGATGTTGAGGTATATAAATGAAATTATATTTAAATTTTTGTCACTTTGTTACAAATGCTAAATATACCCTTTTAGTCAAAATTTTATCCTCTCAAAATAACAATAATCTAATGTGATCTGCTAGTTGTACATACATACCTGATTTGCCAAATACAAATACTCATCATGTTGTTTTATTGTCCTTTATGGTGAGTAAAATTAATACTACAGGACGGTGTGATTAAGAACCAACTGAAGGTTTGTGGCTTTCCAGCACAGTTTGAAGAATCATATTATTGTCCCTCATAGGACAGTAAGTGCATTTTGATTTAATAAGTTAATTTTTTATACAATTTATTAGACACTTCGAAAATCTTTGGAAGCTGATGACTCCATAAGAGAAAGTATAGAGGCAGCTAAAAAGGTATGGTTGTGCCAACTGAGCTAAAAAATAAATAATGTCGTTACTACATGTATAGGAGATTAACGCTCCACAAAGTGAAGACAAATTTAAGAAAATTTTGTAAATTTCAGTTGTTATAATTTCTAGGAGCATTAGATTTCTATTTTCATGGTTAATTTCCACAACAACTCACCCAAAATCTCTTTCTGCTTTCTTACCCAAGATGGTGGCTTGAACACACAAAGAATTATTCAGTGGTCACTTGACCAAACTACACTTTCTCTGCAGGCTAATTATTGCAAAGCCCTGGAGTGCTTTTAATGCTGTACAGAGAGTTTGGTACATTGTGTACACACATGTTGTATGCAGGGAAAGTTATTTTTTATTAAAAATTTTTACTTTTTACCCTCATTTTCTTAGAGACTGGAGGAAGAGAAAAAGGAAGGAAAAGGAACCAACAACAATGACAGTGATAGTGAAGATGACAAAATTGAAGAAGAGCTAGAAGGAGCCAATGACAGTTTGAATCTTCATGATGCTGCTGCACTTGAAAGGCTTCCACAGTTGACACCAAACAAGAAAAGTCGAGAAGTTGAAAGCCCTGTTAGCCAAGATGCACAGGCAACAGATCTGAGGACAAGCACTTCAAGAAATAAAGACAGTCAGTCTCATTTTGCAGTAAACCCTGATCAATGGAGAAAAAACAAATCTGAGCTCAGCAAGAGTGTGTCAGTTACTCCTGATTTTAAGGAACAGGAAGTCCTGCCAAGGAGTAGAAAGCATAGAAATGTACCGGAGAGCCGTGAGGAGGATTTAGTTGTTTTAAGCTTCTCATCCTCTGCAGGTTAGTTTTAGCGATCAGTAAATAAAATTAATAGTGTATACAGTGGAACTCCCACCCATTGTCGTGAATATGTACCTCATCAATACAGCGAAGTTCTAACAATGACCTTTTGGAATACCAACTCCACACAGCTCAATTTCTTCTGCTCTTTTTGGGTCCTGCCAGTGGTTTTTTTTTTGTTTTGTTTTTTTGTTAAGGAGCACCTTCCACTCTGATTGGTGCAGCATCAATTTCCTGTGATTTGGAAAGGGAAAAAACATACATTTTCAATTGTAAATGTTTATGTCATTTTGTCTTTTGTTTGTGCTGCCTTCCTTTATTGTTTCTTTGTGCCTGTCTCCTTTGCGTGGGAGCATCATAAAAAAATTGTTCAGCCATTTTGGTGTGGGTACAAATGTGGTATGAAATACAGTGTTTGAGTGGAAAAAAATGGGAATCTGATGGTGGTGATGATGATAACCTTTAATTATACACAGTATGTGTTTGCAGTGTATGAGCTTGAGGGGCCATGTACCGGTATATAAAACAAATGAATCTAGAAAGAAATAACAAATTTTACATAACAAGTTAGAACCTGGTGGGAGGCAGACCAGTTGGCTATCTACAACCATGGCTAAAGATACGAAAATACTCCAGCTAGAGGACAGCAGGATTTGAACCCCAGGCGACCAAGTTGAAATCCAGCACCCTAAACCACTCGCCCATGCTGTCTCTCTGATAGCAAATAATTGCCATAACATTTCAGTTCTGGAACTTTTAGGAATTGTCCACTTAAGTCACCTGGAAAAAAAATGTACTGACCAGAGTTTTAGAGATTTAGAAAACCCATTTTAGGATACATTCAGGTGAATTTTCCCTCGTTAAACTGTTTTTCCTGAGGTGTATTAAAAGTGTGTGTTATTCAAAGCAAACAGTAATGATGCAAACTCCCTCGTTAAGGAATGTGATATTCTTAGAACCACCCAGTCATAATAGCAACATGTTTTTATAACTATAATCCCTTTATATAATGCCTTTAATATGTTCTATTTCAGTAAAACAAAAAGAGAGGACACTATCAGCAACACGGTAGGTTGTATTATTATTTGGTAGGTTTTATTTAGTAGCAAGTAATTTCTAAGGAGCATATTTTTAATTGCCTCAATAATGTTATTTGCAGACTGGAATCAGAGCCATTCACTTTTTCCTTCACATTCTTAAGATTGAAGTGGAAGTGTATAAATTTTGCAAAACAAATGTAGTAGGAAAAAGAAAACAACAAAGAACAAAAAGTAAAAAACCCCAAAACAAAACAGCCATTTGCTGGTCAGTTTGTTACTTTGCATCTTACACCACTGGCAAATTAACAGCTGTTCAAGGAGAGACATGTACCCACAAATAAATAATTCTTTGTTGGAGAAAGTGTCTTTTAATTACCATGATGTATTAATTTTATACTTTAGACGGAAGAAAAACGCAGATGAGTATGTATCAACTAAACTTGTTTCATCGAAATATAAAGCGACTACAGACATACATGTACAAGAACACAAAAGGTTAGTACACGTATCATCAAGGAAGTGATAAAAAATGATTATCAAACTTGGAAATGAATTGGAACCTTAAACAACAACTAGCTAGGAAATATTATGCATTTTTATAACTCTGAATAATGACAACAGACTGTAAAACAGAAGTGGGAAACAAAGCAATACTATGGATTTAATCCTGATCAAAACTTAGTGACCACTGAAATGAACCTGGTAAATTTTGAACTATGTCACACATTTATTTAGCACTGTCATGAATTTTTGAACTTTGCCTTTGCCACAGTAGACTAATTTTTTTTTAAATTTCATATGTACATGTACACCTAGTTTCATACAATTGCAAGTACAGTTAGAATTACAATTACAGTTATATACATACACCTTATTCGGTGTTTTGGTGGATAATACAGTGTACACTCAGCTATTTTATGAGTTGCGTGGTATTTTTCCAAGCCTTGCAGGGGTGAGGAAACATGTGAGCAATGGGTTAAATGTCCTTGCGTATTATCAACCAAAACACACGAGGTTTATTATTCCACTGTATTTTCGCCACCTTCAGCAAAAAAACGGTCAAACCAGGAATGTACATTGTTATATGCTTGCATATTTTGCACATTCTCTTGCCCGAAATTAAAAATGAATAACGGTGGAATAATAAATTAAATTAATTACTACATGTTTTTACATGCATGCATTATAACCCCCCTCCCCACATGTATGCAACCACAACATTTCTGCATTACACTTGTTCAAGCCAAGATTTTCCAGAGTTCACATAGTTATATATTAGTACTCTTTGAAAGTAGACTTTAAGTTAATGTAAGCGCATTCAGTTGATAGTAATTTATCTCGTTCTACACTCAGGTTTGAAACTGAATCTCAAGACAAAGAAAGGACGCTGACATCCAGTAAGGATTTTTGTAGTTTTCTGGGGGTGAATGAAAACAAATCAATACATCAAGAGTGAATTTCAAGCAGTTAGTTTGGCTATGATTACCATATTATTTAATTTGGTTCCAGGACCTCATTTGAATAGGCCGCTTCAATTCAAACAGGAAATCAATCTTTCTTGTCTTTGCATATGCATGTAAAGAATGCAATGATTATGTGTATTCTGTTATTTCCTCTAAAGCTCCTGAGAAGAAACATAGACCTTTATCTGCTACAAGAAAAAGTAAGCAAGTAGACAAGATGGATGACAATGCAGAGGAGATTTTTAGAGCAATGGCTGAAGAGAATCAGTCTGTGGGTAAGAAACAATAGTAGAACTAGAATGAGGGGCTTTTGTTTAAGCATTTGAAAAATCTATTGGTATTACTATATATTAGCTTTAAATTAACTTGCTGTTTTCAATTCCGCTCATATTCTTATGTTAGGTAGACCTTAATGTGAAACAAATCACTGCGTAGTTCGTTTGGCTGAATATCGATTTATTTTCAAGAAAATCGATAATAACGGAATTCGCTCTAAATACCGCTTTTGGAGCTCAAAATTTAAGGCAAATCTCGAAGCTTCGCGTAACAAAATGAAGTATTCCAGGGCAACAAAAATTAACAAAACTTGTAGAACGATGGTTAAATATATGTTAAAAGCAATTTCAGCAATTTCTGCTCAGTTATTTACAAGCTCTAATTAAATTTATCGGACATACTTTTGACTAGATAAAAAGTATATCAAGTTTGACCTCTAAAAAAAGTATGTGGTACTGAAAATTATACGGCAAGAATCTGGATTTTCAATAGGGGAAGGGATGTTCTTTTCCCTCCTGAAAGGATTTTTTGGGGAAATTTATGGACGCGATGTTATAGAATTTTAAAGTTGGACAAAATGTGCTGATTCAGTCGATCCGAAAAGTCAGGCTAATTAACTCAGTGTACACATACACAAACAACTTCACGTTTTCCAGAGGTTTTGATCAGCCAACAACTAATTTTAACGCAAAATCCTCTAACCTTCATGTTGCTGTATCACATATGAGAGCTGTAGTCCTTGTTCACGATAAAATTCAAGCAAACTGCAAGGAAACTTGACAGGATATCGCAACTTGCCATGCCGTATAACCGAACATCCGCCGTTTTTGATGTGAGGATTCCCTTTCCCCATTTTCGTTAGAAAACAGGCTTAAGGTGTTGTACATAAGATGTCTTTCCTTTAAAACTAGCTCTGAACCGAACAGCGAAACAAGACGTCGTTAATACAAAACATCTGTTACGTGCTTTGGGTGATAGTGCTAATTAATTCAGAACGAGTTTTGGTGAAACCGACAACTGGATGCATGTACCGTGGTAACGAAATTTTGACTGTATCGGGTGAATTTGGGGGAAAAGGTTTTCTTTTTTTCAAATAAGCTATTTCTGCCATCCTACGTTTACTAATTTAAGGACTGAGCGAAGATTCTCAGTAGATTGGGCTCGACGAGCACTTTAAAATGAGTGAAACTGAAAAAAGCGGACGTTGGTTTCGTGACATACCCTAGGCTGAGCTTTACTTGATGTGCAGGGCGAAGGGATTTTAAAAACATGTTTTCTGTTGGTTTTGCAAGAAGTCGCACAGTTAATGAACGCTATATTAGATACTATGGCTAGATTAAAATGCAAAGTCAGGCATGAAAATTTCCTTTTCGGTCTTAAAATTCGTTTTTGTTGGGGGTGAGGGTGGGGTGGGGCTGGGGCTATAGGTTTTGGGGAAAGAGGTTTCAGAGAACACTGAATCGACTGATTGTAACGATTCCTGGCATTAAAAGACTTTCAAATAAAGCAATGTGATACCTTAAAACCTCCTTTTTAGTTCGCAGTTGCTATAGCAACTGAGAACTATTGGGGCTGTCCTGGCGTAAACAGTCGTGTTAGTGTGTTAACTTTTTGGCAACAAGCCCACAAAGCCATTCAAAGTAGAATCCTTCGAGGTGTAATAGACAAGTTTTGAGGGGCTTTTAACCACGTTTTGCGCAGTCTCTATGGATGAAGAATTAATCGGAGTGAGTTTGGATCCTCGAAAATATCGTAGATTTTGATTTGCAAAGACAACGCAGGAAGGAATTGGAAGGAAAAGTTTACTCAGGGGCATCATTTGTTAGGACTCGCTGGTCTTCAGTTTAGCTTGGCGTTCGCCAGCGGGTTAGGAACAGCTGGACGAGGAAAGAAATTGGTTTAGTTGCTGTCGAAAAGATGGCAAAGAAGTCTTTGTGTGTTGATGTTTCTGATCTACAAGTGGAAACATTTCTTTATGCATAAGTTGTCCGGGGGAGATAATTGGTCATAATTAATGAAGTCCACGAAAGGCGATTGTGTACGTGTACGGGTTTAAGTTATAAACTACCAAAAAAATCATCCACACCTTACAGAGTTCAAGGACTTTATTGACAGAATTTAGTTGAGTCTTCTGTGGTTTACTTTGAGCTGATATATAGTGTATGTTGCTCGGAATTATCGGCCAGTCAGGATTTTCCCCGTACGTGCGTATTTAACAAATTTTAAAAATATTCCATGCATCATTGCCAGAAGAGTCCTGACTCTTTCCCGTTATTGAGCTCTCCAGAATCGACCGTTATTGAAGTTTTCTTGGTTTCTGTATTTCATTTCCGCAGTTTAGGTTCGTAGTTCCCACAGTTGAATGTATTCGTGGTTATGACATTGATGTGACGATTTACTCAGTCGTTATTCTGAACTTCCCAAATGATGTTTGTTCTTTGATGATCACCAGAAAGGTTCTTGAAATCCTTGTCATTAAGCTGCAAAAATGTTTTGTGTTTTCTCTCGCTTAGCCTTTTAGAACGATCATATTCGTGAGGTTTTCCTGACACGAAAGCTATTTAAATTTGATGTTCGTAATTCAATTAGTAGAATGTTTACACAGGTGTAATGTTGGCATGATTTCTGACACGAAAGTAAAATTTTGTCAATCCCAAGTTTTTAAATAAACTCAGACAACTGATATACACGCAAAAACTAGCCCAACGTCTGTTTCTCTTTAATTATGTAAGTATTCTTCTACATTCATCCTGTTATTACGAAAAAAAAAAAAAGATTTCCCAGACTTATGATAGCATATTTCTTTTCAAATGCCGGACTATGTTTTTGTGGTCTACCTATTTAATGGTGACGCTCTCTATCATGCAACCAAATCCTGCTCCTGATAACACTGATATACACTGAACAACAAAGACAGCAGAGACAAAATTGAAGTAACATCTAAAAAACAACTGCGAACTATCCGAACGGATCCGCTCGTTATTTTACCAGGTTCTTGTTCTCATTTACATGCTCATGTACATTTAACACACAAACGCTTATTTACGGAGAATAGACATTAATAAGAAATCGAAACTGTACTGATTCTCAGGGAATAAATTTAATGATCTGGAAGATTGTTAAGAGCTTCCTCCTATTGCCAGAACACACAACCCACTACGGGCTTAACTTGAATGATGTCTTATGAGTCTTGGGTTTTCCGCTTTCGACCGTCACGCACCAACGAAAAACGACTCTACTTGACTCACACTTTTTATTTTTACCAGGTTCTTGTTCTTATTTACGTGCTCGTGTACATTCAACGCACAAACGCTTATTTACGGAGAATAAACATTAATAAGAAATCGAAACTGTACTGGTTCTCAGGGAATAAATTTAATGATCTGTAAGATTGTTAAGAGCTTCGTCCTGTTGCCAGAACACACACCCCACTACGGGCTTAACTTGGATGATGTCTTATGAGTCTTGGGTTTTCCGCTTTCGACCGTCAACACGCACCAACGATAAACGACTCTACTCGACTCACACTCCTCTAGTGCATGTAGTCTTTTTTAAAAGCTTCCAAAAGTGAAGAAAAGTACAAAACGGTTTACATTGGGGTTCAAAGTTCAATTCAACACCAATCAACACTGTTGAATTCAACACGTTTGGCGACTTTTCTTTTGTTCTCAGGTGTGCTACCCTGTTCAATGAAGTTCTATAATTTTGTTTCACCTTTTTTTCCTATGTTCTCAGGTGTGAACAAAAGTGTTGAATTCGTTTGCCCACCTTTTCAACATCGCACAACAAAGTTGTGTTCAAGATTGTTGAATAATAGTGAATGAGTTTGGCCGAGACATAATGTTTGCAAACGAAAAACGCAAAGAGCCTGAGCCAACAAAATGAGGGTGTAGCCGGGCTTGAAGGCTAAGAGAAGTGATAAGTTCGAACCCTTAATCCCCCATGGCCAATAAGAAAAGGTTTTCTCTTTTCCAACCCCTCCCCCATCCCCCCTTCCTCGCGAAAGTGGGTGGGTCGGTCGGTTGAACGGTTAAACAAAAGGGAAAAGAAAACAACAATAAATAATTCTAAGAGAACCTTGATTAGAAAGTCCTCATAACTGTCATTTTGCAAGAGTCGCTATCACTCTTAAAGGTGTTCGAAGACCTTGTTATGAGGGTGACTTAGACGCTCAAGTCACTTTAAGATGCATAAAGAATTAAAAAACGAGGAAATGGTGCAGGCAGAGACTAAAGTTTCTTTTTTGTTTCTTGTTTTTTTAGCAATTGGGTTGGTCTGTACGTGTACAGCATGCATTGTATACCTGATCGGTGCCTTTTGGTGTTAAATCCAGTTTTCGGAAAATAGAGAACCTGCAAATTCCTTTCCGATCCCCTTTTATAATAACGCACAGATCTTTTTCACATGCAGGTGACTGGCTTGAACGGAGTGTGATGTTTTTAAAGCGAAAGGTTTCACTTCTGCATAATTGATATACATTAAGGGTGGGGCTAGTTAAGTTCTGAAACAAGACATGGACAAGCTCTGCTTTATTTGAAAATCTTTTAATGCCTAGAATCGTTTACTTACACTATCACGTTCACGTGGGCACTTACAATCAGTCGATTTAGTATTCTCTTGAACGTCTTTCAAACACCTTTAGCCCCAACCCCGCCCCACCCAAAACAAAAAGAAAACAACATTCTCAGACCGAAAAGGAGATTTTCATGTCTACCTTTGTATTTTAATCCAGCCATAGTACCCAATATAGCGTTCATAAACTGTGCTATTTCTTGGAAAACTAACAGGAAAAAGCTCTCGGGTTAATGTCACGCAACCAACATACGTTTTTTCAGTTTCATTCATTTTAAAGTGCTAATAGAACCCAATCTACTGAGAATCTTCGCTCAGTCCTTACATTAGTAAACGTAGGATGACAGAAATAGCTTATTTGAAAAAAAAAAAGACCCTTTTACCCAAATTCACCCGATACAGTCAAAATTTCGTTACCACGGTACATGCATCCAGTTGTCGATTTCACCAAAACTCGTTCTGAATTAATTAGCACTATCACCCAAAGCACCTAACAGATGTTTTTGTATTAACGACGTCTTTTTTCGCTGTTCGGTTCAGAGCTAGTTTTAAAGGAAAGACATCTCATGTACAACACCTTCAGCCTGTTTTCTAACGAAAATGGGGAAAGGGAATCCTCACATCAAAAACGGCGGATGTTCGGTTATACGGCATGGCAAGTTGCGATATCCTGTCAATTTTCCTTGCAGTTTGCTTGAATTTTATCGTGGACAAGGACCACAGCTCTCATATGTGATACAGCAACATGAAGGTTAGAGGATTTTGCGTTAAAATCATTTGATGGCTGATCAAAACCTGTGGAAAATGTGAAGTTGTTTGTGTATGTGTACACTGAGTTAATTAGCCTGACTTTTCGGATCGATTGAATCAACACATTTTGTCCAACTTTAAAATTCTATAACATCGCGTCCATAAATTTCCCCAAAAAATCCTTTTAGGAGGGAAAAGAACATCCCTTCTCCTATTGAAAATCCAGATTCTTGCCGTATCATTTTCGGTACCACATACTTTTTTTAGAGGTCAAACTTGATATACTTTTTATCTAGTCAAAAGTATGTCGGATAAATTTAATTAGAGCTCGTAAATAACTGAGCAGAAATTGCTGAAATTGCTTTTAACACATATTTAAACATCGTTCTACAAGTTTTGTTAATTTTTATTGCCCTGGAATGCTTCGTTTTATTACGCGGAGCTTCGAGATTTGCCTTAAATTTTGAGCTCCAAAAGCGGTATTTAGAGCGAATTCCGTTATTATCGATTTTCTTGAGAATAAATCGATATTCAGCCAAACGAACTATGCAGTAGTTTGTTTCACATTAAGGTCTACCTAACATAAGAATATGAGCGGAATTGATTTTTGAGCTGTTGCCACAATATTTTGAAAATGTTTGATTTTTGGTAACATTTGCTCTTAAGTAGAAAACCTTAATAAGTTGAAGTCTGCTGTTGTTATGATATTACAGCTACCTGTAAATTGTCCCTTGGTTTTGCCTTGCTTGGTTCTAAGCCAGCCAGAACTAAAACTCTAATCTTTTCAGAAAAGAATGAATGAATGAATGAATGAATGAATCAATGAATGCAGTGAAGAAGGTCCATGCAATGTTGACCAAAAAAGTGATCTTCGTATCAGAATGTCATTTTGAATCTATTAAGCAACCCCACCCACCCCACCCTCCCAAAAAACATTGATCATTCTGTTCCTTTTTTATGCAGTGCTTCGATCTGTGACAAAACTCTTGAGACAGATACGCCTGTTTTCCAATATCCACGCCACAATTGGACACTGCGAGTCATGTACAAATTGCCCCCCCCCCACCCCCATACAATGTTGTTTTGGCCATGATGCTTGCCCATACAAATCCTGAAGTTGAAAGAGGGGGGTGGGAGGATAGCAGATACTTAATATGCAGTAGTGTGAGAGGTTTAATTAAAGACAATAGGAAAATACGGGTGTGTTTTCTATTTGTCTCAAGTAGTTTTGTCCGAGGTTGTAGCTTTTTTGAAGAATTTGCTGTGATTAAGATTTAGGATTAATTATTATTATTTGTAATTTCTTCTTCCATTTGTAGAATCAAAAGCCTCTGGTTCCCAGACTGCTCCTGAACGACCAAAGGTAATGCAACTGTTGGAAGCTTAAATTAAAGGATACTAAGAGTTGGCTTGAACTATGATAGGAGAATCAGAGTTACACTGTAAAATGTCCGGTAGTTGATGTTTGACACGTGTTTAGAAAAGTGAAAAAAAGAATTGTTGTGGAGGGGGGCAGGAGGATGGGAGCCCAAGAGGAAAGGGGGTGGGAGGTGTACACCAAACAGGAGAAGAGGGAACAGGAAGTGGGATTCCTGAGGTCACAGGAAATGAGAGAAACAGGGGAAAATTTTGCAACATTGCACAAATCGCAAAGAGGTGGGAGCTAACAAAACCTGGGAGGGAACCAGGATTTAAGGGTACAGGAAGTGTGAAGTTATTTTCTTTAGATGCATCAATTTGTTTGTTTAATTTCCCCTCAGCAATACTCTGCCTCTTCATTGTCTGAGGTTAAAAGACCATCCTCAATATCTACCTGCCCACTGAAGACAGATGACACAATAGCCCTTGTCACAGAAAAAGTCAGAAAAATGGATGCCAGGTTTGTGAAAAGAAAAGAACAAGCATCATTAAAGATGTGTTTATTGTTCATCCTGGTGTAAAATAGGAAAGATGAACATTTATTCATTTGTCTCATGATGGAATCGCTTTTAGTTGTTGATCCCAGCGTTTTGAGTGCAAAACTGCTAGTCCTCATCAGGTGATGAGGTCGATTGTTTATGTGTTGCTATTAGTATACCTCATCGCCTGATGAGGACTAGCAGTATTGCAGTCGAAACGTTTTTCCTAAAGAACAAGTGCTTTTTTAGATGTCATAATAGAAGTAGTAATTTCTGATGTGTGGAAAAATTAATTCTCATTTGTAGACAACAACAACATTTAATAGAACTCTTGGCAAAACTGGAATGTAAGGTTCCTTTCAAGGGATCATCACCTTCACCAAGCCTTTCACCTTTGAAAGCCACAGTACCATTCAGTCCTGTAACAAGCTCTACTTCAGCAGAGTGCCAATCCAAGGTAACTTTTGTTTTCAAACAGTGTGTCATTTTCAATGAGGTTTTGTTCTGCTTTGCTTGTATCTTTTATTAACATGCAACCCTGAAGCTCAAAACCTCAAATAATGGTTGCCTGTTGGGTTGCCTTGGTGACTAACCTGACAATTACTGAGGTAATGAAGGGGAGGTTTGAAAGTTCTGTTGTGTAGTTTGACTCTTCTAAGTCAGCGGCATCCCTGTCTTTTTCTGTTGATACAACAACCAAAACTTTTGAAAGATAGTTTCTAAACATTTTGAATGATATTTGTACCATTGTAGTCGGTATCAAATACACAATCTTATAATAAATTTTTGGACTGTTAATAACTGTATTTTTGCTTTAGCCATTACAAAGCTTTGCTGTTAAGTTGTATGCAAGGGCTGAAAGGTTTCCATCCAGCCCAGGATCCAACTCAGCCTATAAATACCTAACAAATTATTTTCTCTGTAGGATTACAGTGCAATAGATTCCTTAGATGCTGCAGAAAATAGTCAAGATAATAATGAAGGAGCAGATGTCTATTTTGAGATTCTTACAAACTGGGGAAACCCAAAATATCTGGGGTTGACGGAGGTATGTTGCTGAGTTGTGTTTGATGGCACACCTACTAAGAATGACAATTGTCTGTTATTTGGTAGTTTCACAAACGTCAGATAAGTGTAAGTCGATTGCAAGTCACATCCCACAGACCACTGACTAGTTATAATGCTAGATTATTTTATAGTTTCCACTGTATTAACTCTGACGACAACTCAGCTTGTTCTACAGGTGCTGGTAAAATCAAACTGTGGAGTGACTTATCCATTTAATCCTATTGTCAGTTGATTTTTTCTCATGATTTCATTTTCCAACTTTCAGTTGGTAGTCATGCATACAAGTTAAGAAACTGATAATCTCTTCAAAACCTCTTGATGTAAACTGTATTCTCCCATACTCAAAGTTTAAGTCTCAGACTGGGAAAAATGGATTAATGGTTTAACTATTTTTTTTCTGTCAGATCCAGTTCTTTGATTTGGAAGGTAATGCAATTCCCTATGATAGGCAGCATGTTAGCATCTCAGGTCATGTTGGAGAGGAAGGTGATCTTGGTAATCTGGCCAATGGCAAAACGAAGGTACAAAAATGACTTCACTGGAATCTGACTAGTATTTTAATAGAGGGATGTAAAGTCTTTTTCTTGTATTCCAGAAGCTTTCATCCTCTTTACAGTTTTCTTGCCATGAAAATAACTAGATGAATCGTAATTGATAAAAGTAAATTGCTTGATATCTACTGTAGTTTTCTTCCCGTAATCTTGTCATTATTCTCCAATGTACTGTGTACCAAATCTGATTTGACCACCACTTAAAAATACTGGACAAGTAAAAGTTTGATTTTTTAACCACAGCAGTTCATTGGATTCATGTAACAGAAACGGTGTGTTATGACACTAAGCTAGTTAACGCATTGTTTGTACTGCCAGACAACCAAAGGCCGTTACATGTGGTCATGTGGCTTCCAAAGCAGATGTCCAGTGGAACTTATGTTTCACTTGCCCAGTGTTGGAAGCAGCAGCTCAGAGTCCCATGGCCTGTCTAAAATCACTGTCTGGAACTATAACAGAGGAATTAAGGTGAATAGGGGGCACAACTTGTTGATCAAATTAATTTAATGTGGCTTAATGTAGTTAAGGTAAAGCCAGGGCAATAGTATGCCCCCCCCCTCCCCTCCTTCTGTGGTGTGTAACCTACAGATCGTAACAGGATTTCTTGCAAGTTGTTTGTTCTTCACAACTGATCGTTCTGAATCATAACACAGTTGCATTTGCTAATGTCCCTGGACTGTTGTTCCCAACTCTCCTACCCTCCTGGTATGTACTAGGTAAGGTAAGTATTGGACCATGTTAGTTTTACACGGTTTTTTTTTTTTTTTAGTGTGAGATGTAACAGTGTTTTTCACTTACATATTTCACATGGATACTTTCTTGCATAAGCTACATTTTATCTACATTTCTTTTTCAGGAACTAAATGTTGGAGTTAAAGATGTTCGAATATTTGTAGGAGGAGAGCTTGTTTGGGAAGGAGTTATTGATAAGGTACATAAGCAGGGTGGTTCTTGTTAATTCCTTGTAAAGGTTGAGTCACGCTAAATTTTCCTGTGTCATGATCAGAAATTAAAGAATGATGTTCTAAATGTATACATTCTCAATTTATGGTCTAAGTGTTAAGGTCTTAAAATTCAAAAAAGGGGGATCGACAATTTAGTTTTCTAAGAGTAACCATTTTTCTAAGGCTTCAAATGACTGAATATTGCTTTTGTCAGGGTTGTGGCAATCAAGTGTTTGATTACTGCAAAATCATCAAACTAATACCAAGTGAAGATCACTCAGAAGATGGCGAAGAACTTCAGCAGGTTTGAGTCGGTTGACTTATAATTCTTTCTGTTAAAGCACTAGTCAAGATAACTTGCCAATATTATTATGACTGTCTTAAGTGATCAAGAAATTCCGCCAAAACGACAGGCAAAAATATGCAGAAAAATGTTTAAAAGTTCACTTTGTCAGAAGGTTCAAAACTAAGACTCACCAGCAAGTGCAGGCCAGATTGCGATTTCAACTCTGCTTCTTTGTGTTTGTTTAGCAATAGGCGAATCTTTGTTTACAGTTTTTCCTCATTAGCATATGCTTCTCGTTTTCTAATCAAGTTACAAAAATATCATTTTTCTGAATATTGAAAGGGTATAGCACACTTACCTTTCTCCAAGAATTTCAGTCCGAAATAACAAATTGTTCTTTGAAATATGCGGTGTTAAAAACTCGACATTTTACAAAGAATGTGTGGGCTTATTAACACTTCTGCCACCCAGAAATTTTGTGCTTTCTGTTGGCTGATATTGCCTTAAGTATAAGTCAATTTTTATTTAGCATGCTGCCTTGGCTAGAAAATATTTATGCTAATGAGGCACAATGTGAACAATGACGTCAGCAAAGATTCACCTATAGACCTTTCCACAGATAACATCTCTAATTTACATTACAATGTATTTGACTTTGATGTATATAATAATAAAGTTGTAAATGTCTGTTTTTCATTGCATAAGGAGCCAGAGCCATTCATTAGGAGCCAAACAGTTGTATTGAGACGATCAAGTGATGCCGAAAAACAGGAGAGTGCGGAGGGCAGAGAAACAATTGAAAATCAACAAGATGTACAAGACCAGTCAGTCGCCAGAAGCAAAACAGTACTGTTGAAACAATCAGTTGACCAAGATAAGCAAGCAAATGAGCAGGAAGTGAAAGGCACTAGTTTGGATCCTCCAGGGAGTGCAAGGTAAATTGCAAATGTTATTTGTTTCCATTTCTTCAAGGCCATTTAGGAGTGAAGTTAGTTTTTGTTATAAGAAATGTGTATTACCGTTTCTTCCTTTAATAATTCAGGGGCCGCCAACGAGAAAATTATAGCAAAATACTAGAAACGTCATTTTCTGCTTTCTTAGATTGTTTAAGAGCTTTTTAAAGGCATATTTGTGTAAGCTAATACAGCTTGATCTGTTCGGCGTTTTTAGCTGAAACTTGAGGGATCAGAAAATATTAGGAAACGGAATCCTATCGGCCCAATTTCCGAGCTGCTAGTGACTATCCGAAAATGCTAGCTGACCTTGTTGTACACTCAAGACGACATATTATTCCCTCCGAAAACAAAAGGAATTAATCAGTTTCCTTGTTACGAAAGTCTGAGGTGCTGTTTCGCCAAAGAATTCTCTAGTTTTGACTACGATTAAATCCGAATATCCGAGGCGATTTAGGCCTTCCGAACAGATATTCCTCCGAAATGAACCGTTGGGTGCCCCTGATAATTGAGGGCATCTGGTCAAGAATTTCCTTAATTCTACAGAAACTGGAGCAGAACAGTGGCCTCAAGATCCCTGGCTCATTTGATCCATTGGATTCCGCCCTACCCTTTACTTCCTCTAACAGCAAGCAACACCTTCTCGTCTCGGTCTGTTAGCTGGGAGATACGAAATTGATAATGTTGGCTTAAACACACTGGCGTTTTGGGGGGGAATATTGTGTTGGACTCCATCCTCTGAATTATTGTTTATTAATCGTAATTATTGCGCAACCATTTTATCCAGATCTGATAAAGAAGAAACTCGCACAAAAGAACACCACAGAATACCAAAGCCTCCAGAATCACCAAGAATGCACCCCAAATCACCCAGATCACATCGGCGAGGCACTCCAGCAGACGAAAGCAAGGAGGGGGATGGCGTCCCGGATCAGGAGAGGTAAGTAATAGTACAGCTTTTTACCTTGTCCTCTCTCAGAGTCAAACTTTGTATCCTGCAAAAGGCTATCTCTAAAATAGGGAATGGGGAATCGAGGAACGGGGAATGGGGAACGGGGAACGGGGAATGGGGAACAGGGAACGGGGAATCTCTAAAATAGGGAATCTCTAAAACGGGGAATCTCTAAAACGGGGAATCTCTAAAATAGGGAATCTCTAAAACGGGGAATCTCTAAAATGGGGAATCTCTAAAATAGGGAATCTCTAAAACGGGGAATCTCTAAAATGGGGAATCTCTAAAATAGGGAATCTCTAAAACGGGGAATCTCTAAAATGGGGAATCTCTAAAACGGGGAATCTCTAAAATAGGGAATCTCTAAAATAGGGAATCTCTAAAACGGGGAATCTCTAAAATAGGGAATCTCTAAAACGGGGAATCTCTAAGATAGGGAATCTGTAAAACGGGGAATCTCTAAAATAGGGAATCTCTAAAATAGGGAATCTCTAAAACAGGGAATCTCTAAAATAGGGAATCTCTAAAACGGGGAATCTCTAAAATAGGGAATCTCTAAAACGGGGAATCTCTAAAACGGGGAATCTCTAAAATAGGGAATCTCTAAAACGGGGAATCTCTAAAACAGGGAATCTCTAAAACGGGGAATCTCTAAAATAGGGAATCTCTAAAACGGGGAATCTCTAAAATGGGGAATCTCTAAAACGGGGAATCTCTAAAAGAGGGAACCTCTAAAACGGGGAATCTCTAAAATAGGGAATCTCTAAATCAACAAGCCCGAACTAAAATCTCATGTCTGTTTTTCTCTCTACCATAATTTGGAAAGGATAGATAACCCAAGGGACCCTGTAAACGTGTTGCGTGACCAACTCGTCACACATCCCTTTAATAAGGCACCGTAATTGCAGTTTGAAGAGAGGTATCTTTTTCGGTGTAATAAAATTGAGTGAACTGAAATAAATCACATCCTGCTGATTGTGATACAATTTATTTTTGTGTGTTGACTGCCGATACTACTTGCAACGCTTCTTTAAGTCTTATTCCACGCTCCAGTTTCTCATTACTGTCACCTGTATTTTAATTGAACTGGTTAGCATTTGTATTACAATAAGAAGATACTGCACAGCTAAGTCGCGGAAACGCACACAGGAACGTTGTTGGCCAGATTCCATCCCCACTTTCCTGTTTACATTTCAAATAAAGAGTTTATGTTTACTACACATAGAAGAGAGTCAGGACACCTCGACTTCTCATTCTGAACAGTGCGTAAGATATTTGATGCAAACTGACGGACCCGTGAGGAAACCGAAACTAAATAGGATCCAAACCCACCAATGGCAGTTCACGTTTGTAATGGGAATTCTTTAGATAATTTTTTCATGGCCAATCAAAGAAAACGTAATGATAACTTTGTACAAGTGACATCGGAACGGCGCGCAGCACTGTAACAGAAAAGCGCTGCTTCGATTGCGAATTGCCGAGTCGACCAAGCCGTGTTCCACCGTGGAAAGGTAAGCAAACATCACCACCCGTGATACCCTGCTAACAGAGACTTTTCGTTTTGTATTCACGATAAACAAAACAACTAAGCGAAATACGAGAGACGCGAACATCATCGTACATGCTAAGAAAACTTTCCAGAAAGAATTAACACTCTGCTAGCAGGGTATACCTATAAACTGTAAACTGTTAAGCACGTTTTCGAATTCTCATATGAACGGTAACAATACCTATGTTGTATTATTTTACTGTAAGCAAACGAAAAAATGTACAACAGCCTCATTTTACCAATAACTAATAAAGGAGCCATTTACGCTGGCTTTGCGCCTCAAGCCAACAACATGTGACTGTGATGTCGTGACATTTTACGTCTCGACTGTGATGGCGTGACTTTTGACATCTTCAGCCAAAAACATGTTGCGTTTTGAGAGGTGACTGTTATTGTCTAGACTTGTTACGTTCCAGATATACCTTATTTTTACTTATTTTCGTGCGTCTTAATTTTAGCGAATTGAAAAAAAAAATTGAGAAATTAAAGGCCAGCACAAAAAATCCTCTCAAAATTTACACACGCAGAATGTAATACACTCGTGAGAAATTTGCATAATCAAACATATGAATCAATAAATATAAGAGCGATTTTTGTTTGACCTTGAAGTAACTACGTGCGAACAAACAACAAAGGAATCAAACAATGGCAATTTAATTTAATTGGTTTAGGGAACACATAAACGCACACGGCTTTTGGTTGGTTTAGCGAACATCAAGCATTATCCACCTAGTAAAGAGCTTTCATGTACCTCTGTATTCAACAATACGATTGCACAATGGAACAATGCTTTACCCATATTAGGGTTCTCTTCAGCGGTAAAGGAACGAGGTCTTGTTTTCACATTTTTAACTAGTGGCTGATGAAACAAATAACGAACACTTACGGAAACACTTTTTCAAGGTCAAACGCAAATCGCTCTTATATTTATTGACTCATATGTTTGATTACGTAAATTTCTCACGAGTGTATTACATTCTGCGTGTGTAAATTTTGAGAGGATTTTTTTGTGCTGGCCTTTAATTTCTCAATTTTTTTTTCAATTCGCTAAAATTAAGACGCGCGAAAATAAGTAAAAATAAGGTATATCTGGAACAAGTCTAGACAATAACAGTCACCTCTCAAAACGCAACATGTTTTTGGCTGAAGATGTCAAAAGTCACGCCATCACAGTCGAGACGTAAAAGGTCACGACATCACAGTCACATGTTGTTGGCTCGAGGCGCAAAGCCAGCGTAAATGGCTCCTTTATTAGTTATTGGTAAAATGAGGCTGTTGTACATTTTTTCTTTTGCTTACAGTAAAATAATACAACATAGGTATTGTTACCGTTCATATGAGAATTCGAAAACGTGCTTAACAGTTTGCAGTTTATAGGTATACCCTGCTAGCAGAGTGTTAATTCTTTCTGGAAAGTTTTCTTAGCATGTACGATGATGTTCGCGTCTCTCGTATTTCGCTTAGTTGTTTTGTTTATCGTGAATACAAAACGAAAAGTCTCTGTTAGCAGGGTATCACGGGTGGTGATGTTTGCTTACCTTTCCACGGTGGAACACGGCTTGGTCGACTCAGCAATTCGCAATCGAAGCAGCGCTTTTCTGTTACAGTGCTGCGCGCCGTTCCGATGCCACTTGTACAAAGTTATCATTACGTTTTCTTTGATTGGCCATGAAAAAATTATCCAAAGAATTCCCATTACAAACGTGAACTGCCATTGGTGGGTTTGGATCCTATTTAGTTTCGGTTTCCTCACGGGTCCGTCAGTTTGCATCAAATATCTTACGCACTGTTCAGAATGAGAAGTCGAGGTGTTCTGACTCTCTTCTACGTGTAGTAAACATAAACTCTTTATTTGAAATGTAAACAGGAAAGTGGGGATGGAATCTGACCAACAACGTTCCTGTGTGCGTTTCCGCGACTTAGCTGTGCAGTATCTTCTTATTGTAATACAAATGCTAACCAGTTCAATTAAAATACAGGTGACAGTAATGAGAAACTGGAGCGTGGAATAAGACTTAAAGAAGCGTTGCAAGTAGTATCGGCAGTCAACACACAAAAATAAATTGTATCACAATCAGCAGGATGTGATTTATTTCAGTTCACTCAATTTTATTACACCGAAAAAGATACCTCTCTTCAAACTGCAATTACGGTGCCTTATTAAAGGGATGTGTGACGAGTTGGTCACGCAACGCGTTTATAGGGTCCCTTGGGTTATCTATCCTTTCCAAATTATGGTAGAGAGAAAAACAGACATGAGATTTTAGTTCGGGCTTGTGGATTTAGAGATTCCCTATTTTAGAGATTCCCCGTTTTAGAGGTTCCCTCTTTTAGAGATTCCCCGTTTTAGAGATTCCCCATTTTAGAGATTCCCTATTTTAGAGATTCCTCATTTTAGAGATTCCCTATTTTAGAGATTCCCCGTTTTAGAGATTCCCTATTTTAGAGATTCCCCGTTTTAGAGATTCCCTATTTTAGAGATGCCCCGTTCCCCGTTCCCCGTTCCCCGTTCCCCGTTCCCCGTTCCCCGTTCCCCGTTCCCCGTTCCCCGTTCCCCGTTCCCCGTTCCCCGTTCCCCGTTCCTCGTTCCCCATTCCCCGTTCCTCGATTCCCCATTCCCTATTTTAGAGAGAGCCTCCTGCAAAATGAATCTTATGCTTAAGTCTTTGGACGATGAATTCCTAAAGTATTTTTAAGCACTGAAATGAAAGCTACAGAGCAGCATTTTTGACCTATGTTGAAAACATAGGGTCTTAGTCAGCGTGAAGTTTTTCGCTTTCTATGTTTGTTTGTTTGTTTGTATGTATGTATGTATGTATTTTTGATCCGGGGGGGAAATCTCATGTGAGACGGGCGGGAATGCTCGTCGGAAAATTTAAATTAAAGCTATGCTAAGACAGACGGAGAACGCGAGACGACGTGCATCCATGCACCTTTCACATGGGAGCACACCCCCCGGGGGAATTTATGTGGCACTATGTGGCACCAATCAGATTGAGGCTACTAAGCTAAGAGTACATTCTTCCAATGAAAGAGCTGGTTAGAATTCGCTTACTGAAGCTGAAGGTCAGACAAGGTTAAGCTTACCGGCCATGTCGAATGTACATATGGGGACGGAAACGATCAGCGCAAATGTGCTTTTCTACTTTTACCTCTCGAATATTATATTTTCAGTAAAGGCTTGGTGTGGTGGAATTGATGGTAATTTCCTAAAGCTATTGTAAGGGCAGGTAAAATTGAACTTTGTCGTGGCCAACGGTGGAACGTGAGTACTTGACAAAAACAATTACATGTAACATCGTTCCAAAAATAGACTTGTTGACGAGAAACTGTAATTTAATTTGTTTTTTTTATGATTTGTGTTATGAAACAGCTGTTTTGGTTATGTATCTTTTAGCAAGATGTTGATTGAAAAGATTGTATCTGTGCTTGATACGGATAATTTTGACTGTACTTTGCAAGGTTTTTGAAACCGCTTTGTTTGGTAATTTGAAATTTATAGCGACGTGTTTATAAGATTGCAATTTGCATAAATTAGCTTGTTTATTCAAGCGTGTCAGTAGGTTTTTAAACCTGTTTTCTCTTCCCAAAATGCGGTTTAGTTTTAGTTTACGATGTTGTGACCATGATTTATATCAGTCACATCCACAGATTTTCCAGCCGACATAGAAATGATTTCTTTCTTGGTTTTATCATATACGGGAACATATGGTTTTTTTGAATTTTTTTAGCGACGTGTTTAAGATAGCAATTTGCATAGATTAGCTTGTTCAAGCGTGTCTGTAGGTTTATAAACCTGTAATGTATACGGTAACATAGCGAGTTCAAGGTACGCTCAAGCTCGGAAACTTCGTTAACTGCAAAACCAAAATGTACTTTTGAATCGTCTGGCAAAGGAATATGAAATACTCCCAGAAGGTGCGAATCTTTCTGTCGAAATTGTTCGAGAATTCCTTACAGCGGGGCATTTTTTGGAGAACTCGACCAGCTGCTGGCCATGTCATCTTAACACGACAAAAAGTGAAAAGTCCTAAAAAGTACAACAAATCACAGTTTACTTAAAGCAAAAAAAATACCAGTCTGCGTAGTCTGCATGGTCTGCAGTCTGCACAGTCTGCAGGCTACATTTTAACATGACCGCAATGACTGTCCTCTCCTCAAATTATTATCTACTACACTTATTTCTTTCACATCTTGTTGTGAGCTGGATTTATATTCTTCAGTAATATGCAGACAATCATTAGTTGACCTTAACTGAGGTTTCAGTTTTAAATTTAATTTGAAGTTTTTATGCAGTCGTTTTGTTCTAGTGTCAGTTTGACTTTTTAGCCTGTAGCCTACTAGCCCGATGGTTGCTCTATCTCCAATTTTGGTCCAACTGGGTTTTTAGCGGGATGTTTTTTTGCATTCCAAGGGTATTGCTGAGTAAACGAAAAAGCTGTTTTAGGCCTAGTTCAGACGCCGTACCTCTCATGGGCCGTACCAAATACATTTTCGCTCCTAGGTCGTATTTAAGTGGCAAACTTTGCCGTACTCTGAGATTTTGGCTTGCCTAATTGAAATCTGTCGAAAAAACTCATTTGGACACCGTACAACTGCCAAAAAACTACGTACTACTTGGTACGACACATGGGAGGTGCGGCGTCTGAACTGGGCTTTATGCACTCAGGTGCTATAGTGGAGGGGGGAAGTATTTGCAAGAATAATCGCGTGTTGTTTTGTCCTCAGAGTATGTCTTAAAAATCGCAAATAAGCGAGGATAAGACTTGTCATTTCAACATAGGTCAAGCACGCAATGCGTGCCTATGTTCCTACCTTGCTGTTTATTTTTCTGTGCTGGGTGGTTAGTAGTTTTTAGTCTGTGGATGAAGTCGTAAAGTTTGACCATTCAAGTTAAGTCTCCAAAGCATACTCTCCTGTGTGGGAATGTTTGCTATGCTGTATAAGATAGTTATGATTTTTGAGCCTGTGGGTTAAGTTCTAAATAAACAAGACCGTTCAAATGAAAGCTTTCGAGTATTATTTCAGCGAGCCATCAGTCTGTGCAGTTTACAGCCACTCTGACTTCCTTGTATTGCACAATTGTTTGTTTTACCAAATCGTTTCGAGATCAGCAAATAATGTAAATACGTCGTTTTCAAAGTCATTCTAAAACGCATCTCTAACAGCAAATTCTTACTCCATCAGATTAAAAGAAAAAGTGTTGAAGTCTCTGTTGGCCACAGAATTTCCATCATCGAGTTCCACAAAACATAAAGAGGAATCAGCTTTGGCTACCAGGTAGAATACGTTTATTTTTTCCTTTGTCCCTAAACTGTAATAGTGATGCCGTTAAAATATGTTTGTCCTCCTGCGTTTTTGTCTTCAGATCTAGTTCCACTCCAAATCTCTCATCCTCGCAGTCGTTAGAGAGTTCAGAGGCCATAAATGATTCTTTAAGGTGAGGCAACAGTAGCTTGTCTGCACACCACTCGTCATCATCATCATCATCATCATCATCATCATCATCATCATCATCATCATCATCATCATCATCATCATCATCATCATCATCATCATTATTGTTATTATCATTTTACCCTCTAAGTTTGCTTAGATTTCAAATTTTATTTCTAGTTTATTTCAATTGAACCAATTACACTCCAAAAAAGACTTGAAATGTTTTCTTGAATATCGAACGTTCTTCTAGAAATTTATGCATGAAAAATCTACTTTATTGTTGAGTGATAGAAACGTGGGTCCCAACTAATCATCCCATAAATTTGTTCATTTGTTGGTGTTTTTGTCTCAGGGGAAATGCTGCTGCTGTGTCTGTGTTACCAAGCAAACCCCCTTGGCTGGAGTCAACCAAGAAAAAAGACAAACATAGGTAAAACTTACGAGGTGACTTTCTTGGGACAAGGTTAATTTCTTTGTAGCCTCAGCTCTCCTGTGTTGTTTATGTTTACGTGGGTTTGTCACATTTGTAGCTGCCTTTGTTTGTACGTTTACTTACATTTTTCCTCGAGTGATGATTCAGCATGGTGTGACCTGCTGTGGACGTCCCGGGGACAAAACCTGGAGAAGAGAGCGTAAAACTGTCTCTGTTCTTTTGTTTTTCTTCGTTTTGTTGTTGTTGTTGTTCTAATGGACTATTGCTTTGGTAATAATAGCGCTTTGCCATTCAAAATACAATTAAAGGATAAGATCAAATCTGTCACTCCGTTATGACTTAGGTTGGATGATAAACCTGTGACTTGTTATTTACCGTCTTTATTCTACCGTTGAGGTTCTTGCTGGATTACGCACTGGATTTGTCTCATGAATAAAATGAATAATAAACTTCTACAAACGTCAGCTTGGTCTTGTTTGAAAAATTTACGTTTGATCTGCTTAGAAACCTAGAATTGCATTTAGCCTTGATTTCTTTTTCTTTTTGTTTATCCTCCTATATTAATTTGTTAACAGCTCATCATCACGGAGTTCGTCAAGATCCAAGTCCAGACCGATATGGCTGGAGAATGACTCAGGTGAGTAAAAGAGTTCACCAGGGTACTAGCAGTCACATTTGCCGGCTATTCAGGTCTTTCGACGTTGAAAGCTTGGAGGCGGCGATGAAAAGTGGAAAAGTAAAGCCTACGGCGAGCGACGTACCCCATAATAAGGCTTCATTTTGAAGCCCAAGGAACTGTGAAGCCTAAAAGAAATGTTTATGATGAGAAATGCTTAAAGCGTTTGTGAATCTATTGTGTGTTTTCTTTTCACAGGTGTTGATGAAGGAAGGAGCAGTAGTTCTACCGATGTTCGCAGCTCATCAGATCTTAACAGGAATGAACCGTCACGTGGCCGTAGATCGAGCACTCCTAGTGCCAGCAATAAAGATGAGCCATGGCCTGCCGAGTTTGCCAGCAAGTAAGCACAAAATGTAGATATTAATACAGCGGTTCTCTTCTTTCTGTTGTTGAGCTAAAACCATTCCATTGTGCGTCTTATTTGTAGGGATGAATCTCTGCCCACATGTCTGGATGACACAGCTAACCAAACAGTGAGTGTTTTAGTCTGATAGATCTTCATAGATTGTTTATTTCTTTCAAATTTCTTTGTAGTAATTGTATAGTGTTACTGCATATTTTTACAGAGAAGACAAAATAAAAAATTTGATGAAAGTCAGTTTTACAAGCAATCAGTCAAATGTCTAATTATAACAGTCCACAGTAAAAAACAACAACAACAACAACAACAACAAACCAAGCTCATTCTATAGCTCACTTCTGTGGGTGGTAAAAGAGTTTGAAAAACGCTTTGTTCTTAAGATTGCGTGTTCCTAAGATGTAACTCAAGAGAGTAAGATTTGTAACTTATTATCTTTGTTATCAATGTTCGACCAAGCCTGTACGGGCAAAGCCGTCTGATTAATGTTTCTACTTTGGCGGAAGATACTAAAGTTTTGTCCCTTCTTTTAAACGAAAAAATATATTCGATTGTTGTTTTTTTTTTTTTTTATAACAAATCTGTGTCAGTAACCACAACTCCGACTCCCTAAAGCAAGTAAACACCGACGGTCACTAAAACGTCACACTCTTAATCTCTGACACTTATTCTACTTTACTTATAAAGAAACAAAGTGTAAAAATCCGAAAAAGAAACATCATTTTCTTCTGTTATTTATAAATCGAGAAATTCAGTGTTGCTTACACCTGTCAACGTGTGACGAAATTTCTAGACTGCTTTTGCAAACAGAAACTAAAGATTTGTTCTTTGTATTATGTATTTCTTATGTCACTGATTATTATGCTGTGGTCACTATTCAGGAAAAAAGAAGTCATAGTGCACTGCGAAGGAGACAAGAAGACGTTGAAGAGGATAATGAGCCTGTTACAGGAGAGAGCGCTTCAACTCATGATGCTAAGGCTGCACGGGCCACATGGAGAAAGTACGTATTACAATACTATGCGAAAAAGTAGCTATAACCACTTCTAGTAAAATTCCATATCTCTGTCAGATTGACGAGGTGGTTGCCAGCCAATCTAATGCATCCAAGGTCCATTCATTTGTCAGAGGACGTGACTACTGAGAGACAAAGATTTCTTGAACGGATTCCTTTTATTTATTTACGTATGTAATTGCTTGTTTGTTTGTTTATCCCTTCAGCCATCAGAATTTGAGCTTGGAAGAGTCGTGGAGTTTATTGACCTTGTTTGAGAAGTCACATAGAGGGAGAATCACCAACGACCTTGATCTTGAACACCATGGTAAGTATCGATTCGTTCTGGCGTTTCACTTCCTTGAATCTTTCATTTTTTGCAGTGAACCTCATTTGTCTTGGTCTCGTCGTGTATTGTCTCACAGCGTGTTGCGTCAGCAGGGTCCCATTTGTGACCACTCAATGTTTTTCCTTTTAGATGATGTTCTCGATGAGTTAATTTCTAGAAAAGAAGACAACTTGGACTTGGTGGCAGAACAGGTCAAGGAGACGGAAGAAAGGTTGGTTAGCTTCCTTGCTGAAAAATTATTTCTTGTCAGCCGTAATGAAATTTTACTGGACTGGAGAAATAAAGCTTTGTTCTGGGTTCCAGATGGGTTAAGTTCTGAAGGCTGAGCATTTCCATCGCGGTAAGCCTTTGTAGAAGCTGTATAGTGGGCTAGCATCCTATCTAGGGAATTCAGATCGGTAACACTCCAACCGGCATTCCATTCAACAAATATCTAAAACTGAAAAATACTTAAGCGAATGAAGAAAGTTACTCTGACTTCATCCTGGATAAGTGCCAGTTGCTTTCGAACAATACATTTGTCCTGTATGCAATTCATGGGAATGTCTCGTTTCACTCAAGCCTGTAACTGGCAGGGTAAGAGTTTGGTATCCAACACAGGTAGGGTTAGATGGAAACCTCAAGTCATCTTGTGGTGTAAAAACCAGACATACAAAACCCTGATGAATTGCAGCGACAGCAACGGACTTTTTCATCCATCTCTCACTTGACTTGTTTCTTAGCAGGCTGATTGATTTGGAAATCCCCACACTTCCAAAAGGAAGGCAGTTAGTGATCAACATCAGAAACACTTGGGGAGACAGGCATTATGTTGGTCTCAATGGAATTGAGGTGTTCACAGAATGCGGAAAACCTGCTGAAATTGCAGAGGTAAGTCGTGTCGTGGTAAGGTTGTTTTGTAATGTCTTACATAAAACCATGATAATTTTATTTGAGAGATCACAGCAATCGGAAATAATGCAATAAGGCATTCAAAACACGAGTGAAGAACATGCAAGCGTTGCCAATAGTGGGAAGACGAACATAAGCCAACTCTTGATCGGTTTTCATGTTGCTGTAGTGTTTGAGGATGCACGAACCAGAATTACTGTAAAGAAAATGTGCCCTAGTTGATAACTGCATGTGTTGAGCAGGACTTTTCTCATCGCAGTGTTTCAGTATTTTTTTTATAGTAAGAAAAGAAGTACATGTTGATAGCTCATCTTGGAAATGTAAGGCTTTAACTTTGTGAATTTCGGTTAAATGAGCTTTCCAAGCGATGGGAAACCTCTAAAAATTATGACATAGAAGGCTAATTTAAGCTTGTTTGTGTTTAAAAAACACTGGTCTTAATGAATGAAATTGTGTTTTTACTTTGTTCGGGTATGTTCATCGTAGTCACTTAATCGTGGTGTTTGGTCCATTTTTATCAAGTGTATTTTATTCAAGTGTATTTGAACAATGTAAAATCTACAGCAAATCTCAACTACAGTCAAGTATAAAATAAATGAATCGGTTTTTCTCTTAGATCACAGCGGATCCTCCTGACATCAATATCCTGCCAGAATACGGCAATGATCCCAGAATAGTGACCAATCTCATTGATGGAGTTTATCGCACCAGGTATGAAAACAAACTAATATTACACACGTTTGCAAGCTCTTCGCTTTCAATTGAAATAACGTGTATGTGATGATGCTGACTAGCAGACAGAGAGACAGACAGACAGACAGACAGACAGAGAGACAGACAGACAGAGAGACAGACAGACAGACAGACAGACAGACAGACAGACAGATAGACAGACAGACAGACAGAGAGACAGACAGACAGACAGACAGAGAGACAGACAGACAGACAGACAGACAGAGAGACAGACAGACCGAGAGACAGACAGACCGAGAGACAGACAGACCGAGAGACAGACAGACAGACAGACAGACAGACAGACAGACAGACAGACAGAGAGACAGACAGACAGAGAGACAGACAGACAGACAGACAGACAGACAGACAGTTAAAGATTTTGCCGATGTGATACTCTACAAATGGTTAAATATTTTTGTAACCGTTATCTACATTATTCCAGGAGAATAGAATTACGTAGACATTAGCCTATCACTTGGTCCACGATTTATGTACGCGTAAACATGGTTATATGTTAGTTTAGCTTTGCCTAAGTCAGTTTCGTATGTTGTATAACTACATTGTGTGTTAGGTATTCGTCCTGTGATAGGAAATTTCGAATTAACTGTAAGCACGTACCGCTGTAGTTTAAGTTCGTTCTATGTTCTCTATACAAATGATACTGTTTTGTTTGTTTGTTTGTTTGTTTGTTTGTTTACCAGGGATGACATGCATCTGTGGTTAGCTCCTTTCACACCAAGAGGCAAACACACCATAACTGTTACATTTGTGGATAGCTTAAGGATTGCCATGATCCGAATCTGGGTAAGAAACATTTCACATCATCATGCAGGTCACAATGACTTCACAATATACACGGTGCTTGCTGCTGCTGAGTTTCAAAAAACGTTTATTTTTGCGTTCGTTGTATTAAGCAACCACGGTGGAAATCGCGTAATAAGTAATTTGTCTTTTGGAGCGTCAGTTTTAATCTACTTGCAGCAAAATATTTATTTTGTTGTCCTTGAGCACTGTCCAACTAAGACTGATGTGTGCATTTTGGGGCTTACCTATACAGGGGGCCTTATGCCTTATGCTCAGCTTTTGATCAATAAACAGCAAAATCCGTCTGCAAATTCATGAAACTTGACCGTGATGAAATAAAGTACTTACACATTCTCTTATTTCCTTTAGAATTACAACAAGTCAAGGATCCATTCCTTTAGAGGAGTGCGATGCGTAGATATCACACTGGATGATAGCATGATCTTCCAGGGAGAGATTGCACGGTACTGTGGTGCATGTACCTACTGATAATTTTTAAACACAGCTCGGACTAAGTTTATCTTCCCACTCACATGGTCCCCCGCTTTTTGGGAGTTGTAACTTTTCAGTTGTGTACATTTCTGTCATACTAATTTTTTATTTCAAAGCCCCGTTTTTATTACAAAAGCCAGGTAAATCATGTTTGTTCACAGGCAGCCCAAGCTCAAAATGAGAATACGATCGAGTTGCGAAATATGACCTTCGCTATAAGACTGTATGGGAAATTCATTTTGGGTCTCAAAATGCTAAAATAAAGTTATGGATGTGGAAATATACTTCACTTACCTTAACATGGGGTTGTCTTTGTGTCTTGTTTGTAATTTGGGCGCAATTCGTGGCCGTTTGAGGCGAGTTTTTGGTTCGGTGTTGTTCGTGGTGTTGTTTCTCCACTTAAAACGAGAGAAGGCAGATGACCGGAGACGACCGAGTCCAACAAATCGCTCTCGTGTCACAACGCAATGCAGAGAATAGCCATAAAAACACTATATTCATAAAGCCACGTAATTTCTACATCCCATTCAGCCTTCACGGTGATCGTACGACAATTCTGGTCTGAGAAAGTTCGAAAAACATTCACCTATCGGCGATCTTCCCGTGCGCTGGGCTTTTGGCGTGGACACGGCCAGACATACAGAGAAAGACAGTCTGTTGTTGGCGCGTGATCGGTGGTTTAAACTGACCAATGAGAGTGCAGAATGCGCGCAGCCTGCAACGGCCATGTCCACGCCAAAAGCCCAGCGCATTGTTTAACAATGTATGGAAACACTCAAGGTTCATTGAAAAGCTAGCAGGCCTAGAAATTTGGGTTCTTGCTTTGCGTTTTGAATATACATCTCCTGAATTGCATGCATGTAAAAGGATGTCTTTTAAAAATACTGATTTATTCTTCAAAATTTGCAGGGCAAGTGGCATCTTAGGACCAGACGATCCTTTTGGAGATGTAAGCATTTTAGTGATATTGGACGTAAAATGGGACTTGCTCTTCGGGCGGCAGATCCACCCCTTTAATTCTCTCCCTGGATTCGGCGTACCCTGTCGATCGTGCAAAATAAAGATGCTGTTCTACATAGCAAAACAGTTCCTTTACGCAAAGGCACCCAGGAATTGCCCCCTATATTCAGTAAGCTAGCTTGAGTAGGTTTCACAAACTTGTGTGAGCTTTTCCCGTGACCCACTTTGCGAATCCACACTCGCTTCAGACTCCTTGGTGCAAGGCTACATTTTTTGTGTCAATTTTTTTTCTTTCCAGACCATTTTGTTCACGATGGACGAAGAGATTCTTGAAGCCATGGCACAGTATGATCAGACATACGATGGAGATGAGGAAGATGAGGATGAACTGCTTAGGAGCAGCTACTTTGAACGTCCATCCACTGCTGATCAGGACGAAGAAGGGGTTAGTAATACACTTAACAGGCCATCACAGTTCCCTTTGGTTGCGAACAAAAAAGACTGATCCAAAATAGCGCGCTTCAGGTATTGACATTTTTCTCTTTTATCAGGGAAGTGGGGAGCGACCTTTCACGTCTGCCAAACAGCATGTCAGCAAAACAAAACCAGTTCATGAGATAATTCAGGAGTCTGAAGGTCGGTAACATTGTCATTTGGTTTTATGATGGTTTAATAAAGAAAATCATTGCCTCACTACTCCTTTCATTGAGAGTAAAACTTTAAGCCATGTAGTAAGGTTACTTTTTGCGTAACGTCTCTGCTGTGTAAACCCTGATTTGGAACAGTCCAAATAAAAGCTACGCAAGATTACTTTCCTTTGGTGCTGTTTGCGGCCCCGTTCAGTGTTGTTCAACTTTAAGTCTTTGGATGAAATCCGAAAGTCTGACCCTTTAATTCAGAGCTACTGAGCAGTACTTTCCTGCGGGGGTGTTTATTGTGGTGTGTAAGGTGGTTCTAGCTTTCGAGTCTGTGGATGAAATCTTGTATTGTGACCATTTAAAAGAAAGGTGTTGAATAATATTTTGCTGTGGTACCCTTCATTAACAAAGTTGAGGACTTAATCATTTTTAATTTTGTAGTTTGGTTCTCTTAAGAGGTAAAGTTTTTCCTCTTTTTACTCCGCAGAAGATGGTAAACCCAGTTGTAACAACTGTCTTGAGGGCAAGGGTATGTACCTGTGTTGGTTTAAAAAACAGTGAAGACATAAAACCATTAACTGGCGATACACTAATTACTCGACTTTGAAGCATGCTAAAACCGTACTCAGATTGCTGAAACGATAGTCACCGTTTCTATGAACAGTCCTTTCAAGACTCAAGACTCTCTTTAATCTTTAATAGTTATACTCCTAAGACAGAGAAACTATACTAGGAGTTTATGGACTGTCATAAAAGAACAGACTCTAATGTTTTCAACATTCCAAAAACGTTTGCATTGAGGGGCTCTGCAGTGTGTCAGACATGCACCGTCTCTCTTATCATAGTAGATTAGAATTTGACAAGATGTTGTCTTAGTCTTTAGAGGCTTTCTAAGTTCTGTCCTGTTATGTAAATGTGATGTTATTGACATTTCATCTATTTTGCTATTGTTTAGTTGTTCAGTTGAGTTTTGTTTCGACCTGGGGAGATCCGTACTACATGGGACTTACTGGGCTTGAGCTGTTAGGACCAAACCAGGAAGCCATTCCTCTCTCGTACAGCATGCTCAAGGTAAGAAGAAGTTGTAAACGCATGTGATGAGATCAATTTCTATCCACTCGAATATGACTTTACGGGAACCCCTATATCACAGACAATTTACCTGGCGCCAGAGAGGCCAAATGCGATAGGAATGCTACCTTTATGAGACTCACACATCTGAAAGACGAACATTTAGCTCTGTCTCTTGGGTGACTTTGCTTCTGTCACACTTGTTGTAGTCCAACATATTTTAAGTGTTTTTTGTAATTTAAATGTTAATGAAGATCATGGAGGAATGTCCTCAAATCGAATTACTTCTTACTTTAAAAGTTCTTCGGCTCTCCCAACGGGAGTGGAACCCGTGACCTTTAACGTATCGGTTGGATGCTCTTCAACTGAGCTATGTGGGGGATTCATGGTGATCTAGGCGTGTGACTCATGGTGAGCTTGGGTTTTGTCCCATTTGACTGAACCTAGTTGCATGACCTTGATCGCCCCCCACATAGCGCAGTGGTAGAACATCCAACGGATACCTGAAAGGTCGTCAGTTCCACTCCCGTTGGGAGACCCTCAGAATGTTTTTCTGAGTAATTCCATTCGAGATTTAGGATACTTTAGTTATTGGTTTTATCTGAGTTGCCATTTCATTTATCATATATATGTTTCTAATGTTTTGTGTGTTTCATTCTAACCAAGGCATGCCCTACAGATCTTAATGACCTTCCAGAATACGAAGATGATGATAGAACTCTTGATAAGTGAGTACCTTGTTAATGTTGTATTTACCATTAGTTAGTCAGTTAGATGGTTCAGTTATTAAGACGGGCCGGTGGGGCACCGTCTTATAGCAATGCAGAAAGAAAGGAATTTCGTCGTAGCAGATTGTTCAAGGTCACTGGACGATTTGAGAGGGCTGATATTTTGACCGTGGTTTTCTTAGGGAAATGGCTAGGTTAATGCAATGATTCTGCCACGCTTACTTGGAGGAATTCTGCCACGCTTACTTGGTGGCGCGACCGATTGTTGTACACAGCAATTTTCGAGAGGGGATTGGACATTATGCGGATCAAAATACGCCATTTAAAAAGTGAAAGCAAATGGGAAAGCTCTAGAAGACTCGATCCAAATAAACCGGATATTGGAGCACAATAAATGTCTCAAAGCAACGAATTAATTGCTGTAATTGTTCCAGGATAGAATATAACATTTTCCTGCAATAGAAAGCTTATCTGAATTTCGACAACTGAGAAATGAGGCATACATTTCGGGCCTTGGACTTCCTGGGGATTTTGAAGTCTTTTCTGGATAAAGTAACAAAATAAATTCCAGGAGTATATTACACACATGATGATGAATTTTTTGGTTATGAAAAGTCTGTCCCTAACTCAGAAAAATTATTTCAATTCACGCATTTGAAATCTAGCTCATATAAAGAGGGAACAAAAACGCTAGAATCTGCACTGGGTCAATTTTGTCGAATCCAAACATTCAACGGTGAAAACAAGCCAAGACTTCAACCAAATGCAAAAGTATAAAAGGTTTTCGACCTTCAACCCTAGGCGTTGAGTTTGCGATCACCTTTCGACGAGTAGTCACGCAAATGTACAGGTAACGCAATTTTATAAAACGCATGGCGTAGTGTAAAATGTGAGGGCTGTAGGAGAATTCAGAGGCTTAATTGGTTTGAAGCTCTTGGGGGTTTTCATTTTTCCTATGTCCTTTTTTTTTTTTGCAATTTCGAAGCAAAAACATTTAAGAATTCATGTAGTTCATGAACCACTGGTGGCTCACAAATTAACTCCAGCTCGTAGGGGCCCGTCTTTCAGTGATAAACCACAGGTTTTCTTGTCTATGTTTTGTTTTCTATTCATTTTGTCCTGTATGCAATTGTCGCCATTAACTTTTGATACTAATATATTGACGAGAATTGGGTTCCTTATCACTTTTGGAGATGGTTTACTTACTGAGAGCTCCTGCTCTGTGTTTTTATCCAACAGAATAATAGATGGAATCAACGTGACCATGAGTGATGAGCACATGTGGCTGATCCCATTTACTGACGGACAGGACCATCTACTGACAATAGACTTGGGGCACTGCACCCCCCTGATTGGGTTTAGAGTCTGGAATTATAACAAGTCCACAGATGATTCGTTCAGGGGGGTAAGGAATGTCAATACAATAATAAACACTTATTGATAGACGGCCCCTTCACAGGACAATCCAAAGTTTGCCAACACGCTTTGCAAGTGGAGAAAATGTTCCAGTGTTAACGCCAAATGTGCCAGGTTTCGTGTGGTGATGCTAATGGCAATTTGGTCAAGGTGTTTCAAATACCTAAAGAATTTGCTTACACTAAGGGCCGATTACATGGCGAATTTCGGACCGCCCACCGGGCGGAAATTTTGTTGCGATTACAGGGCGAATTTCAGCCCTGGTGCACTGTTTAGAATTGGGGAGGGGGGGGGGAATTTGCAGGAGAGCGTTCTACATGCTTTTTTTTTTGTGCACAACTTAAAGATTGCGCATGCCTAAGTTCATATTTCATCCCGGGCTGAAATTTGAATGCGATTACATGAGGGTTTTTCAGCCCGTTTGACCGAGCTGAAATTTGCCATGTAATCGGCCCCCTAATTCTTACCAACACAAGCTGTCTTGCTTATTTATGTTTGAAGGTGTCACATTATCAAGTATATAGAAGTATGTTAGACGTCGGGTGACCGACAGCCGGCCGCATCTGTTGTAAATGTTATTCAGCAGTTTTGCTTCTTTGTATCTGATCAGGCCAAACAAGTTCATGTCAAGCTGGATGACAGAATTATTTCGCCACCAGAAGGATTCCTCCTGAGAAAAGGTGAAATGTTCTTGTTTACTTGTTTGTCCTTAGAGTTGGCTTTGTTAGCTTTTTCCTGTTGTTTATAACCACGTTCATCGGCCAAACCTCAGATGTCTTGCGGTTTCTAGTGCACTGAAACTTGCACCAGTGCAATAGTTTATGAACGTGAAGCTCATCTCAAGACTATGTAAGAAACACTGCAGCAAACCCAATTTCACGCTGCCAAAGTCTGTTGGTAGACATTAACTGAGCGTAAAAGTTTCAGGAATGGTGTGTGGTTTTCGATTTAATTTAGAGGATTCCACATTTGTTATGTCTTGTTTTGAAAAACTGTGATGTGAAGTGCGCATTTGTTGCATGTTTGACCGCTGTTACGAGGTGCAGTTGATAGGGACGTCAGACTTGTGCACCTGTACTCACTGTGTTCATTTGAATTCTAGGTCCTGGTAATGTTCATTTTGATTACGGTCAGGATATCCACTTCATCAAACCGACAAAAGATTATCCAGCGGCGCATGGCGATAAGACAAGGGATGTGGAGCGAAGGTTGGTTACCATCCCCATTCAGTTGGTGTGTTATTGAGGAGGCGCCGTAATATGTCGTACGTAAGACGCGCCTTTTGTATCCAGTACAATTGGCTCTGTTGTCGACATGTTTCATTATTATTTGAAGATCTGTTTCATCATATGACCTGTGCGGCCCCGTGCGGACTTACATTGTAAAAAAACAATGTAAAGAAAATCCCCGTCTAAGGGACGTCAGACGCTATCGGGGCCGGAAAAAACCCGAACGGTCGCTGCACTTGGTCCGTACGCCATGACCTCGAACCAAATAACTCCCCGTCGGGCGCGACCTAAATCAGTCAATTAAAGAGACGTTAGATTCGACGTTAGATTCTGGATGAGACGGTTTTTCTAAGCAATGTTAAATTCTTTTTTCTTTTACTGCCTTGTAGGTCTGAAACTAAGGTGAATTTGAAGAAGCTCATGCCAGATTACGAACCAACACTGATGCCATGTGGTTGTATCCTTTAAAAATTACTGTGATTCTACATGGTTATGTTATTCTCAAGGAAGTCTCAGTCAACTGTTTGAACTTCATTATTACGTATGCACTAAGTTGTTTTCTGATATTTTTGTTTAATCGATATTCTAGTCACTTACTGAATTTGGCTAGGATACTCTGGAGATGTCGAAACATTTTCAGGACCACTCTTCCCTTAGACGATCACGCTGGACACGCTATTTAGGGTGTCTCCTTTATACCATTGACTGACAAAGTACTTCAACCTCTAGGCCTCCCTAACTGAATTTCTTTGATAGGGACGCTAGTAATTTCACGTTGCTCCTTTACGAAAGATAATAATATTGTTTACGAGCGTAACACAAAGAACAAATCTGAGTCCCTGCCGGGAATCGAACCCATGAACTTCCGTACACCGGTCGGACGTTCTAACCACTGAGCTGCTGGGAGACTCGTGGACATACTGATTAGGTTCACTGCTCCTTAACTTGTCTTCAGTTGTGTTCCAGTTCCAGCTATTCTCCACGTGGGGTGATCCATATTACGTTGGTTTGAATGGCTTGGAATTCTACGACGAGAACGGTTATAGAATACGTCTCACAGAGAACAACATCACCGCCTTTCCACACAGTGTGAACGTGTTGGAAGGAGTTACTGATGACGTGAGGACTCCAGACAAACTTATTGATGGTGTAAATGAGACAAATGACGGAAGGCACATGTGGCTAGCTCCCATCTTACCTGGAATGGTAAGAACCTTGTCAGTAACACCTGGAAATGGCCTTATGCAGGTTCCTGTTAGCCACTGAACCTAAATCCGGCTTTTGTGATCGAAAATTAGATTTTTCGTTACATCAGTTAGGAGCAGAGAAATCTTAGATTGCAATCTGAATAATTCACGCACGGAAGTGGATCAGTGTTCAGACTGGTGTGTGAATCTGGTTTCGGATCAAGTGTTCCTGAACTAAGATCTTGGCCATTATTGCACGCGTTTCAGAATGCAAGATGTTTGTTTCTGAATAAACTAAATCTAAAAAGGGGTTGACTAAAAGGAAGGCAACCTACATCCAGATCGAATTTCAATATAAAACGAAAACCACACAGGTTAATTCTTGATCTTTTGTTGTTTTTCCCGGTTTTCAGATTAATCTTGTGTATGTGGTGTTTGATGAACCTGTAACAGTCTCCATGGTGAAAGTCTGGAATTACAGCAAAACGCCCATAAGAGGAGTTCAGCAGTTTGGGGTAAGACGGAAAACGTGCAGTTAAACTGGATGCATCTATGAAGGATTACAGAAAGATCATAGAACTAAGAGTTAGTGGAATGTGCTTAACTCCAGTTTCCACTAGGAGTGGTATTTCTCCCTAGCTCCTGGGAGGGGTGCAGTTCCATCGCAGGGCTACTGCAGAATTTTGTTAAGTTCGAACATGAGTCCAATAAACGTCTACTTAAAACTTTGGATTTATCAACTGAGTTGATAAGGTATATTGGCCACCGTAGAGAAATTGAAAGCTGACACCCCCTTGTTTGTTTTAAACGTCTACTTACACTGTAGGAGAAAACCTTATGGGAAACTTAGCTCACGAGAAATCTGACTGTTATTGTTATTTAGAGATGTATGTGGTAATATTTGGTCTGATGTTTCTTTTTTATGCTCGGTTGCTGTTTCAGCTGTTGGTAGATGACTTGCTGGTGTATCATGGTATCTTGCCGCAAGTTCCAGCGGTCACGAGAGGAATTCTTCCCAACTTAGATATGCCCGTACCACACCATACAATACTCTTCACAGACCAGGAGCAAATCGCTCTTGCAGAGCGGAAAAATGTGCTAAGGTATGTCATCAAAACTATTACTGCATCATTGATGTTTTGTTATTTAATACTTAATTGGTCCGTTCATTCGTTCTTTCTTTGTCGTTATTTCTTTATTACGGAGCTTTTATATATTTTTATTTTTTTTTTCACCAAATCAGTTTTCTACCATATCCAACGAATCATTCTGGCCAATCACGACAAACGCCTAGAATTTCGATGCTTAATTGATAACTTCTAGCTAGGTTATTAAATTTTCTCTATTCAGCACTGGTGCTAGTTTGTGGTGTGATACTAAGTGTGATGCAGTGTATTTCTTTTTTCGACATGCCCTCTTGCTAAGCGAGTAAGGAGTTGCATTTTCTTTTTCTGACAGGCTGGTGTTTGGTGTTTGAGCCTTGAGAGTGTGTCGATTGATTTCTTTACTGTTTAATTTTATGAATCCCTTTGCTCATACCCCGTCAAAGTAGCTGAAATATCAGCACAAATTGTTTTCTAAAATTGCTTGTTGTGATTTCATTTTAGCAACAAAGGAGGTGAACAAGATATTCAGCTGACAAATGACAAAAGAATCGTGTCTCATTACAACGATCCTAAATCGGCAGGAAAAGCAGCAGATCCCAGTGAGTGCGGAAACAATTTCCTCGTGGTATCGAGAAACCGTCTCTGAGAATGGTCTGATGCCGCAAAGGCACTTGATTCCTTTGGCCTCGATCAAACGGACTCATCATTGTTGAATTCAGTTTTGTTGTACGAATGTTTGATGGCAATTGCGCTTTTAGCCTGAGAAAACAGCCGACGTTTCGCGAGGTTGCCACTTAGCCCTCGCAAAACGACGTCTGAGTAACGAGCGCAGAAATTCCTTACTGATGACGTGCACTACCCAGATCTTGGTAGCGCTTCTGATTGGTTATGCCGCGAGGGAATTTTCTTTCAACCAATCAGAAGCGCTACCAAGATCTGGGTAGTGCACGTCATCAGTAAGGAATTTCTGCGCTCGTTACTCAGACGTCGTTTAGCGAGGGCTCGAGTGGCGACCTCGCGAAACGTCGGCTGTTTTCTCAAGCTATTACACGTTGTTCAAAACCATTCAACAACATCATTTAGCAGGGTGGCAAGATGCGCTTAAGTGAACAGTGTTGAACGGTGTTGAATGTAATTATTAAATGCGTTTGGTCCGGGCCTTAGATTTTCCTTCTACATCTACATTGTTTACGCCAAAAATTCTGAATGAGCCGCGTAGCGCTGACCTTGTTATGATAAACTCATTACATGATGCTATAATTACCTTATTACATTTTATTACACTGGACATAACTTTTGCTTCGCGGCGAAGTTTTTTGAAAGCAGCGAGACTTGACATGACATTCAACTTCCTTATAAGGCAAAAAGCAGTGAACCAATCAGTAGGCTAGAAATTCAATAACTGAGATCGATATCGGGTCTTGAACATTGAAAAACAGAAATGAAATATGAAACTTACATTGCTCTTTTATTTCATTCGCAGCTCTTCGTCCAAAGACCAGCGTGCCAGCTTTACAAAAGAAAAGATAGCACGACAGAATCTGCTGTCCTGAGCAGCTATCGACGATTTTGTTATGTGAAGATCTGGCTTTACAATCAGCACAAGAACATGTGGAATCAACTACGCCACTACACATGCTAAATATAAATTATATGACTTTGGCCTTTATGCTATCAGTAGTGGTAGCTGACTACATATGAACACGACGGACACGGCAAATGAATCAAAAACTAGCGTCCGTTGTCAACATTTAAATTTTTTGAAGACTTATTGTTAGCCGACTGTTATTCTTATTGAAAGGTGTTGGAATCAATATTTAGACATTGGCTAAGATTTAGACCTTGTTTAAAATGTCGCCCCTTACTGTCTACAGGACATCCCTTGGATATTTGAACAATCGCGTGTTATAATGGATTGTAAGGTTATTAGCTCTTAACCAGCAAGAAGAGACTTTCCCAAGTAAATGGTGGAAATAAATATAATAAACTTTCTTGTACTCTCGAGATTTCTATGTAATATAAAAATTATTGCACTTGATCTCGTTAAACTTGACTTTCTAGCCAATTCAGCGCTGTGCGCCTCGTTGGCTTTGAGCCATCCATGACTCGATGAAGGATAATACTATCACCCTATTGGCGAAGGCATATGAGATGAAATAAACAGTCGAATGCAAACGCTGTTATTATTTGATGTGCTTATTATACTTATTTATTAGATAAAAACTGAATGTAAAGACAGCTGAAGTTAGAAAAAAAAGATACAATACCTGTTACCTTAATATATGCAAAATAGCTTGGTTATCATCTGCCCGGAATTTTGACTTAAGAATTAGATTATATGTTTGCTTTGTCATGCAAAGATGTATTACATCGTGACCTGTCGTGCAAAACTAGCTGATCAGATTTTGTCAGTAAAAAAGTCATAAATATGGTAAATGTATTATCAAAGGCTTGTTTACGTAAATTTGGACTTTCTTTGTTGTTGGATGCGACAAATTCTAAGTTCCAATCCTGCAGTTTTCTCCTTCGCCCTCTTTACCTGCCTGGTGTGTTTGTCAAAGCGGCGTACACATTTTGGGCCCAACAATCTGTTTCAGTTCATAGAGTATTAGCATTTTTAGTGCAAACCAGCTCACTTTGTTTGAGAAAATTAACAGCAATTGAATTCTCTTTGGGTGACTAACAGTCTGCGTATTGCATTACTTTTTTGTTCTTCTTTGTTTCTTTTCTCTGTTCAGGAATTTTGAGGAGCGCGGTGACATTCCCAAGTAATCACTTTGTTTATTTCACGGTGAACCATTCACCTGCAAGGCTGGCATCCACAGTGGCCCTGATTAATAAGGATATATACAATAGCGCTTTTCACAGTTAACTTTTCTTATTTGCATTACAATGTAATTGGACGTGGATGTGAGGCAATTTCGGGCAATTTTGCAGTTTCTGCCCGAAATTGCCTCACATCCACGTCAAATGCATTGTAATGTAAATCTGAAAAGTAAACTGTGAAAAGGGCTATTAACAAGCAACAAACACAAAAAGAAAGAAATCTAAATCACAAATATTAAAGGTACACAATGTAGTTAAAAACGTGAAGTATTTGCTAATTTCAAAAGTAGAAGTTTCGAATATGTTATTAAAATGTTAGACTAACACGAGTAAATAGAGCATTTATGTATCCTGACATAAAATAATGCATGGTTCAATTCTACCTGTTACCATGACCCCCCCCCCCCGGGCATACCCCCGTGGATTTCCAATTTTGTTCTCATTTGGCGGTCTATTCCCCACCCCCGGGCACGCAGAAAGAGACAATTCCCCACCCCCGGGACTCCTCATCGACCACAAATACGTTGTTTTGTGTACAAAGCATAGATTTCCGTACAACAGCAAAACCAGACGTTTTGATAAGAACTTAAACGCTTTTCTAGAGTTTCTTGAACGAAGGACACTACATGTATAATGTAATAAAAACATGAACACTATATTTGAAAAAGAAAACTGAAGAAAAACCTCTAATCGCACTGGCATACGGCTAGCAGGTAAAGAAATGGTCTTCGCCAAGTGATTTATTCTAAATCTAGCACATACGCACAACCTGGAAGAGGCCCGTGAACAAATTGCTGGCAGCATTTTAAAGGAGTTCTTCTTAGCTTGTTTCATAAGAATGAATACTGGAATGAGACCTCTGTTTAATATAAAGCTGTGCATCCGTTTTCATATAGAGTCTATTTAAGTCGTCTTAGTATATACATAAATACGCTGAAGAAATATTTCTTTGTTTGTGACGAATGTCATCCATTCGAGTACGCATCAAACGCACTTTCGTTTAACAATTTAAAATAGAGATTTTACAGATTTTAATTTTGAGAGATTATACTTCTCTAACCCACAGTCTGCTGCAAACTCTAGCGATTCTCACTGGAAATAGGCAGTCTTCTCCACGCGGTCCGGCGTCAACCGAGAAGTGACGTACTTCACAAGAACAACAAGAAGTTATTTTCGATTTGCCCAGCCCCCCTCCCCCTGGGACAAGACGGCTTCAAACAATTCCCCCCCGGGACCGAAGGACTGGACTTGTCCCCAGGGTTGCCCGGGGGGGATGGTAACAGGTAAAATTGAACCATGCATAAGACCGCTATAAAAGGAAAGAAGCAAAAACTGAACGGGCTACTGTGCGTATAAAATACGTCAATACAAAGGTTACGTTATTGTGATTGAAAATTATGAGCTAATATAAAATGTTTTTTTAACTATTCGTTTTTAGCTAAAATGTGAATCGTTCTTTTGTCAGCTTTGTTAGTTCTGTGTATACCAATATTGACTTTATAGGTATATAAAGCTAACAACGAAAGAGGATCAAACTGACAGGTGGCGATTAAAGGATTTCCATAAATAGTTCAATCTAACACGAAAAAGCTCTTGCCGACTGCTAAGAAAAACACTGCATAAATAAGACATTCCATCACCACTAGAGTTAATATTGCGCATGCTTTGTGCTGCTCACCCACGCGAATTCACTGAGTTCACTATTTCAGTTCGAAATGATTTTCATCAATTGTGATATTTTGTTCCATTTTGCCGTTTCAAGCAGCATATGCGGCGAGCGTGACCAAGGCATCGCCGTCTGGTGTGAGTGTATCGACGAAGTACAACCATATGTATTTCAATTATTACTCGCCAGAAAACAAGAAGACCAAAGCTCGCCTTCTTAAAATAGAGAACTGGCTGGCAGATATGCAGAAAAAGATCGACACTTGGGTAGCAGGGGTAGGTAAAACCAAGCAGACAATTACTCTTTCTTTCTTTCTTTCTTTTTCTCGAATTTAATCGTTAACACTAAGTTTCCAAGTACCTAAAGTTTTCAGACTGTTTTAAAATACTTCAGAAATCACTGAAATCAGGTAACGCAAAATATTTTACAACGTCAGTTTCATGACACGTTTCAGAGGAAAAACGGTAAAATGGTCCATCCTTCCATACCCTCAGGCAAGACTTTGTTGGCGTTTGTTTCTGTGACTTGTAGAGCGTGTTCAACTCTTTTAAACTTCTTTTTCAGTTATGAAAAACTGTGCTGAGCTGTTCAAATCTGGCCAACGAATCAGCGGTGTTTATACAATCGACCCTGATGGTTTAGGTTCCTTTGATGTTTTTTGTGACCAGAAAACAGCCAGTGGAGGATGGACGGTGTTCCAGAAAAGACTAAACGGCTCGGTGAATTTTATCCGCGGCTGGAATAACTACAAACGTGGCTTTGGTAACCTGAAGAGCGAGTTTTGGCTCGGCCTAGATAAAATCAACCGCCTGACGAAGACAAAAAGCAAACTTCGCGTGGAGCTCGAGGATTGGAAAGGAAAATCTGCTCACGCCGAGTACAGCTTCTTTGCTGTGTCCAGCGAAAGGACCAAGTACAAACTGAGTCTTGGAACTTATTCCGGTCAGTTTCTTTGCGCACCTCTTAATTAATTTCCGGTTTCTTTTCTTCCACGCTCAGAAGAACACGTAACATTTCAAACTGAATGCGGTTGTAACCTAAAAATATCACTATACCACCAACCCGTCCACGCCGGTAGCCCGATGTCACAACGGCTTTCCTCTCCTGGGAATATCGAAGATCCTCAGTTGTCAACATAACCACAGAAAAGCTCACGGAAAGAACTACAGGAATGTGCTGCCGTGTAAAGACGAATAGAATTGAAGTGTGAGTAGAATACAGTAAGCATAGAATTCGCGCACTCTCCTTGCCTCGGAAGGGCGGAACTAAGGCGCGTATTTCGCGAGCCCGGATTGACGAAGCCGCGAGGATCGCAGAGGTATCTTTATTTAATGCCTGACTTTGCAGTTGCTCATGTTGTCTCACGTTGTTCTGCGTGCTTTCGTTTAATAGGAACTGCCGGTGATTCAATGGCCTACCACCGCGGCTCTGCATTCTCCACCAAAGATCGCGACAATGATAACTATCATAGTAGCTGTTCTGTGGCCTATAAAGGACCAGCTTGGTGGTTCAACAGTTGTGTTCGTTCCACGTTGAATGGCATCTATTATGAAGGCCGTCACTCCTCTACCTGGTCTGGTGTTCTGGTACACCTGGAAGGGTACTAACTTCTCTGCTAAGAGAGCTGAGATGAAAATAAGGCCCGTGGATTTTTCAAACGCACCAGAGACAGGGCCACTGATATAATTACCAAAGGAGAATGCACTGTATGATAGCTTAGCAGTCCTTTTTGACTTCTAATAAAACAGTAGCCTATGTCTCCAAAAAAAATGCCTGATCGTTGTTGTTGTTGTTGTTTTCGAATGCGAAATTCAAATTATAAAGTAACCTGTCCACGCATAGCTATCATGAAATAAGACAAACGTTGAACGAAAAAAAAAACCCTTTCTCATTTAGCCTACCATGTGTGGCACTAAATTTTTTCCTTTATTCGCGATGCCCCAAAATAATGATGTTCCGCACAAATATTCGCCGCAAAAGTTTTCTGCGCGCTGCTAAAAGTTTAACAGAAAAGGATCACCTGATGGTAATCAACATAAAACTGAAATGTTATTGCTCTAATAGAATGTAACTGCAAATGCAAAAATCAATCCCCAGCATGAAAACTTTCCCACAAGACGCAAATCGCCCACCCACAAAAATTTAGCGCTCCACGGTACTCGCAGACTCGCGTTTTATTTGCGTTCTTTTTTTCTCTTTCATTGCGCTACCTCAAAATCTGAACCGGACCATCAGAATCGTTTAATTGACGAAAAGATTTACCACTCATGTGGAGATGCTCTTCTGCTTACTCCGAAATAACTGTTTGTACAGTAACTCAATGGACTACTTGTCCAACTCAACAAAGGAGTCCACTACTCTTCCTTATTTGCCGTTAAATGGTCATAAATCGGCTCAGGAAGTCATTGGGGTTTGTACTACTCACAGAACAACGTTACTTGAATAGATTAGTAGATTCATGAAATGGTCGTATATGAGATTTACGGAATAAATTAAAATTTTGAAACTGAAAATATATACCGCTACCCATTATCGATATACTGTACGACCTCGGTTTGAATAATTTAGAAACTGAAGAAAAAAGGAACAGGTTTCGACGCATTTATTGACTCTTGTTGGTTTTAACGAATTTTTGACTTTTTTGACTTTTCTTTTACTTTAAAAATGATGAACCGTGGCCACAGCAGGTTTTAACGCACAAGGCAATTTCATGGTGAACGTAATCCCTCCTGTGTGTGTGTGTGTGTGTGTGTGTGTGTGTGTGTGTGTTAATTTTGGTAACATAACATTGATATAGTAAAGTGCTTTGGCTGAATAAAGTTAGTTGTAAGAAAAAAACAAGCAGATATAAAAGATATAAAACATAAATGAGAGTCTAAAACATCATTTTCTTACCTACAAATCTCAATTTCACTCTCCTGTTCAATAGGCCATTTCTGAGTTGTTGTCCGTCTTTTACAAAGCGAGTCTTGGTGCACAACCTGTCATATGAAAATGAGTTTTCATTCACTTGCAGTAAATCTCATTTACTTATGAAAGGTAGTGCACCAGGCCTCGCTTTGAAAAAAAGGCACAAGACAACTCACAAACAGCCTACCTTATTATAGGAAATTAACGATGCATGTAAACATATACCACACAGAAATCTGCATTGATTAAATGCACATAAACATAACTTTTTGAAAATTCGTGTTAATTGTATTACATGTAGATGTTGTTCGCAATGTTAAAATGCTTCTTTGTATTCCTGTAACAAGGTATTCTACATATAAGACTCATGGTTCCAAGATGCTCTCTTGTGTTTAAATGGTTATTTTTTCACTGTAATAATGAACATATGTTCCTGTTTTTCAAAATGTAGTCCCAAACCTTGTGTATCTTAAAATATTTTTCAAAAGCTTATCCTTGTTTGACAACTGTTAACAAAATGAATTACAAAACAATGTCTTAGAAGTTGAAGGGCAAGGTCTTGGACTAAACTCAAAGATAACCGGCCTTAAAAATTCATTGCCGATAAAAAATCAACTGAAATCATATCCTTACTTCCCAAAGGGTGTCACAATATCTGTTACCAACACCACCGCCAAAAACGAAAATTCTATCACCAGTCCCTACCATAGAATGCCCAACAAGCTTCGGGACGTCTCCACAAAATGCCACCTTGTACCACTTCATCTTGTCAGTCTCCAAAATGAAGGCATTATTTGTGACATTCTCACGAACCCCACTCCATGTCTCTCCTCCAAAAAGTAGTAAATGTTTTTTATCAAGTTCAACAGCCTTAGCATGCTGTCGACCACAGGGTTCATCACAAACTGTTGATCTGCCAAGCAAATCAGTGATTTTTTGCTTGGGAAAACAGGATTCATTTTGCTCGATTTTGGCCCAGGAACCGATTAATTCATATCCCCCACTTTTGCGACCTCCAAAGACAAATAAGTGATTGTCTTTACTAGCTCTAATGGGAATCAGGTTAGCAGTGTGTCCTGAGCGAGAAGAAGCATGAAAAGGTGCTTCAGTGTATTTGCCTGTTTCAAAGTTTAAATAAAAAGCACCGGCAAAACGTCTCTGTGTGTGCACACCTCCTTCCCGCCCAATAATAAGAATGTTATTAGCAGAGATTAAAGTTGATGTATGTGAGCTTAAGCCAACTGGAACGTCTCCTGATTCAGGAATATGTCGCCAGAATTGTTCCACAGTGTCGAAACAAAACACGTCTGCACATCTCTTTCGTCCATTCCAACCGCCGATTATTAATATGAAACGGTCTCTCACTACTGTTGCTGTATGGTGACTCACACTGGGTGCAGTACAAAGCCTGCCTCTAGGAAATCCTGACGAAACTAATGGTCTGTTTTGCGAGCTGCTAGGTACCCGATTTTCGATACGTGTCCAAGAATTCGATGAAATATCGTATCGGAAGATGTCACATAGAACCATTCTGTCCTCTGCCATTCCTCCAAAGATATACAGTTTTCCTCCTACAATAGAACATGAGTGAAATGCACGCTTGCTTGGAGCAGTTTCGCTGGCCAAAATAGGAGAAAATTCCATTATTGCAAAACGTATAAACGAACAGTTTACGGCACTCCGTCCTCCATTGCAGTCCCAGGGAGCCTTGCGTGTTGCTCACTCGCTCCAGTCTTTTCTCACCTGTTGCTCTCTGCTGGAGATCGGAAAGTTCTATAAACATTCTAGCGGGAGTGACAGCGGGAGTTTGTTCTCCCACAGGGATAATAAAGTTTTCTTCAGAGGAATAACAGCATGTTTGTGGCAGAAGGAGAAAAGGTTCCAGACGATCGTATCCTTTGTGTTCTTGTTTACGCTTTGCATTTGTGATTTCGCAGTTGGCGTTTTGCGTCTTCGACTCGTTACCAATGGCTACCAACTTCTCTCAGAAGGATCTCTCTTTGGAAAGCACAGCATGTGAAATTGATTACAGTAGTTATGTATAAAATTTGTATTCATTCGTGTGGATCTTGAATGTTGCTAGCTGCTTTGATGTGATTACAGGCTGCGTTGTTGAATGAAAATTCGAATTGAACCGCTTCTCTAGCTGGATTTTCCAAAGACTGACCAGTCGTGAATCGTAAAATTTTTCACTTTTGATCGCGTTCGAGTGGGGGTAGGTCATTTTGTCAACCTAGGCTTACATCAGCCTCAGTTAAAAGCGATTATATTTCACTGTAGCCTGGGAATAGAAACAGATTGCTTCATAGCATTATTACATTACTCGAAATAGCAACTGAGGAATTTCTAAATTTCTGCCAAATTTTTTCACTGTCAACGTTCTTTTATTGCTCTGATTGTGAGGCCCACATGGAATGTACCATTGGTACATCCCGTTGGTTGAAGATGGGTTTTTAGATTGAGGTGGTAACAAGAAGTGCCCATTGGTTAGAGTAGGCATATCTCGCCTGCGCGGTCGAACCAGATGATACCACCCATGCCTGTCGTAAGCAACAACCTCCTTTCAGTGACCAATTTTGCAAAATACCAAAATTTTCTCAGTCAAATCACATACTTGTATACCTGCCAAGTGTCACGTCTAAGGCATGATTGTCACGCCTTGGGATCGAAAACTGCGATCTCACGCCTACCCTCGCCTGCGTTCCCATTTCTCATGCCTGGTGGAAAAGTTTGAGCCAATACAGCCTTAACTGACTCTTTTTGAAAAAAATTATAGAGTATTAAAAAAACTCAAACTAATGCGAGAAAATAATGATCATACTTTTGCTAAATCTCTGATTTTAGTTGGGAAAGTCACTGAAGACATGGTCATACTCATCAAGATGAGCTCTGTATAATCTTAAATGATCAAAGCATCAATTTACTGGCCATAAATTGGAACGTCTTTGGAAATGTTTGGACATCTTCAGAAATTGTCAGACGTCTTCAGATATTAGCGGTCCCCTACGAAAATCTTGACACTCTCAGGATAAAAATGTAATGCACATGAATCACAAAAAGTTGGCAGGTATATACTTGGAACCTCTCATAGGCAACCACCTCTTGTGAGTGACCACTTTTGGGGCCGACAGTTTGAAATTTTCTGCCAGCAAGTGACCATTTACACCCATGATCTTATCTCACTAAGGGGAAGATTATGTAGAGTGGCTCTATGCAATCGTAGATCAATCACATGTACATTGTATTTATAGTCGTGCTAAATGTACATGTAATGTACTTGTGACACCAAGTCTCCCCTGCAGTTGAGTGCCTTGAACTGTCGATTTGTTAGTACTAAAACTGCTAAACAGCATTTCAGAACAGAAGTTGCAAATTATACTCTTATGAGCAGACATCCTTGGGGCAGGATTATGTTTGGCAGTTCTAAAGAAACTCAGCCCAGGAATGGCTTAATACTGACTCATGTGGACTAGTAAGGTTTTGCCTTAGTACGGTACTATTAATATTTTCGTGCCTTATGGTAATCATCTCACAGTATCGGTTCTTTTGCACCAATTTGCTTCTGGTGCATGGTGGTGGGGGTGAGGAGGAAAGTTGTACTACCCAGATCAAGGAAGTACTTCTGATTTTTCTCCATTTGGAATGTTGCTTTATCAAATGGAATTTAGGCAAAGTTAAAATCTAGCCAATGCTGGTCAGTGGTTTCACTAATATGTGGAGGGTTCCAGGGGTGCTTACATGTGCTTTCTGCTTTGCTGAGGTTTGCTTCGCTAGCTCACTTTGCTTCCCCTCCCCCCCCATCCCAAGTAAGTATCATAGGTAAGTATAACTTCCACAGCACATTTAGTGTTGTGTTGACGGGTGCCTGGAGGTGGTCTGTGGTCAGGTTGCCATGGAGATCTCTTAACTACTGAGGAGATTGTTGCCCTCCTCGCTTGCTACCTATATGGTACCTACTCTCCATACTTAAGTTGGCTTAGAGTTTAATTGGTGGTAAATGGCATAAGGAAGAGGTGGTAACAAAGGAAAGTGACTCCAGATTTTAAATCGCTAGGGATTAGCAGCTGAAAATATATAGCATTATAATTTATAAGATACTGTAAAATTTTATTAGAGTGCTATTCATAGATGTATGCTTGCTTGTTTTCTTTGATCCAAGTGATCAGTACTTGAATTACAGGAATCATTCCATCGTGGTGGGACCATAAAAGACATCACTGATCAAATCTGCAGTTTAAATGCAAACTTGCACAGCTATGACTCACCAACTCAGTTGGTTGTGGACAAATACATGAAAGAGCATGGATTAGAGGTTGAACCAGATGAAGAGGAGTTTGGTTATGGAAAACTTATGATTGATTACAAGTTTCCTAAGAAATCAACGTCAAAGATTAGCAACAAAGGCAAGGTTTACCTTATTGACAGTAGCTTCTTATGATGTTTTTTATTAGTAACAGTTTCAATATGGATTGAACTCTGAAGGTCAAAAGTCAACCAATGGCCAGTCTGGTTTTATACTGACTGCCATCAATAATCCTACAGAGCTTGGTTCAAGGTGTTTGAAAGGCCACCTTTGCCAGTTATAATTGTTGGATTTTGATCCATTCCACTTAATAAAATACTCTGCTTTATTAGGGTGACTTGATTGTTGTCATCACTATATTGATGGCAATATTAAATACAGTAGTTAATGTTAGCTGAATTTTCAACTTCAGAGATTGTGTGTTTCAGGAAATTGCAGTTAAATTCAAGTGCAATTCAACAGAAGATAATTTAAACAAGTATAATATAGGATGCAAACTTACTGAAATATGCTGTCTTTAATTTCTTGCATAATGTATGTGTTTAAACCCTAACATTGCTTATATAAACCTCAGGTCACTTTTCAAAATTTATTGACACCACCAACTGAACATATCATTCTACAATTTTTAGTAAGTTTGGAGGAATAACAAGTTTATAAATTTTGGTAATTTAACACTTCTGCTATTATTTTGCAGAGGTTGAAGCCAAAGAAGTCAGCAAGTTTGCTGGAGTTTATTCTGTGAGATCTGGTCAGTGCAATTACAGCACTAATGGTTGTTGACAGATTATCTTATGTTAAAAACAGTGATCACTTTAGTTTGTCCATTAGCTTAAATGTTTGCTGTTTAATTTTATGATGTTTAATTCCTGTGCATTTTGGACAAAGTTATGCAAAGTGTTCTACTATCTGGTATTTTAAAATTTATTCCAGCCTTACAAGCCACTGCTGAAAACCCTCTGATGAATAATGTCCCTCAACAATCTCAGTTACTTGGGTGGAAAAAGGCCTCAAAAAAGGTAAAAAATTTACTGTAGCACTGACTGACTTGTTCTGTTACCTTTTTAGCCATAATGATTACTCGTGTACATACTGATGAAAATGTTTATATTAACTTTACTTCCAGAAAGAGAAGAGCTCAAGTATGAAGCCAATGTTAGTGGAGGTACAGAACTTTGTTAGCTTTCAGTTTTGTCATTTTTTAAGAAAATATGTCTTCAAGAGACCATAAAACAGTCAACTTCTGTGCTTTACAGACATCTTACTATTGTGAAGTCCTGAAAGATAGATGAAATTACTTATTATAATAAACTTCTTCTATTTAAACAAAGGCACTATTGTGTGATAGGTTGCTTGAGGAAATTTGGTGTTCACAGCCCGAGAACATAGTTCAAGGGCTTATATGAAGTTTGAACATCCCATTTCTGAGGGAACCTATCACACAGAGGGCCCGAGAAAGAAGGACACTATTGTTTCTATTGTACAATGTAAAAATTGTAAAAAAAACAGGCACTATGCACTGACAGGTATCCGCTGGGAGCAGCACGCCAAAATTTAGTGTTGTACTATAAATTGCATCATAGGCAAGGTAGGTAAAGTTGCACACGAGCCAAGGAGGCACACACGGCCTTAATACAGTTTCTGTAGCATGAAGCAACTGTGAGTATTGCTACTCTTCCCTGAATAGGATGCTAGTCCATCACAGGGTTACCCCCAGCAGTATGTCACTGGTAGTTTATTACACCTGGTTGGAAAGAGACAATGTGGGTTTAAGTTTCTTGTCTAAGGAAACAACGTGGTGGCGGGGACTGGGCCTCAAACCACCGACCTTCAGACCTGAAGTCCAACGCACTAACCACTCCACCACTCTGCCCCCACATCATTCTTTCTCTAAACAATGGATCTTGAATTGTCAACCTGAAGATGTGATATTACGTTATGACAGGAATTGACTGTATGTATTCGGTCCACAGAAAGGCAGTTGTAAAAAACAGATCAGAATATTCTATTTCAAAAGGATATTGTTTTTCTTAGAGTAGACTTGAATAGTTGCAATATAACACATTCTTACTATGGCTGTTTAAAATTTTTTTAAATTTAAAAACAAAGTTTTGATGTCTTCTTTGAAAATCTCTGATGATTTTAACTGGCCAGCTGAAATGCAAGAAGTGTCAGCAGTTTTCAAAATGATATCATAAATTAATCCAAAACTTTGTTAACTGCCTTTGGTTGCACTGTAATGACAGTAATTTTTATTACCACAAAATATTTTTGGTTTCAAGACCAACATCAATTATTGTTGTTTTAGTTACATGTGTATCCAGGTTATGAACCAGATGAAGTAACTCCTCTTCCTGAACCATACCAAGCAAAAGAGATCCTCTTAACAGTAATTGATGCTCAAAGAGATCTCAGAAAAAAGGTAGGTGGAATCGAATTAAAGAAAAAGATATTATTGAAACACCTGCAGATATAAGCTACAATTATATCTTCTGACCCAGACTTTTTATTCCAAATCAAGAAACTCAACGGTATTAAAATGAGTTATCTCACACAACATCTGTAAATCACATATACCTGGCTACTGTTTAAATTACACAAAAATATAAGTTTTATTTGATTGTGAATTCAAAAAAGTTGCATAATAAAGTCTCCTACAAAAAATAAAATGAACCTTAAGTCTATGATCTTATGTTGTTGACAGATTTTGGATAACATCATTTATTTTCAGCCCTCATTTAAACGTGAATTCCAGTCTTTTTTGTTTTCCAAGACATCTCGAGATATTCTACAGGTATGTATTTTGTTCCCTGCCCTTCTCCTTATACTCCTTACACTCTTTACGCATTGGACTCATTGTACTCTCTTAAGCAGATAGTAGCTTACTTTCAAGACTTTTTTAAATTATCAATCTTAATCAAGTCGTAAATAGTATTTAGCTATTGTTATTCTTAGACTGACAATATTACATGTAACCTCTCAAATACCTGTCAAAATCTATGGGGAAATTTTAAGCCCCCAAAATACCAAAATCCTTTATTTTACACCCCAGAAAGTTCATTTGCACCTCCTTCCCATCACCCCCTGAAAGCTGATAGCCCTGCTTCTCAAGCCAAACAGCTGCAGTGGATCCTCACCTTACAGCCACCTTGTAGTGTGACCAGGTCTTTAATTTATCATTTCCTACTTTATTTTGGCTCAAACAAAAGTTTATCCTGCCACCCTGTGACATTATGGGCAGAGTTTTTGAGCCTGTTGGTGGCTGGATACCATTGTGGTACACCATTTCCTTACTTTTGTGCATGCATTTGAGGAGTAAAAGAAGAATACTGTAAAAGATATCTTCAAAGATTGAATAGTTGAATAAAACTTTTTTTTTTCACCAGGACTTGTTTTGGTGGTACTTCTTAGAAAAATATCAGGTAGGGATATCGATCTGTCCCAGTTGTCCATAATTTGACATAGTTATGCAATTGTTTTACACCTCATGAATGTAAACCTTTGTTATTCAGTTTATACTACAGTGAAGGTACTGAAATAAAAAAAATAATCTGTGGCCATCACCTTAATCTACATGTAACCTGCAAACAGGTGCGATTTTGGTTCTCCTTGGTATATGGGCTCCTGATACCACTCATACAAAAAAGATTAAGAAACTGACCTGCATAATTAATTTAATTCTCAGTCTCAAGAAATTAGCCTGAAAAGCACGTTACTGTATAACGTTACTTGGATGTTAATTGGATGTAATAAGATCGAGGTTTTCTGATCAAAAGACCTTTTGTTCATTTTTCCTGGATGCAACAGTAAGATATTGTTTAATTTCACTTTTTTGTGCAGTTCAGCAGGAATATTCAAGAAATGCTGTTCAATCGCATTGCTCATAACTATGTGAAGATGCTGTTTACATCCCCAGTGACCCAATATAGAGATAAATTTCTTAAGGTATTTTGGCTTTCATTATAATTATAAATTATGACTAATCATCATTGTCGTCGTCGTCGTCGTCGTCATCATCATCATCATCATCATCACTATTGTTATCATTGTCAGTATCATCAATGGACGTCATCAGCAGCATAATCATAAACAGCATCATCATCATCATCGTCATCATCCTCATCATCATCATCATCATCATCATCATCATCATCATCATCACCATCATCACCATCAACATCATCAGCATCACCACCATCATCATCAGCATCACCATCATCATCATAATCAACATCAGCATCGCCATCATCATCGTCATCCTCGTCATCAGACCTTCCAGTTTTATTGCTTGTAGACGAGTTCAATAAAACAAACCATAAAATTTCTTTGTCTTGAGCTTTTATTGTTATCGATCTCTTTTTTTCCTCTGGTTTAGCGTTACCCTAATATGATGGCTCAAGCCGTGTACTGCACATTTTGCACTGCATTTCCTACATCCTACAAGCAGTTTGGAGATGAATTCAAGGAGGACCTGGTTCAGTTAATCCATGAGTGGATCAATGGTTGGTCTTCAGGATGCCTTTGAACGGCAAACTTACAGCCAAATGCCAGTTGGCGTGTGTGAATGTCGCAAAAACTGTTGACTTGCTAACATCACACCAACTCGCAGGCGCCTTTAGTCTTTCCATTAAAAGCTGTAACCACTGGAAAACTCATAATTTGTGTGGCAGACATAAAAGAGAGGGAAAAGGGAATCTTATAAAGGTGGCAAGCGTGAACCACAAAACTAGAAATTTTTCCAATGACCCAAAAGAAAATAAATGATTTGAAAACAAGAACGTAAATTCTCAAAAAAAATTTAGCCCGTCAGAGCATAAGCCCTTCGCTCTAACAAAAAGCTAACGCTCGGAAGGCCAGCTTTTGAACTTCTTTAAGGCCGCGGGTGAGGAAAAACGTCATCAGTATTCATTTATTTACGAAGTGCGACGAATGGTGGCGACATTGCGCGAAATACTCATGAATGGGCTCTTAAGTAAAACTTCCAGTTTCTGAATCAATAATTGCACGTGTGATCTCTAAATTGCATGCAACGTATTGTTCTTTCTTGGACAGTGAACAATAGCTGCTAGAATTTAGTTTCAATAATTTGCATAATCTTACCTTAAACATTCATGTTTATTCGGGAATCCTTCGGAAGCCCTAAAACCACCAATTTTGTGTCCAAGAATACAGCGCGGATATAGAATTTCCTGAGCTGACACAGCAGGCAGATAAACTAGGCGTATTGTAGATTGTCACAACAGAAGCAGTTTTTCAAACAAGCTTTTTAACAAAATATTGAAGGCTTGACATTTAATCAAAGACAATTTTACTCATTTAAAAGCTCACAACTTTCAATGGAACTCGAAATCCTATATTCGGCTTCTGTTGTGACACAATAGAGGTTTTAACTAATCAATGAGTGGTAAAATCCAGAAGTGTTGTCTTCTCCCCGAGGAGAAAACGTGGACACGGAGTCGCGTTTAACGAAATCTTAACTTTGGGAGCCCATAGCATCGCAAAGAAGCGCAATCTATCAAACCAAAAACACCCTTGTTGCACTTCCACCGTTCTCCAAGCTCTCTGATAAGTTTCAACGGAATCGGCTCCCAAACCTTCAAGATTTAAAGCTTTTTACAGTAAGACCACCAAAATTTTGCCTTATAAATTTATTCATGAGCAGCTTGTCACCGGCGGCCTTAACGCACTCAATTTACCTTGTATCAACTCCGTTGATAAATGCAAATTTTAATGTTCACTTCCCCACCGAAACAGCACCACAGTTTCTTTGGAAAGTTACCTCTTTGTTTAAAACTTTCCCGGTTGCATACGTGTTATCTCGCGACATTTTGTATTATACATTTCATTTCTAAGAGAACGCAAGTTCTTTCTAAGAGAATCCAAGTTCAAAACCAAAAAAATTCGTAAATTTCAATTTGTAAAATATCTAGAAACTACATTCCATGAATGGATTTGCAAGTGTATACTTTCAGATCGTTTAAATGTTTCACGTTATTTGAGGTAATAGATCATATTCGTGACGGTGGTCATTGGTTTATTACCTTATTTGAGATGTACCTTTGACATGCAAGGAAGGTCTCAGGAAGCTGATGACATTTGCAGGCTGGACTTACGCAGCTGCCAAACACAAAAGGTCAATTTCCAGGCTTCCAGCCTCAACAGCTCTTTTAACTGACAAATTTTCTCATTTGCATTACTACGATACGAAGCGTAGGTGTGATTTCATTTCGGGCAGAAAGTGCGAAATTGCCTTGAATCCATGTTCGATTGTACTGTAATGCAAAAGAGAAAAGACCCATTCCCTTGTAATTTCCTAGACTACAAATCGTGCACGTAGCAGTTATGTCACCGTTAGGTTTGTAAGGAAATATTGCAAGAACGTAAAATCCGAAGGATTTATACTTCACTTCGGTTGTTTGTGGGCACCCCGCTGGCGCTGCACGCCTTAGCTGCTGTCTCGGGGTGACTACTGTTACCTTCAGTTGTCTGATGAGAATTCTGTTTCATTAAGTAAGTTCAATGAGTATTCAGCCTTTTTTGATCTTACGACATTAATGCGGAATCTGTGTCTTACATCCATTTCATTCGTCTTTTTTCTTTTAGTACTCTGAATCGGAATTCTTGGGTAATATAAAGCAATTTTTTTAAATACTTTTGTTTGTAGGAACGAAGCTCGTGCCAAGAATCTGGGACAAGTGGAACTTAAAAGGTTTGGAACCAAAAGATATGCGGAAAGATGAGCAAATCAAACAGGATGCTTCTAAAGGTATGAAAACCGACAGGAACTTGCCCACGACAAGCTTTAACATCTATTTTTATCGACACACCAGGTGTATCCAACATCACAGATCCTAACAGTATGCATCACGTATGTCACACATAACCCAGCAAATGAGTTTAAGACAACAGTAGTTAGGACAGTGTGTTATAAGATTGGACATCAGAATGACAGTGAACAGCATTGAGAAGGGGAATGGCCAAGTTAATATCACTATTTTGTAACGAATGATGCTGCGATTGTATTGCAAATGGACGCAAGTCACTCTGTAAGTTGGTGGTTAGAGTGTACGACCAGTGTGCAGGGGATCTTTGGCTCAACTTTTCTTTTGGGAACTCAGAGTTAAGTGCTATTGAGCACGAATGCTTGTGACCAACTAAATACACTTTAGGAAGTGAAATCGCTGACTACGCATTGCTGAATACGCATTGCTGTAGTGAACAATTAACTTGATTCCCCCTGGGGTGTCCGCTTAATATAAATTGTACAGCTTTAAATATGTCAGCAAACTCTCACTACCAACTGGAACAACGAGTTAAGGAGTTAGTAAGGACAAAAAAAAAACTTGCTGTTTTACTACTTAGGTTCGTTGGTGTCGCTTCCAGCGGAACTCAGTGAAGAGAATTTATCAAAACAAAGCAGTTTGTCTTCTGTTGGTTATAAGATTAGTCAGAAGTCCCTGCCTTTGATAGTTGAAGAGAAAGCTGCCAGCTCCAGTGCCTTTCCTAACCCGCAGGTAGGACGTTTCACCTAATGTCGGGACGGCTCGTAACTGTATCCTTCCAACCCTTTCCTTTGCCAGGTTAAACGAAGTATAATGTGCTTGGACCTCAAGAGAGATGGCCTTTGATTGTGAAATTAAATGACTGTTAGTTAAAAATATGGACTTATTAACACGATGGTCGGTTTAACAGGTTTTCAGTTAAAAATGTGGTGGCATTACCCTTTTTGGGCCACCAATACGTAACCCTAATACCGGCGAGACCGTCGATATCAACGGGCGGTGGTATTGCGGGGGACCACGGTCCTTAGAATAATTATTGGAATAACTGCGGTTAATTCTGGAGTTTCATACATAAGAAATTTTAAAAACTGACCTGCGTGAAAGCCAAGTTTATTGTAGAATGCTGCAGGTGCGGAATTACCGCAATTAAAAAATGGGGTATATAATTTGTACCATAGTGCGTCAAACCGGCACAATTTTTTCCGTAGAAGCCTATGTTTCTTTTATAGAGAGGTTTGACATTTGAATGGATATTTTTAACGCGATCATTTGCCAATCAAGTTGTCAGTTGTTTCACTAGGAACTTGAAAAACGTCCACTAACAATTTAATCCACCGTTGTAGCAGCTAGAACATTTGAGATGTTGGGTATCTCTGTATTTTAATTTTGCACCTCTAATATTTCGTTGAATCTTAAGTTTTTTCTAGGAGCGGTTGAAAAATCTAGAGGCTTTTTTCGTGAAAACATTCCACTTAAAAATGTCCGAAGGTGTCCAACTGGGCTCTCTCAATTTCTTGAATAAATCCTGTAAAAGTATCAGTGAAAATAAAAGCATTACTTACAAACCCTTTTTACAGGGCCGAGACCTCAGGAGAAAGTCAATGGCGGTCAGGAAAGGATCACAAACCAATTGCGTGACAAACACTGAGGAAGTGCGTGACTCTGTAAATCGTCTTGCTGTTACCAACGCGAAGGACGAAAAAGAGAGTTCGACGTCACCATCTTTGAATCGTTTTCAGGCGAAAGTTTCTTCGTTTGCAGCGTTTACTTCTGTACACAAGTCAAACCGTGCAGAGAAACGCAGAGAGGTACGTTAGCAGGCCACTCTCCAATACTACGCTTTCCACATCATTTGTAGACTATGACTCGCCCCTCTTTTCTTTGAAGGATGCCACTCATGGTAGCTACGGTACCATAGAGTTGAAACGTTCACACACGAGAATATTTCGTTTCTTGATCGACTGTCTTTAAGGAGAAATTGCTCTTAGTGTACCTCGTCTATCAATAAGTCTCAGGCGTCCAAGAAAAGACTGCCTGGACTGGAAAATTGACAGTCTTAATTCAGGGAAGATGGGTTGCTGCTGCAAGTGAAAGTTTATCTTCCCCCAATATGGCTATCTTGTTGTTCCCTTTTCAGTCGTGTCCTGTGGGGAGAGGCCCAGAGTTCAGTCGCTGTGTGTTTGATGTTTACGGACACAGTCCACTTGTGGAACAGTTTCTTCGAATGCAGAAACTTTCCAAGGATTCAGGAACATCAGTGCTGATTCAGAGAACGGAAATCAAGTCGCTACCACCATATCCTTTATGTTGGAGTTAAAACGCAACCCTCGTAACCTGCTACCCAAATGTTGTTTTACGTCCGGCTACTTTACGTTTTCCTTAAATGGTTTCGCAGCTAAAATAGAAAGAGACAATAAAAATTTCCTCGCAACCTGCTTCCCACTGATTAACATGAAAAACCAGGTTTGTCACTTCCTTGCATGCAAAGCCCAAACATGAAAGTCTACGAGGGAGGATAAGTCCAAAAATGCTTCTTCTTTTAAAGTTGTTTTTCCTGGTTTTAATTACTCAGACGGATGCGCAATGAACTAACAACGCAGCTTTTCTATGCTAAGTAAAAGTGCGTGGTTAGATCACTCACGATTTAATATAAAAATTCTCTTGTTGTGTCCCATCGCGAGACTTTACCCAAGTGTATAAACGAGTACTGACCTAACAACAAGCTGAGGGTAGCTAGCGACGATTCAGGGCAGTGATACTCCTATTTATTCGTCACTGAGGTTAACTGGAGCACCGGCAGTTTGCCAAGGTGTGGAAAATTTTAATTTTTGGTTTTAGGCTGATCAATGTCAATCCTTGCCACATCCAGTGACAAGACAGAAACGAGGTCTGTCCCTAATTTATCACGGTCTGTGGCAATCTAAGCAGCTTAACTCCCTTTCAGTCTCCAATAGCTTGGGTGTCTCCTTTGTGTCGTCAATACTGCTTTCCATATCATGCACCTACAGACGTTTTATTTTTTCCGATACATATCTTGTCAAATTTGCCTTAATTCACACTCACGTTATCTGCACCAACGTATCGAGAGGTGATTCGAAAGTCACTCAAGATTTCACAAGCGCTTACAAGTGACTTTAAAAAGTGAGTATCCTGACCCTTCTAATCTTTCTAGTTTAGTTTTCATTTAAGTAAATCTGGCGGAAGAAGTAAAACCAAAGGAAGTAATGATGTTGCAGCTGTTACTGCTATTGAACAAAACTGTTTTATAATTACTATTGTTTTCAGACTGGACGAGGAGAATACTCACCAACGGACTTTGTTCGCTCGTAAACAGAAAGAAGCCAACCGAGACTTTACCAGGTAATATGCACAATGAAACGTATTTTGCCTTACCGTATTGTACTTTTACTTGTCTGAACAAAAAGTCCAACGTCATGCAACTGTTTTGACAATTGGCGTGTGGCTTGCATTGCATATTACTGTTTCACAATGTATTTGGACTAATGAATTTAAGAGACAGTTAAGTGGGTAAAAACTACCATTCGGAGACAGTGTTTAGACAATTACATGCCAGTTGGGTGAAAACGCCCATTTGTGGCTCATTATTTTAGGGGGGTCGTTTCATCACATGTTGTAAGACCACATGAATGTAAGCGGGTCAACTCCCGTTGGCGACTCGGTTTTTTTTTTTTTGAGTAACATGACTTGAAGAACACGTATTTCTGATATCCCATTCATCCAGAATTTTGTTTTTAAAATAGCCTGCCTGCTTTATTTTTACGTTCTTGATGTGTGTTTTAGACGGGAAGGGGAGCTATTGTCACGGCACAAGGATGTCAAGAAGATTAGTGAACTGATATACTTGGAGCTCACGGTAAGGAATTTTTTGCCATCAACTGGCATTGCACTCGCAACGGTGTCCCTCATATCACTTTGAAAAATACCGAAAAACAAACGAAGAAACAGAACCACAGAACTGCAACCCTCTAATCAGATACCCTTTATTTGAATGGTCACACTTTTGGATTCTTCCACAAACTCAAAAGTCATAACTGTTAGTTTCATCATTAGACTCCATGTAATTTTCCTTTCTAAGGACAAAGAACACGCAAAATGTGGGGGCACATTAACGGACAGAAAGATAATGTAGTTCAGTAGTAAATCCATTTATACGCCCAACATATGTAATACCTTTGTAGCCTAAAAATTGAAAGAGGTTCTCATTTAGGAGAATCAGTTTTTTAAAAAAGACAGCGCAGAGTAGGGTCTCTGTTGCGATTGTAGTGAAGTAGGGGTATTATACGTTTATGGCACACGCCCATTTTGATTTAGTTTTCTGACAAACAACAAGCTCTTAAAAAAATAAGACCCTTTTGAAGAACCTTAATTGCATATTTTTTTGTAGACACAAATATATGAGAACCTTTTCAGGCAACCTTGGAAAAATGCAGGTTCTTAAACGCGGATTTCTACTGTATCTGTAAATCAGGTGTCAATAGAATTAACATAACCAGGATTATTAACTGTACCGCGGGACACTACTGCTAAGTAGCTTTCATTACAATGATCACACCTTAGGATTTAATCCACACTCAGTGGTCACATCACGTGACTTAAGGTTTGGCCCCACAAGGGAAATCGAACGACCTCCATCTCTGGGCATTTTTACATCTCTAATAGAATTTGATCTTTTTTGGCCTATTAATGAAACAAGTATGTTTAACAACTCTATAACGAAATCAAGAAAAGATGACTTTCAAATGAATTCATACGGTAACATCTGTAAAATTTCAAAGGACCTTGAAGCGCAATCTTTACTGAAGTCACTAAAGTTTGTCCACATTGTAATCCATCTTCATACCCGCTAACCATAGCTGTCCTCGCTTCCTAATGGCTTCCTGTCATTTGTTGAGTACTGTACTGTAAATCACACCATTGTTTGGTGCCTGTAATCTTTCGTTTTTGAGTTTGTCGTTATGGTAATTTGTTTTCATTCTATCTATCGTTAGCTATCCTTGCTTCCTAATGTGCTCCTGTCATTTGTTGAATACCATTCTACGAATTCAAACCATTATTGTTGGTTGTATTCATTACAGATGCCCTTATATTTGTTTCGGTTCTAGAAAGACGGAGATGAGCAGAGTAGTGGAAAGGTTGCAGCGGCCATTGCTTCGGCCATGGAGTATGGGGCAGAGAACGAAACTTATTAAGCAAGCTATAACACCAGTTTAAGTGTTGTCCTTTGGAAAGGGGTTCAACAATCACAAAACGTTTCCACGGCCCAGGGACCTGGAGTCTGGCACATATGTTGACAGAGACACATCTATGTTTTTGCATTTTTACTGAGTGAAGTCGTAAACAACATCCTTACAACAGTACTGCACTAAATAATAATCTCTTTCGTAAACGAGTGTATATACAGAGTGCTATTTTTCTAATTTATTGAATGATGGCTTTGTGCCATAATGTGTATAATAAAAATCAATCTTGCATCCCTTGTGTCTTACTGATCTGTAGTTAATGTTTCCTAGAAATCTTTGCTTGCAATGTTTATACAAAGATGATGTATTCTCTAAAGAAACAACAAGGGCGGATTATTTAAACCAAATCAGACCTGGACATTCAAAGAGCTTTCTAAACTTACTTAGTCATTATAAGTAGCTAATTTGGTTTTGTTTGTTTTAATTTTTTTTGTTTCTTATGGTAAACGACACTGACCCTGTCTGAACGTCATTGAACTGATAATCGGCTATAAGTCAGTTGCATGCATCAATTTACGCCTTGTAACATACTGTGCGACAGGTGAAAACGATGCGAGACAAAGGGCTTGTCTCTGTACGTAAACGTTGAAAAAAATTGGACTGAGTTACATTAAAGAAGGCAAAGTGTAACAAAAATGCACTCAACCTAAGGTATTGGTACTAAGGTATAAACATATCATAAATATTGGGAAAATAACCATTTGTGTATATCAGTTAGCCCCAAATGAACCACGAGGTCGCTGTTTGTTTTCAACATCTCGTTTGTTTTGAACTGTTTTCTAAAGCGAGGACATTTTCTTTCCCGCACTTAGGAAGCTTTAAAGTGCAGTTTATAGTTGTATTTCTTTGGTCTCACTGGAATAAGGATAGACATATCTGGAATGGTCGGAAAGCAGTAGACTCTCGTTATCTCTGATAATGAAGAGAAAAGTTTCGAGAAAGTAAGAAAAAAATGGCCGATGGAAGATTTAATGTCGCGGAAGTCTGCGTGAATGAAATCTAAAGCAACTATTTGGAAAATAGAACAGTGATCGTTGTTAAAGAGAAATGTTCCATCTCCTTGTATCCAGACGTTTTCACCGGCAACTCCTCTAACTCTAGGCATCGTGTTGTTTGTTCAATTGATTTATTGTGGGAAATCAAGTCAAATGATGACTGAAAGCATTCTTCGGCTAATTCCAGAATTGCACGCAGTGCAATGCATTCTAGTATTCTCATTCCGGAATAGTCCTTACAAAACGCATCCTACGTGTCTACAGCTTGGTGTTTTGTACACTTGCGGTTTCTTCCTCTGCGAGGTTCTCGTACACTTCTGAAATTTCAACGTACACGTCACCCAAAGAGGACGACCTGCTCCGGGCAGTCGCTCTTACGTCATCAATGTTACGTGATCCCACATCGCTAGTGCTTGGAGACCGAGTTACTTCTGTTTCGCCGTGAAGCGATGTCAAAGGGTGGCAATCGGTTTCAGTGTAGATGCTTCCAGTGTCGCTCGGCTCCCTCTCCTCTTTAATGGAGTCCAAAGATCGAAAAGTCTTCGGCATCTCGTTGATTAACCCGTAGGAGGGTTGCTCAAAGTCGGTCCAGCTGTTCAAAGAATTCCCGTCGGTGTCGTCCTCTACGTCTTCATACTGTTCTTCGTCAGAGTTCTCGGAAGTGTCAGAGTCATTTGAGTAGTTGGAGCTGCTGTCGTCCGAAGAGATGGATCTTGCATTGAACTTAGACATTATGAGTTGTTCGCGACGTTTCTGGTAGATATCTTGCAGTTCATCCAGTGTATGCCTTGAGAGGAACTTCACTATGAGCGGGATTGCACTGGAAAAGTCATCCTCATCGAATTCTTCGTCCGAGTGAAGCAGATAGCGAATCAATGTTGTTTTCTTCTCGTTCTTCTTTTCAACTTTGAACCAGTTTGTCTGGCGTTGCTCCTCTAAGCTGATGTTGGCTACGGTGTACTCGATATGCTCAACGCGATTCTCGATATCTACAACCGCCTTCTCAAAGTCGGTCAGAGTTGGTTTGTACAGTGGCTTGAACGGGGAACTCACAATCCTCCCTATATGATTCCCTAAATGACAATACCAGTACGAAATAAAGAGGGAATTAGACATGGGCGCTTTACTCAGGGTCGTAACGAGACATTTTGCCGAAACTGATCCCATTTGGCACCCAAATTCTGCTCCCTGATCCTACAAAACATGTACAGCCCGACACCGATTCCTAAAGAAACTAAGAATACCGATCCCGGGCTTTCATTGCTTGTGAACCAGGTCCTCGACCAATGACCTTGAGTCCTAACACCAACGAACCTTGCGATAACTCATTTAAATTTGTGGGCTATTTTCCGAAGATTTTTCTAAAGGCCTTACGAATGATCCCACAAATTCCGAAAATTTCCAAAGATTAGTGAAAAACGTTCAGAGATAAACATATACTCTCAACATTGAAAGCAACATTACACATGCATCTATTTTCCCAAATTAAGGTAACGTCGTATCGTTACCTTGGCACGCTATGTTGTCGTGATTTGTGTATGTCTATTGAAAATCCTTCCAAGGCAGAGTATTTTGAAAGAATTTGAAATTAATTATCTCGGGATGTATTACGAGCAATTTACATGAAACGTTGCAATGTGTGGTAGTATCTCATATAACCTCAGTTGTGATACAATTTGGGTGTTTGCTACCACGGTTGCAACAGATGTTCGATCTACTCTCATGCATGTGAATTGTTGCCACCACCCGTTCCATGTTGCTTAGCCTGTATACGCCCGCCCGCTCTCCCTCAAGAAGACTACGGGCGGCTATACACTGGCTAACAGTTGCAAGAAAACCGCCAGGCAACAGCAGTGATCAGTGTTCAGTACCTACCTATGAGGTCCTTGACCACATACAAGATATAGTCGAGTACTTCGTGCTCATTTGTCTGCTTCCCCACGTCATTGGCCACTTCAGCAAAAGAGTCGTTTACGATGGACAAGAACACATTCACAAGGATCAAGAAAATGAACACCATGTAGGAGATAAAAAAGATCGGACCGATGATTCGGTTGGCGTTCTGCAACCCTAAGAAATCAAACCCTCCCAGAGTCATCGTCAGCATAGTCTCTGCTGCTACAATAAAGGTGGCGTAATCTTCGTTTGTTGAACTGAAGGCCAGGAACGCTGTCTGGGTGTATGCGATGAAGAAGAACATGAACATGAAGAAGAACGAGAGGAGTGGTTTGCTGCTGACTTTGATGGTCTGCACAAGCATGGACATCCGCCGATTGAAGCGGAGTAACTTGAGAAACTTGAGGAAGGCACAGAAAACGCTGAAGCCTAAGATGCTCAGGTACGCCTCATCAAGAAAGATAATGTAGTCAAAGCTAACGAAGGTATCGGGGTTCGCTCGCATGCGGCGGATAGCAAGTTTGGTGAATCCTAGTTCTGCTAGGTACAGAAAAATGGCGGATAAGGAAGACAGTATTACAAGCCATTCAATGTAATTCCAAGGGTCTGTGAAGTACTTCTTGCCAAATACAAACAGCTGCTTGCACTCGCTGTAACAGAAGATGCAGAGGAATGCAAAGAACACGAACTCAAACGCCATCACCACTGTTTGTTGTGCGCCTTGGTAGCGGTACAACCTGATGGTGCGAACCTTGGGGTAGTGATAGTAACCCCCTGTGGGCAACACTTCCATGAGTAAGGTTACGACGCTAAAGAAGTTAGTATGGGCGTTGTACACCGTAAACTCCGCGAAAACGGCGCGAGTGTGTCGATCGATCCAGCCGTGAACTTGCAGATCTTGTATTTTCTCTTGTGCTGTCAAACGTGTAGAGTCAAGATTGTAAACAAAACCTGCAAGGGAACATGGTTCAACAGTCTTTAAATAAATAAATTAGTTAGTTAGTTAGTTAATTAGTTAATTAATGAATTGATCACCAACTTTATTTGTTTACATCCTATTTTCAAGGCGATTCCCTGTCACTCCTTAAACCCTTTACTGTCCCTCACCCCATCACGTGCAACTACTCATTGTTAAAAGATTTTTGGTCTGCTACGAAATTTAAACATTCCTCGTTACAATGGACGTCATTTGCTCATATAACGCAGTTAACTATCATTTAGAACTCCAAATCAACCATTTACAACCGGTCCTAAGCTGGACTTTTGCTCACTTTTATCCTGATTATGTATCGTCTTCGAGCACTTGCAAAAGTATGCAGTTTTAATTACTTTCCGCAGTCACTTACAAGCCCCCTCACATAACGCTGTATCACTGACCTCCTCCCCAGTAAGATGCAAATATTCCCCAGAACGGTGTGCCATTCAAAGTTAAGGCGCTCTGCCAAATCCACGGAGACTCATGGTCATCCGGGAGTTTTTCGACGTCACTGTCCTCCATGCGCTGCCAGTCTGGGTGAAAAGCACCTTCTTCCTCGTCCTCCCATGAGTAGTACGAGGTGCATTCTGGGATAATGTTAGTGAGGTATTTAGGAAGGGTGCAGCTATCTAAAGAATAAATTTTAAAATTCGAATAAATTAATGAACTAAAATTACTAAATTTGCAGTTATTCATGTTCATGCCACACTAGCTGTTTTTATCTTTTTTCTCAGAAACAAATTCTGCTGCAAATACACAAAGATAGAGTAATGGGTGCAAACGAGGCTTTGAGTGAATTTTGAGCGGCTGGCTCAATATGCATTAATAAGACCTCGAAATACAAATCTTTTGCGTCTTTGTAAGAAGCTTTTTCCTTTTAGGTTTCTCTAGAAAGTTTTTTAAAACTTAAAGGTCTCTGTTCTCTTTCCCTCTGTTCACCAAAATCAGCTTCACATAGGTCCTCAATATTTACCAATTTAAGATTATTTCACTGCTCACTTAAGTATTGCTTCTTTTCATGCATCAAGAGACACATCACTAAAGCAAACTTCAAACAAAGAATGTAACTTCCAAGAACACTGTAATAAGTACAACTTTTGGCCACAGCTGAATCTCCCGGCAGCGACCACCCAAAATGCCAAGGCTAAGTAGTCGTTTACGGGAGGAAGCTTGCTTGCGAGAGGTCAGACCATAGGGGTCAAAATTTAGTTTCTGGGGATTGTTTCCTTCAAACAATACACAAACAAGAAGACGCCTGAAGGCGTTTACGCGGGAACTGCGGGGGGTGTATGCAAGGACTGTTTTGAACGGAGTTAGACAGTTGTTGAGTACATGTAACCTGAGTAAACACAAATATGCCGTATGCAAATTTAGTATGATTTTCTGTAACGCAACGGGCAGTTCTCAAAGCCGTGAAGAGTCTCAAGACAGCAAATTGCTTTCGCAGCTGTGTTGAAAGGCGAATGTGTTGTTGAAATTATATTTCTATGCTATTTCTTCGAGCATTCCTGTTTTGCTAGGAAATTAAAGTGGTAAAGATGCAGAGATTCTTGGCGAGTTCACCCACGAGGACCATAGGAAGCCCAAGCATAATATTTGAATATCATTAAAAATGGCGTTTCAAAATGTAAGACTTTGTATGGGATTTCGAACCGAACATTTTGAGCAATACATAACAACGAACTAACTGAATAAAGTTCATGAAACATTACATGGTGTTGTTTGCTATCCTTACAAAGCATTTTGAGCAATTTTAGCTCCATTTACTTAACTGTGTTAGCACGTGTATAATACATTGACAAGGAAGGAGTCATCACAGGACACCCAAGCATAATATTTGAATATTATTAAAAATGGCGTTTCAAAATATAAGACTTTGTATGGGATTTCGAAGCGAACATTTTGAGCAATAAATAACAGCAAACTAACTAAATAAAGTTCATGAAACATTACATGGTGTTGTTTGCTATCCTTACGAAGCATTTTGAACAATTTTAGGTCCATTTACTTTACTGTGTATTAGTACATGTGTAATACATTGACAAGGAAGGAGTCATTTGGCCCGATTTAGCCACTATCACCGCTCGACACGTTTCGGAATTCGCTCGAATTTACCCACAGACATAGTTCAGGCTCCCATTCTGACTTAGCGACTTGACAAAAGGAAGACATACAAGTGATTTTCTCAAAACCAATTGCACATACCTCGTGTCCCAAAAGAATTATCCACTGCACAAAATCATAATAGCATCTCAAAATAGGCCGCCATGGATCCGTGAGGATCCCGATAGTCCCACTTGACCGCGGTCGGCACTGGACACCAGTCAAATTATGCCCTTATGGGGAAGGGCACGCTTGTTTTGGTCGTGTTACAATTGTAGTAACTACGACCCGGTGAGGACACAAGATTGTCGCTCCGACGCAGTCTGCCGGTTCGCGTGAGAAAATCGCTGCGTGTTACAAGCGGATAGCAAAAATAAATCATTCCTATTTCTGAATTTATGTCCATTGTCAGGGTGTATATTTTCTTGTTTTTTTTTAATAAGTAGGTTACCTGACCTGCTTCATGCAAATATAGAAATACATATAGTATATACAATAACAATTTTAAAATAAAACATTTTCACGCGGGTGAGGATATGACTTTAAATGAATTTGCCGACTTCGGTTCGAAAAAATATATCTGATATATAAAACCTATCGACGATTCCAAAAAATTGAACACAGTCAATTCACACAGAGTACGTATTTAAAATTTACGCAGTAGACTGACCTGTATTACAAAAGTTTTGTACATGAACGCAAATATGTTCAATTTACCACATGAATAGTAACATAGGAGGAAGGAGAAACACGGTTCACTTTCTTTTTTTTCTTGACTCGTTTTCATTTTCTAACGGTCAAGACCGTTTTAATTTCTTTCGATAACTTAATTCTCTCCATAAGGTCACGGAGTCCCGCGCAGCAATTCCACCTTTCTCGCGCGAACCAGACTACGTTGGAGCGACAGCTTGTGTCCGCACCAGGTCATAGTTACTACAATTGTAACACGACCAAAACGAGCGTGGCCCTCCCCATAAGGGCATAATTTGACTGGTGTCCAGTGCCGACCGCGGTCAAATGGGACTATCGGAATCCTCACGGATCCATGGCGGCCTATTTTGAGATGCTATTATGATTTTGTGCAGTGGATAATTCTTTTGGGACACGAGGTATGTGCAATTAGTTTTGAGAAAATCACTTGTATGTCTTCCTTTTGTCAAGTCGCTAAGTCAGAATGGGAGCCTGAACTATATCTGTGGGTAAAATCGAGCGAGTCGAGCGGTGATAGTGGCTAAATCGGACCAAATGACTCCTTCCTTGTCAATGTATTATACACGTACTAACACAGTTAAGTAAATGACCTAAAATTGCTCAAAATGCGTTGTAAGGATAGCAAACAACACCATGTAATGTTTCATGAACTTTATTCAGTTAGTTCATTGTTATGTATTGCTCAAAATGTTCGCTTCGAAATCCCATACAAAGTCTTATATTTTGAAACGCCATTTTTAATGATATTCAAATATTATGCTTGGGCTTCCTATGGAGTCATTTGGCCCGATTTAGCCACTATCACCGCTCGACACCTTTCGCAATTCGCTCGAATTTACCCACAGATATAGTTCAGGCTCCCATTCTGGCTAAGCGACTTGACAAAAGGAAGACATACAAGTGTTTTTCTCAGAACCAATTGAACATACCTCGTGTCCCAAAAGAATTATCCACTACACAAAATCATAATAGCATCTCAAAATAGGCCGCCATGGATCCGTGTGGAGGATCCCGATAGTCCCATTTGACCGCGGTCGGCACTGAACACCAGTCAAAATATGCCCTTATGGGGAGGGCCACGCTCGTTTTGGTCGTGTTACAATTGTAGTAACTATGACCCGGTGCGGACACAAATTGTCGCTCCAACGGAGTCTGGTTCGCGCGAGAAAGGTGGAATCGCTGCACGGGACTCCGTGACCTTATGGAGAGAATTAAGTTATCGAAAGAAATTAAAACGGTCTTGACCGTTAGAAAATGAAAACGAGTCAAGAAAAAAAAGAAAGTGAACCGTGTTTCTCCTTCCTCCTATGTTTCTATTCATGCGTGGTAAATTGAACATATTTGCGTTCATGTACAAAACGTTTGTAATACAGGTCAGTCTACTGCGTAAATTTCAAATACGTACTGTGTGTGAATTGAATGTGTTCAATTTTTTTGGAATCGTCGATAGGTTTTATATATCAGATATATTTTTTCGAACCGAAGTCGGCAAATTCATTTAAAGTCATATCCTCACGCGCGTGAAAATGTTTTATTTAAAATTGTTATTGTATATACTATATTTATTTCTATATTCGCATGACGCCGGTCAGGTAACCTACTTCTTAAAAAAAACAAGAAAATATACACCCTGAAAATGGATATAAATTCAGAAATGGGAATGATTTATTTTTGCTATCCGCTTGTAACACGCAGCGATTTTCTCACGCGAACCAGACTGCGTTGGAGCGACAATTTGTGTCTGCACCGGGTCATAGTTACTACAATTGTAACACTACCAAAACGAGCGTGGCCCTCCCCATAAGGGCATAATTTGACTGGTGTCCAGTGCCGACCGCAGTCAAATGGGACTATCGGGATCCTCACGGATCCATGGTGGCCTATTTTGAGATGCTGTGATGATTTTTGCGGTGGATAATTCTTTTGGGACACGAGGTATGTGCAATTGGTTCTGAGAAAATTACTTGTTTGTCTTCCTTTTGTCAATTCGCTAAGTTAGAATGGGAGCCTGAACTATATTTGTGGGTAAATTTGAGCGAATTCCGAAACGTGTCGAGCGGTGATAGTGGCTAAATCGGGCCAAATGACTCCTTCCTTGTCAATGTATTATACTTGTACTAATACACAGTAAAGTAAATGGACCTAAAATTGCTCAAAATGCGTTGTAAGGATACCAAACAACACCACGTAATGTTTCATGAACTTTATTCAGTTAGTTTGCTTTTATGTATTGCTCAAAATGTTCGGTTCGAAATCCCATACAAAGTCTTATATTTTGAAACGCCATTTTTAATAATATTTAAATATTATGCTTGGGTGTCCTGTGCGAGAACATCAGACAATCTGCCGTGACCTCGTGGAGTTTGCGCAGTTTGCCACAATTCTAGCGTTTGGACTTTCTGTTTCTATTTCTTGGATGGAATAAAAACTGAATTGAGTCAGTTTTAAGTTGAGCCCGTATCGCCGTATCAGACACGGTTGAAACGATTGTTTACGTTTTTTCTTGCGTTTCGAATGTTCTTGTTTGTACTTTGCCTTCCACGTTGTCAGGCTGTTTGTGTTCAACCCAACCTGACCTGCACGTGATTCGAAATTACAGGCAATAAAATCGCACAGTTTTTCGGGACGTCCCTTGAGCCTTGTGCCAAGGGAAACGGGAAAGTTAAAAAAAACATGCCGATTTGTGACACCGATGAAAAAATACCATGGACCGAAACCTAGACGCTGGCTGACTACGTCATCCTGCGTAATAAACATGCAACCCAAAATGAAGTGTAATATCTTCAGCGGAGAACTCTTTAGTGCGACCACAGCCACTTAAATCGCGATTAAGGAGTGCTTAATCACGATTTAACTAAATTTCGTGTGCGAACCCAAAAAATGTACATTTTGGATCTCGACAGATGGCGATGTAATTGATACCAAAAGCAGTAAACTTCAAACATCTAAAAATCTCCATCTAAAGTGTCTAAAAAAGTAGGATTCATCTCGAGCTTTATGTAAAGCTCGATATCTGAGCCAATCATGTGCGAGCACATGTCAAAACCATTGACACCAAGTAGGCTGGTATGGTATTTTGTAATATAAACTTGGTGGTCCAGTCAGATTTTTCTACCCGCATAAAGCAAGGAAAAATATGTCTGACAGACTGCCGTTTTGCTCGTTTTGCTGCCGCTGAATTGTAGTCGAGCGAGGCTAAAACAGAAGGAAGCCTGCGTTGTCTGCTGATCAAGAGCATTCGTAGTCTTTTGAGGCGATGACAATGCGCTTTCACAATTGCTTTTCGAAACAGGCTACAGCTATCGGCGAGGTAAGATAGCTTAGCAGAAAAAATAAATAAATAAATAATAAAAGACCCGTCCGTCAAGCCTAGACATACCGTGAGCAAAATATCTCAAGGCGTGGTTCTGTGATGACAGCTTGATACGGACCATGATGAAATATTTGCTTAAGGCCCGGGTCGCACTTGTGAAATTTCGTTCAATTTTGTGTTTGTTTTAGACTAAAAATCTGTCATCATGTCACGTTTCCTAATGCGACCGGCTTTTCGCCAGTTTGAAAAAAAATTGAAAAACCGACCAAACTTCAAAGACGCCGTAGTGCATGGGTGGGGCAGGCTGATTTTGAAAAAATCGAGGAAAACAAAGGAAGCCGCTTCCGGAGCTGTCATCGCTAATCGATTTGACCCATTGCAGGTCGATCCTACCTGTATCGGCGGGAACTTATTACGCGCGTGCATTTAGCATGGACGGACGATATCCTTATTATTACGCGCCGGGATCTTTCCCAATGAGTTATCAGGACTTCAGATACTATAACCCTCCGCAGGTTCGACCGGACTTGGACTTACCAGGGCCTAGCGGTATTTTGGCGAGTGCTAACCGATCCATCAGTCCGACATCCTATTACGAACTCGATGGAAATGTCGCCGTCTTCTAAGAAAAGCGATGTTCAGCATTTCTCTATATTCATTTGCCCATCTCTGATACAGAATAAGAAATGCAAACATTTGCTGCTGTTGGATGTTAATCATTTGAAGAAATAAAACAGCAATAACCACGCAAAACGCCTGATTCGCATTCATGTTTACTAAAATCACCACACATTTACCGCGCAGTTGGCGGGTTGATCTGAAATCTGATCAATGATACGTAATTTGCAGTGCGACCCTGAAAATGTTCTCAAATTTTGGCACTTCCGTTTGCGGTTTCAAATTTTTAGAAGTTTTCGCGTGGGCCAATTTTTGTTTATGTCTGTAGTGCGACCCGGCCCAATAGTACTCAGTAGTAGCTCGCTTAATCGCAATTTCACAAAGTCGTTCGTTGAAGCGTGATTAACAGGCCTTAATCACGATTTAGCTCTCTAGTGCGACCACAGCCACGTCACAAGTAGATTACATACTGATTAGCACACGAGTCATATTAGGGTTGTATGGCGCCATTCTATTCAGTTTGACCGCGTGAAGTGGGATCATGTGTCAAGCGGTCCCTTAGCGGAGGTTGAAAACAATAGAACATTTCAAACGCTCAGCCCAAACGGTGGCCGCGGTCGCTTACCAGAGGTTCCAACTACAATTTCGATGATTGACTGAGAATATATGGTATTTTGAAAAAGTGGTTACTGACGGGAGGTGGTCACACAGGGAGGTTCGACTGGGGGGTCTATTAATGATGACAACAAAAGTGTTGCTTTGGGACTGACCATTCTCATCATGTAACTTAAATAAATGCGTTTACGTTACATTATGAAAGCCACTCTCTTTGAGTGGTGTTCTGTGTATTTATAATGACTGTATCGCTTTATCAAACTAGCAAAACTAAAGGCAAAATTAAGGGCTTTTAATACTGATGGAAATGAAATAAAAACTCATAAAATTTTTGCCATGTTGTTTTGTTTTTTCTGTGTTCGCTTCAATATTTTTAATTTTATCCCATTTTATCCCACTTTGGCGATGTTTTAAAAATAACGGTCGGACTCGCTCCGCACAAACAGAGGATAGTAAGCCTGTGATTTCACTAAATGTTAACTATATTTTTAGGAGAACTATATAGATTATGATACCTAGACAATATAAATAATAATAATAATAATAATAATAATAATAATAACTTTATTAACGTGTCAAAAACTGTAGCAGCTGAGGGGAAAAGTCCCCTCTACTAATTGTGGACACCTAACCTGCCTAACTAAAAACGTTATTAATATATATAAAATGGAAAATATTTATATACATTTAAGAAGCCTAATTACAACAATTAACTAAGCTAAAAAACTATAAAAATATATTAAAATTCTGTTTCTTCAACTATATTAAAATATAAAAATAAAAATTATGTTAAAAATAAAAATTATGTCATGTAATGTTGGCGGCCAGTCATTCTTGGCATAGGTTGCAGCCTCGACAATCACTGACATTTGCAGCCAGCGCAGTGAGGTCCCGATCATGTATAGGTTTCGTTGAAAATTCTGTTCAAACACTAAGATGTCACAACCAGAATGGACGTACACTTCTGTCGTCGAAGAAGAGACAGGAAAAGATTCCAGTACAGGGGATGTTTATGTTGAAGCGCCTATTCTACTGCAGAAAATTGCAAAGTATGTATAACTGATCAATTTTCCTATTTTTCGTATTTTTCCTTCCTCTCCTCAATTAATTTTGTTTTTCCGTAATTCGAGTAATTCTTGAATACAAATTCCTAAAAGTTGCCAATTAATGTATATAGTTATTTAATATTTAGTATTCTTATTTAATTGTAATTGTATTGTGGTTGTATTAATTTATTATTTAAATATCCTTATGTAATGGCGACTGCTGTACCATTGTAGCTCCGCTCGCCTCGATTAGCCTCTGCTATTTGCGGGCGGACCCGAACCTTACTTCCACAGATTTCAATTTTCCACTTCTCTTCAAAAACACTTTTCATAGACCAGTGACCAATAAATAAATCAACACTTACCATTTCTGACTCTCAATTGTCGTAACCGCGCCACGCCCACAACATAAAACAATCCACGGTCAGCGGTGACTCGTTTTGGGAATTGCTTGAGTTCGTCAATCACATAGTCAGTGGAGTAGGAACCGCCACCTTTCTTTTTTGTCGACAGCTTCCGTCCTCCTCCGCGGCGTGATTTCTTTGCCACAGCCTCCGCTGTCCACAGGTCTTCCTCTTTCTTGTCAATGAACGGGCCGTACCAGTATTGCGGCTTCAGCGAAGGAATAAAGGTGTCTTCAATCCAATTCCATAACTTAGATGCCTCACTACTCTAATGAACGAAAAATTGCAATACCAAGTTGTTAACAGGACGAGTAAGATGACTTGCTGTACCAGACTCTAGGATAACGTGTGGCTAATTTGTGACAGTTCCTTAAGAGTAACGGAACCCTCAAAAATTACAGTTGTATTTCTTTAAAAACCCTTGCAATGGTGTCTCTTATCTTAGTACCAACGACAACTGTACTATGTGTAAACCTTGCATTAGCGGAAAGCGAAGATGACTCTGGATAAAGCTAGAAATTGGTAGGAAAATTCACAAGAAATTCTGAATTAAGGTAACCATCTTTCGCTGGTCCACATGAAATCGTTGAGGGAAAAATATTGCTTCGCGTTTGATTTTGGTCAGACGTTGGTATGGAACATGACGTATCCCTGTGACAATTTTAAGCTTGGCTGCGCCTCGTATAGTATTTCTGCTCACCAAAAATGGGGCGTCGGATAGAAAACTGGCTCACCGTGTCGAAAGGGAGCAGAGACGTATAATCACTCTCCACAAAGATCCCCTTAACTGCTTCATTGGCAGCAAAAGCTTGAATATCGCGGCTCCCGTACGCCACCACACACAAGACCAAGATGAATATAAAGTACAGGGACATCTCACGGATTATGGCGTTCATCTGCTTCTGCTTTGTACGCTGTTGCCTGGAATAATGCAGCTGTTCCTCGTCTGGAGGCTTGAGTACCTCATCTCCTTTTCCAAAATCCAAGCCTTTCTTATCCTGGCCGTAAGGATCGTGTACCCATTCCTCGTCTGAGCTAAGTTTTGTCGTCTGTTTTTCATCGTCTTCGATGGCTTTGTCGGGGTCTTTGACAATTAGCGCAAACAGTACGGCGACTACGACGACCTTGACAATAACAAAATTCTTTATTTTAGCAAGACGCATTTTCATATCTTAACTTTCGTTCCAAAAAGCGCTGCGTACGAACTGCTCAGTATCTTTCATTTAAACGCTCACACTTATAGGTTTCATTCAGGTACAAAAGCAAGAGCCACCTTTTACAACAGCACAGTTGCATTTTAAGATTTTATGGCTTCAATTTCGTAGAAGCCTAATTTTTGTAAGCCGCACATTTGTATGATTCAGTTCACATACTGTAAACTGCCGCTTATAAGCCTCCCCAGTTATAGGCCCATCTACCTGTAAACCAAAAATTTCGTCCGGTTATAAGCCCCCCCCCCGGATGCAAGCCCCCATCTTATTTTCCTTGTTTCCTTAATTCACTTAATATTAAGCACTCTCACAGAACACGGCGAGGGTGAACTCTCTGAGCTTCTGCTGTGTTACGTTCCAGGAATGTTCGGGAATTTTCTTGTTAAAATTGAAATGAACTCGATTTATTGTGACGTTTTTAAGGTTAATTAAAAACTAGTAACTTAAAAACGTATTTCGATCAACACTGCTGTGGCCCATTTCGAAACGTTTTTTTTTTATTCCGCTTAAAAGCCCCCCCGGATATAAGCCCCTCCGTTTATAAGCCCACCCACCCTGAGGGAAGTGGATGATCAGATAGTCGTATTTGTATCTTTTTCTTTTTAAACCCTTACACTTTTTAGACCCTTACAACGTTAAAAGATTGAATGATCAGCATATCATGCCGTTTTAGTGAAAATAGCGCGGAAAAAGAAAAAAAAACTTTTTAAAGTTTAAAAAATTCCAACTTCTTCACCTTGATTGGCTGCGATATAATGACGTCCTGCCAGAAGGAGATCATCATACTTGAGACCCACCTCTGCGACTTCGCCTCTCCAAATGTTAACGAATAAAAAATCGTAAACGCTGCTGAGGCCGTGGAAACCAAGAAAATCAGCACGTATCTTGGAGGGACAGAACGTAAATTTACTATGTTGTTAGACTACCTTATTATAGGAATGGAAGACGAAATTAGTTTAGAATAAAGGAAATTTTGATTTAGAACGCGTTAGAGGATGTCAAATTTTTAAAAGAAGAAAATAACACGAGTGTGGAGGTTACGTACTCTATTGAGCACGAGTGGACGAGTATGTTGATCATCGCAAAAGCTTTTTTGTAAAATATGCTGTTCACCGTGCGTCGAACTTTATGAGCTTAACTTTTCGTACACGGAGTCTTTGAAGAATGGAATAAAATTACCAAACAAAGAAAGCTCCTGTTTATCAGTTTGGTTATATACCTTATTACAACATGCAGAATTTGTGTGAAATTTACATAAATTAACGCTCCGTTTTATTAAGGTCGCGGCTTGTAGCGCTCCTTCATGTTCCAGTAAATTAAAGTTTTCTCCCTCTTCTTTGTTTTGATTTGTGTTTCTCCTCGCTCGTTGTATTTGTTCGTTTATTTAAGCGTTCTTCAATTTTCATTTTTCTTATGTCCATGCCGTTTTTTAGCATAGCTTTATCAGTAAACTTTTTTGTACCCAGTGTTGTAATTAAATTCTCCCTTGATCAATCAGTTTAATTTTTTCGTTTTTATTCAGTGCTGTCGTTTTTTCACTACTTAGAAGGTTAACTTTTTTCTTTCGTTGTTTCTAAATTTTGGACTGGGGCAGTACTGTGAATGAAAAAATATATGCATTACATACGCGATATAGATTGTAGAATGAGGAAGAGTAAACACTTTCTTTTTCCCTTCCAATTCCTTATTTTTCTCGTTCTTGTTTTCTTCTTTCTCCTCCTCAGCTTTTTCGTCGTCTTCGTCGCTATCATCGCTGTCAAACTCTTCATACTGAAGAGACCTTCTATGAGGGTCGCTCGGGGTCATGTCATTCTTGGGCCGGGCCCTTCTAAAGATGTTCACAATGAGCAGGTTCACAGGAATAACTACCAAGCTTGACATGACTCCAATTCCAATCTGCCTGACAGAGAGTCTAATCGGTCCAATCTTCACCTCCACTCCATCAGACTCGCCTTCCTGACCGTCCTTATAGAACATGGCGTTTGCTATCATGGTACAGGCGAGGACAGACAGACAGCAGGAGAGACGCTGAACGCGCGTAAATGTGCTTCTAAGAGGACGATACATCACTGAATACCACAAATGTCCGTCACTGAGATTCTTTCGCACTTCTGAGCTAAAGAGGAAGTTAAAGTTGATCAAGTCTTCTTTTGTGCCCGGGAGAAGCGTTCGATCAATCTGTCCATCATCTTCTTCAACGGCGAGCCACCGATCACAGATAAACCAAACTGTCTGGTCAGTTTGAAGATCGCGAACAAGGATATGAGAGACAAACCACGAAGGACTCGCACCTGCATTGTCATGCCAAATCCGTACTTCCTGAATCTTTCCAAGTGGGCGCGGCACCGTCAACAAGAAGAAATCGATGTTTCCTTGCTGAAATTTCTTACGCGCTGGATCTGGGTCTCGCAGACGACGCGGCTGTGTTTGTTCTAGTTTGCCTGTCAGTACTACGGAGACGGCAGCAGTGGTACCAGCACCTCTATCAAAACCAGTGAAAACCGTGATCTCATAGCCGTACAGGTCTCTTGGATCATTCGATGGGAGAGGAGTCACCCCAGCCTGTTGCGGTCAAAAAATCAAGGAAGAAATGACACTACTTCTAAGCTTACTCATCACCAGGGGCTGGATTCAAGAAGACCTCCTGAGTTAAGATGTGTCCTAAGTATTGTTTCCTAACAATAGACTATTGCTGGAATAACAATAGGCTGTTGTCAAAAAACAACACTTAGGACGTATCTTAATTTAGGAGGGCTTCGTGAATCTTACCCCAGAAATCTGTTTTCTAAATACAAAACTTACAACCTATTGAAAACAGGGTGGGTTACCGCAACTCATTTGACGTCAGTTTGACGCTTATCCCTGATTAAAACCTACATGATACAGGCGCGACTTTCACAATGAAAGTTCTAGTACGATGCAAAAACTCAGAACGAACGTAAAGCCGCGGACAAACCACACGTGGTTCACTCAGCTGACGCTTAACTCCGGTTTCATAGTATGAAGCAACTACCCTCAGGGTTAGCCCCTTCTTTTTTTCACCCACACCCATTAATACAGCTGGTAGAGAGAGACAACGGGGAGTAAAGTTTCTCTTGTAAAGAAACTACATGATACGATGCAGGGACCAGCCTCGGATCGGCGTCCTTCCGATCTTCCAGGTGTTCGACACGTTAACCACTACAGTACCATCGCGCGACCGCAGCAAACAGTTAATTACTCTGGATATTCAGATGAAATGCGATCCAAAGCAAACAAAAAATAACACTTACCAATTTCAAGTCTTCCTTGTCCTTGCGTCGAGCCCATATCAACAGCAGAAAATACAAAAGAAAGATGCAGCAAACTATGATAGTGACAGTGGGATTATTGAGCAGCTCAGCCAGGTTGACTTTACCCCAGTCAATCTTGTTTGGAGGAACAAAGAAGCTGCTGGCAAATGACGACAGATGGGTGCACAGACACTGAGTGTGAGTTAAATTGGACAACGGTCCGACCTAAAACAACAAGTGTTATGTGATCAGGAGAATATTTAACAATTACTCCGAGACTGAATCGAACTCGAGTCCTTTTTGAATTTATAGGTGGCAAACGAGTCGGTAACTGCACAACATACAGCACATATGTCTTATAAGGTGGCCCTATCTTTAATCTGCGAATGCAATTTAATTAAAGCTACCGAACAATATTTTTGTCATTGTTTTTGTTATTTTGTTACTTTTTGAGTCCGTGGATATAAATGAAAGTTATTGACCACTACGCACTTCCCTGTGGAGTTCTTCCATTCCAATTTTTTTCCAAGTGGAAGTTATGAAGATCTGATTATAAGAAGTGTCTTACCGCGCAGCCATCGCCAATCCAAGTGTTACTTATCGTGTTCCAGTACAAACAGTCTGAGGTGTAAACAGCAAACAGGTACTCAACAATCCTGTCTTCTTTAGGTACTTCAGCCCCGGTGATTGATCCATTGTACTTGATGATTACAAAATATTCTCCAGCTGCTGACTCATTGAACTCACTGTTGCTGAAGAACAACACTGCAGGGTCTCTTACCTCCTCCTGTTGGCAACGACAATAGGGAAGAGAAAGCAATTTAACAGTGACTTAGTTGAAGCGGAAACAAAGTAACACTTTAGGTTCAACTGCATTCGCTGTAGCTGGACATGCAACTGTCATGATCGCGATTGAACCCTTAGAGACCTATTAAACCGAAGTAGACAACAACTGCACTGTTTGAAAATGCAATAAACGCCCACAACCAAATCATGACCCTTAACACGAATTTTCAAAAGTGAAATAAACGCCCTTGGGGGGGGGGGGGCGTATGTTTTTTCAGACTGTTCAATTACGTTATTATTGCAGTTTTTGTCAGCCTAATTTTCCTTCAAGTTATTGATTTTTTTAATTAACACCTCCACAAAACAGATCAGTTTGTAATAAGCGCCAACAAGGGGATATTCGAGTCGTTACGACATGCTACTGACCACTGTAATATGATGGCCGTGAGTCTTTTTAATTAGCTTCTAAGAGGCAACCTCTCCACTTACATATAACCAAACTTTGTTATCATTTAAATTTCACATTATTTTTACTAGCAACTACATAACTAACCCTGACCCTTACCTTCTTATCACTGGTCGTATTACTGGAGTTTTTCCCACCGCTGTCACGATACTGTGGAACAACTCGCACTTTATCTTTCTCATGTCTGTCCATTGTTGGCCGTTCTCCTTTTCTGAGATACACCACAAGAGATGGCTGCTCTGTAAAGTTGCCTAGCATATCTACTTCAATGTTAATAGAACTTCCATTATGCTTTACAGTAAAACTGTGCTCTAGTGTTTTGGTGTATTCTACTCTTCCTTTGGAAGTCACCAGAGGGTCATTCCCTTTCCTTATTCTCAAGTCCACTGGTATAGTAAGGTTTACGATATCCAGCTCTTCCTGCGTGCTATAATTGCGTATTTCTAGTGAGAGCATGTGGCTGTTGATTATACTGGCCGAGTTGGTCCACACGAAGGGAAGGAAAGGTGTTGATAGAGACTGTTGAGGAACAAAAAATGGAAAATTAGCAACAATAATTCCCTAAATTTTCGTAAATTAAAATTATTTTATGTGTTAAACGTGTTTTACTGAAGTTTTCCAGTTTGTTTTATTGATTTTTTCTTTCCTCCAGAAACGTTATAAACCTGAGATCAGTACTATAGTCTAGAGGAAGCGAAAGCAACGTAATTTCCAGTTTGAAATGCAACAAGACGTGTCCAATCAGTTGTGGTGATTGATTGATTGATTGATTGATTGACTGACTGACTGACTGACTGACTGACTGACTGACTGACTGACTGACTGACGGACGGACGGACTGATGGATGGATGGATGGATGGATGGATGGATGGATGGATGGATGGATGGATGGATGGATGGATGGAAGGATGGATGGATGGATGGATGGTTACAACAGCGGCTACAGCATAAACTAAAGAGGGCACTTGATAAAGCAAAAACTACAACAAAAACAACAAAGTGACTGACATTAATACTTTACCAAAGCATCAATCACAAACAACGCGGTTTTGTTCCCGTCCATCATCATTGATAGCTGTCCAAAGTCGCTGGGTAAAGTAACCGCACCCGTCCCACAATGAAGATTGCGTCCCGTGTAACCCGCGGGATAATCGCGGTTCAGGGTGAAATAGAGTGAAGTCGAGCGCACTTGAGTGGGTTCTTCTTTTGGAAGGATGTGTGTTTGCAAGTACGAGTCTGATAGCAGTCTGACGTACTCGATGATGTTTTTGATCAAAGCCTTTCCCTGAGAATAAACCAAACGCAATTAAGTCGCATACAGTGGTAACACATGCAGAACGTGTAAAATAAAATTCTATTGCTGACCATTACACTACAAGGCCAAGTTTTCTCTGCAAGGAGCGAATAGAGGAGGTGCAGCCGAGTTGACTATCGCTAATGAAAAACACGGACGACTGATCCGATTGTTTTTGTAAACAACTAAATGATTCCAGAACAACAAAAATTAGGTCAGTTTTCCACACAAAAAAATCCAAATAAATTTTACTGTCCAATATTTATCCAATAGACAATCACGATTGAGCCAATCAGAATCGTGTTTTCGCAATAGATTAAGGTAAATGTCTACTAACATGAAATGCAAGACACTTGGCTCACTGTGACTGATTGAAAACTGTTTATCGTTTCACATAACAGAAAAAGAAAATGTTCGTTTCTTGTTCACGTTGAATTGTGGTAACAATCGTGCAAGTTTGGGAGACTCGAAACAGGACTAAAACAACTTTTCTTCAGCTCGTGTTTCCACGGCATTTCTCTTTCTCCTCATAAAACTCTCACTTGCGTTTCAATATCTCAGTGGAAGCATGGAAGCATTTTCTATTTCAGAAATATTCACTGATCAAGTAGACATGAGTTACCATGCTTTTCCGTTTCCAAAAAGCACGACATTTTTAAGCTGATTTTAATGACAGCCATGCTCCCTAGAAATTACTTCAATTAGCATGCATTTGAAACTGCAATAGCCATCTGCTGTAAACCTTAAGGAAATACAAAGATTTCAACTTTACGATTTTAACAAGAAAATGACTCCCGATATTTGAATTTTTAATTTTTGTATTGCTTGAGTTTAGCACGGAACTTCTTATTTTGAAGTTTGGATGCTAAGATTCAATGTGGCGCGAATCTATTCATGGACCCTGTTTTCAAGTCTTTAATTTCCTTTAAGCTTTTCCAAAGCGTCAATCAATCTTTGTAGCTGTACCAGTCTTATGAAAAGAATAATTGATCAATTATCAAAGGCCAATTGTACTTGGGAAGAGATCTGACTTTTCTAAGCACTAAAACGTCCGATCTGTTAGTCACAATTTATTCTCTTTTGCATTAACTGACACAACCGTGCAAAATATTAATACATTCATTAAACTGTGTTTACTTTTTAATAACATGCAGATAACGTTTTTACCACATGAAGCTCTCAAGTAGTAACATCAACCAATGGCTAAGAAGTGAAAAGTCAATATGCGCCGATTTTGACATCTGGGGCCTTGTGTCTATGGAGCTTTTTTTTTTAAAGACTACATTAAACAAAAGAGACCAGATGTCCATGTATTAATATCGTGACGGTACTGTTGTTATTTCTTAAAATAGATGCCCAACACATCTTCCTTATACACAAATTTGTTTGGTAAAGTTTTCGTCGCTTAGTTAAAATGAAAAGTAGTTCTGTTAACTCTAATTTGAAAAATGGATTTTGGTCATCAACGAATGTTATTTCCAAAGCAGAAGGAATCGCCTTTTGCGCTTCTTTTTCACTGGCATTGGTTTTAATCGTCGTTGGAAATCTGCTTATATTTGTCCTCTTTGCAGTCAGCAGGAGACTTCGAAGGGAAAGTTTATTTCTGGTTATCAATATGGCTTTTGCTGACCTGAGGTTAGGAGCGGTTTCTCTACCTCTTTATATGTACTCTATCGGGGGAAAGTCAAAGCTATGGTCAGAAAAGTGGGACAGCTCTTAGGTGGAGTTTAAGCGATTCATTAATGATGTTTCCATGCAAGCTTCCATATATTCCGCAGTCTTGATATCCCTTGAGAGATTTTGTGCCATTTATTGGCCGTTTAAGCACCGAAAACTTCAATGAGAGCGAGCATATTGGGTACTCACATTAATCCCTTTGATTTTAGCTTCACTTTTTTTTCTACGTTTTTGTATTTTTCTTAACCATTTCTAACAAAGGGTATCTTCATTTTTGGTTGTCGTGGTTGCTGTTCTTTGGTTTCCTGACTCAAACATTCATTATATGTGCTCGCCATTTGGAAAAAGTTCCAACGATGAAGTAGCGCCTCTCAAAAGCAAAACAGGGCCTCACAGAGCCACCGGTTGAAGAAAACCTTGCCCTTTACATCTTCAATTGCTCTGCTGTCATGAAATCTATAATCTTTTTCCATGTCTCGATAACATGGAGACGACATTATTACCTAATGGCAAACATTTTTTTTAAATGCCGTCTTTGTAAGCCCCATTGTGTATTTTTTACAAAAACCTAAGTTTAAACCAGCGTTAGGCTTGTATTGTTATAGAAGGAAAGGAACTACCAGGATTATGATAGTTATTAACAAGGGAAAAGAAAACGGAGCTGCTATATTGACGCCAGTGGTTTGAATATCTGAGACATGTGGAATTGGCATTGGAAAATGTCGCTATGGATACCAAATTGTAATTAATGAACTAACTCAAAGCAGCGAACAAGTTAAGACAAAAAAAAACCAATGCACGGTAGCTAAGTTATTATATCGGTTTACCACTCAAACGCAAAACCTTTACCTCGGTGATAATTTCTAAGGAGTGTAAAATATCTGTGTTGTAGTAAACTCTCTTGTACAAAAACATTTATTTGGGTTAATGGGAGTGTCAAACACCTATATATGTTAAAAATTATGTTATACAAGACCTTACCTTGGGTGAATAGTGCTCAAAACAATAATCTCGAAGGAGTGTTAACTTTCTATGTTGTAAAATATATCATTAGAATCTAAACCTCGGTTATCGTATTTCTACCTTTCTTATTTGTTTACACGCACAGCGCAACAGAGAATAACCCTACTTTTTGTTAATTTCATAAGTAAATGCGTTAATTCCGATGCTTTCCAAATTTCACCGCTTGTCACTTACTGAAATTTAATTTTGAAATAAAATTTGTCATAACCAGGATTAATGAAACAATTTTTCGATGAGTATAACCAACGCACGCTAGTGGACCATTGAGTTGACAATGGCTGACGAGTGTAAAAATTTCAGTGCCGAGTATCGCTCGAATTTGACATTTTTGTGTGAACAGTGCGTTTTGCCAAGAGTCGGTTACTTTGTTATGCTAATAAAAAACAGCGAAGGCAAGGGTTTTCCACCTATGTTTCGGTTTCTGAGTTCATCCAGACTTTAACCAATGCTTCCAGAACTTGATAGAAACCAGTGACGAAAACTGTTTGTTTGTTTGTTTCGTTAATAATCGTTTAATTAAGCGAGGGTAATTAGCAGTAGTTATACAGTTGGCGGTTCTAGATCAT